>SJYX01012943.1:421927-465686 GCA_006410675.1 Oreotragus oreotragus
GTTTATATACAAGATCGTGTCATCTGTTCATAAAGAGAATTTTATTTTTTCCTTTTTGTAACTAGATACCTTTTATTTCTTTTCTTGCCTAATTGCCTTGGATAGAACATGCAGTTCAGGGTTTGACAAAAGTGGAGAGAGTACATATTCTTGTCTTATTCCTGGTCTTAGGAGGACAGTTTTCTGGCTTTTACCATCAAGTATGATGTTAGCTGTGGGTTTTTCATTATGTGCCTTTTGTAAGTTTACAGAAGTTCCCTCTCTTAGTTTGTTGTGTGCTTGTATCATGAAAGGGTATTTGGTTTATCAAAAGCTTTCTTCTCTGTCTATTGAGCTGAGTGTGTGATTTTTGTCCTATATAAGGTCTAATTTTTGTGTGTGTGCGCTAAACTAACCATGAATTCCTGGAATAAGTTCCGTTTGACCTTGCTGTATAATCTTTATTCTTTTTGTATATTGCTGGATTAAGTTTGTTAACACTTTGTTGAGGATTCCTCTTCTCTATAGGAAATAATGATCTATTATTTCCTCTTCTCAGGAGGTCTTGTCTGGTTTTAGTATTAACACTAGCCACACAGACAAAACTGGGAAATAGGACTTTCTCATCTGTTTTTTAAAAGAGTTTGTGGGGAGCTGGTATTAATTCTTTAAAAGTTTGGTAGAATTCACCTGTGAAGCTATTTAGAAGCCTAGGCTTTTCATTAGATACAACTTATAAATTATCAATCTCTTTTCTCAGAAGTACAGTCAGATTTTCTACTTCTTGGGTTAGTTTTAGTAGTTCATATCTTTCTAGAAACTTGTATGTTCCATGTATGTTGTCTCATTTGTCAGTGTACAGTAATTCATGGGTATTCCTTGTAATTAAAAAGAAATTCTGTAAAGTGGTAGTGAAGTCCTCTCTTTTTTCTTTCTGATTTTAGTAATTTAATTTTTCTCTCACCTTTCTTTTTCTGTAGGCCAAGTAATGATTTATCAATGTATTGATGTTTTCAATGTTTTGAAGTTTGGTTTTGTTGATTTTCTCTTTTTCATGTTGTTTCTTTCCACTCTACCATTTTTAATTTCCTTTTCCTTGTTGTGGTTATAGTTTCTTCTTTTTTTTCCAGTTTCTTAACATGGACAGTTATTTTGCTATCTTATTTTAAACAAAAGCTTTTATAGATAAAATTTCCTCTAAGCACTTCTTTAGCTGCATGTTTGCTCTAGAACAATTTCCACATACTTCAAATGGTTGTTTTTCATGATTTTCACCAATTATAATTTTTTTCCCTAGGGAGCAGGTCCACAGAGCTCAACAAAAGAGTATTTCTGAAGTGCTTCATCATTTTACAGCAATAAATGAGCTAGGAAGTATAGTTTAATTATCAAGATGAATGCTAATTAATCAAGCATAAGGAAAGGAATGTTGCAATTGCATACTACTAAGGTTGCAACTTCACTAATCCAGTTTTGTCTAAAAGAATATGAGCTTATTTACCAGAACTATAGTTCCCAGTCAAGTTCTAGACATTTTTTTCAAATCACTTTTAGTACTGAAGCCTGAATATGCAATTTAGGGTTTAGTCAGGTGAAAGAATTCTCACAGCAGGAGCTAAAGTTTGTACTTCATTTTTTATCCCCAAACTATGTCTTATCTAAGTATCTCTAAAAGCAGATGCTATCACTGGAAATACTGCTTTTACCATACAACTAAAACTCTACTAGGTTATTGTTGTTACTGTTCAGTGTCTAATTCATTGTAATCCCATGGACTGCAGCCTACCAGGCTCCCCTGTCCTTTACTATCTCCCAGAGTTTGCTTAAATTCATGTCCATTGAGTGATACCATCCAACCACCTCATTCTCTGTTGTCCCCTTCTCTCCCTGCCCTTAATCTTTCCCATCATCAGGGCCTTCTCCAATAAGTCGATTCTTTGCATCAGGAGGCCAAAGTATTAGAGCTTCAGCATCAGTTCTTCCAATGACTATTCAGGGTTGATTTTCCTTTAGGATTGACTGGGTTGATTTCCTTGCTGTCCAAGAGACTCTCAAGAGTCTTCTCCAGTACCACAATTTAAAAGCATCAGTTCTTTGGCTATAACCTACTAGGTTACAGCTGAAAAAAACTGAAAGAATAACGAATTGCTTCATTTCATTTCCCTCTTGTATGCCTCAATTTCAGGATAGAGAAGACCCTTACTAGTAGCTTAAGAAGATGGATAAAGAAAAGTAGACAGCGTGAAGGTAAGAGTAGCACATTACTGAGGCAAGATTCTAGAGGAGGAAACTCAGGATAAAAATCCTGGCATCAGTAACAGTAACCTTAGAACTCAAACAAGGTTTTCAAATGTGGATGAGCCAACCTTGAATGCTCTTGAACTAACGTGAAATGACAAACTAAAATTTGGAGGTTAGATAAATATAAATGTTTTAAAAGTTGGTGGTGAAAATGTGATAGTGCACTTGAGATAAATAAAAGGCTTCAAGGACAGCAGTGAAGATGTGGCTAAGCTTAAGATAATATGAATTTGCTTGACATTCATTTGAATGCTTTTGTCACATCATACGGTATTACAGAGCAACCCGGAAATGGAGACAAAGAAGTGTTAGAGATTTTCCTGAGTGACTGGCTAGAATTCCAAACAAAAGCAGTCCGGGACTGACCAGCTGTGGATACTAAAGCAAGAAAAACAAAAGGGAGCTGAAGCTGATGCAGAGAGCATAGAGGCACCACAGAACACAGATAACAGGCAGAGGCATTATCTGTATGCTCAGTACAGATAATGAGCATATTAACTGAAAGTGAGAGCACAAATATTTGGACCAATGATAAGAGAATTCTGAACAAGAAAAGATTCAAAGGCAATTTTTTTTTCCTTTCCTGGAGATGCCTAGAAGTTGAGAAAAGCAGATGATAACTGGAATTGGTAGTTTTGCACCGCTTTTCAGATTCAGTGGCCTAATTCTAAAGAATTCATCCTCCTTGCTGACCACCTGTGACTTAGCTGGTGCCCTGGCTAGTTCTCAGAGGAGGCTTGAGTCAGATTTTCATATTTGGGGCTTGAAAGTGAAAGTGAAGTCGCTCCGTCATGTGCGACTCTTTGCAACACCTTAGACTGTCGCCTACCAGGCTCCTCCATCCATGGGATTTTCCAGGCAAGAGTACTGGAGTGGGTTGCCATTGCCTTCTCCCAGGGATCGAACCCAGGTCTTCTGCATTGTAGGCAGACTCTCTACCCTCTAAGCCACTAGGGAAGCTCATTTGGGGCTTACTGCCGCTGCTGCTAAGTCGCTTCAGTCGTGTCTGACTCTGTGCGACCCCATAGATGACAGCCCACCAGGCTCCCCCATCCCTGGGATTCTCCAGGCAAGAACACTGGAGTGGGTTGCATTTCCTTCTCCAATGCATGAAAGCGAAAAGTGAAAGTGAAGTCACTCAGTCGTGTCTGACTCTTCGCAACCCCCTGGAATGCAGCCTACCAGGCTCCTCTATCCATGAGATTTTCCAGGCAAGAGCACTGGAGTGGGGTGCCATTGCCTAATTTCCCACATGCTGAGCTCATCGGTGTCAAGTCATTTCTGGGTTTCAATTCAATGTCACACTGTCTGCTTTCTGCACAGCCAGACAGTGCAACACAAAAGTGAGGAATGTTAACTTTCTATGGGGAAACTCTGACTAAGGGGAAGTGGGAGTCATAAGGTGCTAGGGTAGATACTTACCCCTTTCTTTGTCCCTTTGGTTGATATATTCAATTATGGTTTTTCCCTTGCAATCACTGCAAAACAGTTCTGCATGCCAGAAGAACACACCTACTGAGTACTCTATTATATTTTTCTACAGCTGGCTAAAAAGGGTGGTTAGTGAAATAACCCATTATATTTCATTGCTTTCTATCTCTCCTTGTTTTACTATCATTTTTCCACCACATCATTGACCTTAAACTTGCACTTCCTCAATAAAGATTTATGATCCTTGCCTTTGGCTCTGATTTTCAAAGAACTTAGGTTGTCATGAAGTTCTAGTGGGGGAACTATCATGATAAACATGGAAAGAATCATAATGCAGGAAAGTGAAAGTCACTCAGTCATGTCTAACTCTTTGTGCCCCCACAGACTGTAGCCCACCAAGTTCCTCTGTCCATGGAATTCTCCAGCAAGAATACTGGAGTGGGTTGCCATTTCCTTCTCCAAGGGATCCTCCCAACTCAGGGATTGAACCCAGTTCTCCCACATGGCAGGCAAACTCTTTGCCAACTGAGCCACCACAGAGTGCTAATGCAGGAGGATCCTATTAATCAAAGAGAAATTCTATGCCATTTCCTTCTCCAAGGGATCCTCCCAACTCAGGGATTGAACCCAGTTCTCCCACATGGCAGGCAAACTCTTTGCCAACTGAGCCACCACAGAGTGCTAATGCAGGAGGATCCTATTAATCAAATAGAAATTCTATTAATCAAATTCTGAAGGCAGAAGAAATGGACTTGGAGATATAAAATGAGACAGAACTAGAGCAATGGCAACTCTCAAAGTGGTAGGGAAATATGGTACTGAGTGTTTAGAAGAAAAGCTGAAAAAATAATTTCAGAGACACTGAGTTGAATTGGTTTTAAACAAAGTGCCATCGCAGTTTGAAGACACAATAATTGTAGTATTATGAAACACAGAAAGTTACTTAAAAGAATATAGATAGCACGCATATGCACACATATACAAATGACTTAAGGTGCATCAGATTAAAACGTTATTTTTGTGCTCTTTAATAAACATTTTAAAATCAATTTTCATTAGTTCATGATTCATCAAACATTTACTTGGGTTCTTTATGGGCCATTTACTCTTTTAATATGATCAGGGTAAATAAATGAAACATCTCCTCAAACCTTCCCTACAGAGCTTATATGCTAAGCATAGAAGCTGAAAGCAGACAAAAATAACTAAATTCTGTACAATAAAGACAGTAAGTGCTACAGGGGAAATAGAACAAGATAAGGAAAATCAGGACCCTTGAGAGATGGTGATGGAGGGATGGAAATTTCTAATTGTAAATAAAAAAAATATTTCAAAATGTGAAGTATTGAGGCAGTGGATAGCAAAAGGAGAAAAACCACAGGTGGAAAACACAGCTCCTGTGAAGGCCTGAGGTAGGAGTAACGTTTTTAAGAAACAGCATGGAGGCGAGGTTGGCTGGATTAGAGCAAGTGGCAGAGACAGAGGTGGGAACAGATCAGTCAGTAATGGAAGCGCCAGATCCCGGACAGCTGTATGGGTCACTGTGAGCATGATGGCTGTTAACTTTAAGGAAAACTGGGAACCACTGCAGAGTTTAGAGAAAGGCCACAGGGTAATTTCTCTGCGTGTGCTTAGCCGCTCAGTCATGTCCAACTCTTTGCGACCCCACGGATTGCAGCCCACATGGCCCCCCTGTCCATGGGATTCTCCAGGCAAGAATACTGAAGTGGGTTGCCATGCCCTTCTCTAGGGGATCCTCTCGACTCAAGGATCGAACCCAGGTTTCCCGAACTGCAGGCAGATTCTTTATCATCTGAGCTACCCGGGAAGCCCATCTACACCTGCATTACTCTAGACGAGTGTTCAAAAGACACAAAGGGATTGTAAAGGCCACAGTCAAAAGAAGGCAGGCCAGGCAGCAAGAGCAATAGCTTTGTTGAAACATAAGGTTGATTCAGGTCACAGTGTTAGCAGTGATGGTCCTGGGGAAGACACTGGATGCTGAATATATGCTGCTAATAGGGCCTGTGGGCTGATCTGACTCCTTCAAAGTGGGTGAGAAAGAAACCAGGAAGTAAAGAAATGACTCCAAAGCTTTAAGTTTGAACAACTGGAAAGATGAAGTTGCCATCCACTACAATGGGTAAGACGCTGGTAGAAGCAGGTTACAGAGGAAAGATGAGAGCTGGTTTTGAGCATTTTCAGTTTGACATGTTTTTTGGACATTAAGTGAGGCTATAAGGAGGGAGTTAGGTACACAAGACTAGAATCTGTGCACGCATGCTTCAGTCACGTCCGACTCTGTGACCGCACAGACTATAGCCCCTGAGGCTCCTCTGTCCATGGATTTCTGCAGGCAAGAATACTGGAGGGGATTGCCATGCCCTCTCCAGAGAATCTTCCTGACCCAGGGATCGAACCCACATCTCTTATGTCTCCTGCTTCTGCAGGTGGATTCTTTACCACTGGCACCACCTGGGAAGCCCATAAGACTAGAGGAGGGGGCAGCAAACCAGAGAGTGTTTGATCAGACTCTGTGGGCCAAGTGTTAAGTCTCAACCACTCTGCACTGGGCAGTCAACAACAATATGGAGAAGAATAGGCATGGCTGTGTTCCAATAAAAACGTACACCAACAGGCTACAGTTAAATTTGGCCTAAGGGCCATAGTTTGCTAACTCATGGTTCTAGAGTCTGGAAAAGTGGTCTGAATTACAGAAACAGAGTTGAGAGTTAACAGCATACAAATATTTCCTAAGCTATGCTGCTGCTGATGCTGCTACTACTAAGTCGCTTCAGTCGTGTCTGACTCTGTGCGACCCCATAGACGGCAGCCCACGAGGCTTCCCCGTCCCTGGGATTCTCCAGGCAAGAACACTGGAGTGGGTTGCCATTTCCTTCTCCAATGTGTGAAAGTGAAGTCACTCAGTCGTGTCTGACTTTTAGCGACCCCATGGACTGTAGCCCACCAGGCTCCTCCATCCATGGGATTTTTCCAGGCAAGAGTGCTGGAGTGGGGTGCCATTACCTTCTCCGAAGCTATGCTAATTTGATGTAAAACTTCTGCGTTTGATATCTGTGTTTTCCCTTTATTCTGAATAGTAACTGTACTTTTAAACTATATATATTTTTTCTTTGAAAAGCAGTCTACAAGGAACTGTGAACATGCCCATTTGGTTCAATAAAAAGAATAATTTGAATGAAAACCTTAAGAACACAACTGATCACTAAATTTCTATTTAGTACAGAACATGTTAAATATTGGGCTTCCCTGATAGCTCAGTTGGTAAAGAATCTGCTTGTGTTTGATCCCTGGGTTGGGAAGATCCCCTGGAGAAGGCAAAGGCTACCCACTCCAGTATTCTGGCCTGGAGAATTCCATGGACTGTATAGTCCATGGTGTCATAAAGAGTCAGACATGACTGAGAAACTTTCACTTCAGTTCAACTTAATTCAATGTTAAATATTTAGTCTGCTTGCAATAGGCTCTTGAAATTGAGTATTTGAGGAAGCCCGTGCTATTCAGCTTAGTAGAGCTACATATAAATAACAAGAACAAAATATATTTTCATTTATCATACTCAAAGTAAGTGGAAAATACCATAGGAACTATGAAAAAGTTGGGACTCTAACAAAAAAGAAAGCCATCTGTGAAGCCATTCGTCAAGGCAATTCTGATTTCACAGCCAGAAGTGTTTTAGAAATAAAGAGAAAAACTTTAGGACAAAAGACTGATATATTATTGATATAGAATCCCACTGGATCAACAGGATGTTTAACAGACAAATGTAAGATACATTCTTCCCTAATAACTTAGCAAACAGAAAAGTGCTACTAAAAATATTCATGTAGGTACAAAGCATCAAATACCAGCTGCTGCTGCTGCTAAGTCACTTCAGTTGTGTCCGACTCTGTGTGACCCCATAGACGGCAGCCCACCAGGCTCCCCCGTCCCTGGGATTCTCCAGGCAAGAATACTGAAGTGGGTTGCCATTTCCTTCTCCAATGCATGAAAGAGAAAAGTGAAAGTGAAGNCTTCTTCTGCTGCTAATTCACTTCAGTCGTGTCCGACTCTGTGTGACCCCATAGACGGCAGCCCACCAGGCTCCCCCATCCCTGGGATTCTCCAGGCAAGAATACTGGAGTGGGTTGCCATTTCCTTCTCCAATGCATGAAAGAGAAAAGTGAAAGTGAAGTTGCTCAGTCTGTCCGACTGTTAGCGACCCCGTGGACTGCAGCCCACCCGGCTACTCCATCCATTGGATTTTTCAGGCAAGAGTACTGGGACAAAGCATCAAATACCAGCAACTGATATTAAAACATATAAACACAGTATTAGAAAAACTAAGAGAATGCTAAAATCTTTCCGGTTTAGGTTTAGAGTTGGGTTTAGGTTTAGAGTTGTAACAATGCTAGAGCATATGGGAGCTGGGAAAGGGGCTGTTTTTATAGAAATCAATCATTTTAGGAGAGAATAGCAATGCTTCTCAACCTTTTGCTTATTATTGTCTCCCCTGTGGAGTTTTTAGTCTTTTCCCTAATTGCAACCCCCTATGATATTTTAAAAACTAAGATGCATTGTATACATGTCTATGTATAGATATATGGCATGCAAATTGTTTGGAGAGCTACAAGCCATTTTAATTTCTTAGATTTTGCCTCCCAAAGAACTAATGCTCCCCACAACCATTAGGGATGATACTACTCTCTTGAGAATAACTGTCTTAAACTATAGACTATCTGCCTATCAAAGTTACATGGTTCACAGCTGTCTCTGTAATGCCTAATGTCTTGGTTGGTGGGGACAGGAGATGAAGAGGTGGTAGAGGGCTGGATTAGACGAGTATGGCTAACAGAAAAATTATTTTCCTTTGATTTTGCTGTATTTATTCCCTTCCTTCATCATTGTTCTGCTGAAACCTAATTTGATTGTGAAGCATAGAAAGAGATAAAGAAATAAAGAAAAAGAAAACACTAACTAAGCAACTCATAGGTAAATATGATGGGGGTGAAAAATGGGTTACCAGTTATCAAGTGACAGTTTCAGAAGAAATGTACTCATAACAATTGATACAATTAAGATACCGTCTCAAGAGCAAGTTAAAGTTTACTTCCACATTATATTCATCTACCGAGATCCTTTGGTAGCCAAGATCAGTGTGAGTTACAGAATTATTTTCAGTCTGGTTTCATGAGATAATCTGATTGTCTTGGTATCTCAGTTTCCAGATCTCAAGACAATCTTGAATTGGGATTTTGAGACAGAAAAACCACTGCAGGAACCTGTTAGGAAAACGGTCTTTGATATCTCAATCTAAATTATGATTATCTTGAAGTCACAAACCATTTTGTCTTTGCAGAAAAGATAGTGGGTTTGAAAGCAATAATTTTAAGTCAATTTTCAACCTCTTAAATGAAGCCCCTGTTGGTCTTTTCATGTTGTGTTTGCAGGAGAGAGAGACACAGATGTGGGGGGGCCCACTTCCCAAAGCCAGATGGTAACATGATTCATAGGATCAAGACAAAGCCTGTGGGTGAATTCTGAGAAAGAGAAATGAGCAACAAGCAGATTTTGTTTTTATAAAAATAAGTTGTTGTCACCTCTACGGTAAATTCTAACTACAAAATTCTAGGTCCCATTTATATCCTGTGGTCAGCTGCAATTTCTACATGTGCTCTATCATATTTAGTGTTATGTGATCAAACTTGTTTATATGGAAAAGTAGGTTTTAATAAAAATAAAAAAGTGTGTTTGGGTCCCAGATTTTTATTCCAACAACTCCGTGAACACCCAAAGACTTTTCCTCAAAAAGTCAACATACCAAAATAAAGCTGCATATTTTATTTGTCCAGAAGTAGAGTGATTGCAAAATGATTACAACATAGTAATACAACATAAGGAAGTTGGAAGAAATCCCAGATGATGGTAATGCAGAGGGAAATTTTCCCCATTACCCATCATGTGGAATGGGGACTTCTTTGGAACTCTTAGACAACACTATCACTCATCCAAATGATGTTCACTGCTATTAAAAAAAAAAAAAGTAACATAACAATTGTCAATTGTAGCTCTGAACTAAGTTCCATTAGTTCAAAGTTCAAGGTCAATGCTTAGATAACTTTAAATTTCCCAGGACTGGCAGATAGCTAAAGTTGCATTTCCATAATAAATTTTCAGTCTTTCAGTTCATTCACCCAAGCACCCATCCAAGCCTTATCTATCCTATCCTTCTAAAAGACCTTGTCTCATTCCCTACAAGAAAAAAATCCAAGCCACTCCTTGTCTTGAAAGAAGAGATACTTTCTCACTCAAAACCACTTAACCTTGGAGGGGCATCTCCACTGGAGTCTAACTACGCCCAGTGCCTGCTTGTCTGCCTGCTTGTCTACACAAGTAGCGCACCCTGGTCAGACAGTCTGCTGGGAATCAATTCAGCTGTTTCAGCCAGGTGCCCCAGAGGGATTTCCTCCCAAAGGAAGGGTATGTCAGGCACAGAAATTGGCCCAATAACTGTATCAATTGTGAGCACATCCTAGTATCTTTTAGCCTTGTTCACAGTCTGGAACCATTTCTGAACATTAGAAGAGATAAGGCTGAAAGTGAAAATGGAAGGAATGTTATATGTTAATATTTGAAGCACTGAACGACAAGGAGGCACTGTACTGATTTCCATTAAAGAACAAAGATTCACTTAGGAATGATGAAATGAAGGCACAAATTTCAGAAAATATACTCATAAAGCTGTATGAACGTGTGCTCGAATGCTAGTAGGCTTTAAAAATAATTTCCCTCCCATAAAACTTATATTTTGATATTTCATAAGCAAGTATCAGCATAAGCTAAAAATCTCCATACATGCTTTAAACCACCAGTGACTTTTGTATGGGGTCGCAAAGAGTCGGACACGACTGAGCAACTGAACTGAACCGAATATTTTGATTAGATCCAAATACAGTATTTTGGTACAGACTCTTAAAATTAAAATGAACATTCCAGTTAGAAGTTTCAAGAATGATCTTTCTCTTTGAATTTTCAATTTGTCCTATTTTAGATGGAAAGGGTCATAAGTTAACCTTTCTCGTAGTCCTTCAAGGCATTTACTTTAACTATTGCCTATTCAGTGTAATAAAGTCAAACATACTTCCAAACTAGACAGTGACCAAAAATATCTCAACTAAAGTTAGAAAATTCCTAGCAAAATAAATATTTAAATGTCAAATATAAGTTTATACTCACTATAAATTCAATGTTTGAAGATGGTTTTAGATTTCTTGTTTAAATGTTATCTGTTCTTTCTACAGAATTTTTTTTTTTTTTCTCCTGATGGTAGGAAGGAAGGGTCATTCTTGATTTAGGTACAGAACTGGAGTATAGAATTACATGCTGTATGTATTAAATCAATTTTATTCTTATATTCATTTTGTCTGTCTTTCAAAATACCAGTGAATCCTCAGTACACTTCTACATACTCAAACAAATACACTTTATTCTATTTCCATTGTTAGATGTCTATTGCATACACCCAATGGTTTAGCATATGCTTGGATAATAAACATATGGCAAATATGGTTACCTCGCAAAAAATCTGTGCTATTTATTTTCTAGAGAGATTTCTATATTATATCTTTAATTATAACTTGTAAGAGTCTAAGAATATAATATCAGTATTTTAAAATATCTGGAAGGAAATTTTAGCTCAGTATGAAATATTTTTGCATCTAAAATTACTCTTTCCTGGAATTAATGGTTTTTCATCATATGCCATTACAATAATCAATTATTTTAGAAGCCACCTAATTTCCTAAGGAAGGCCACATAATATGTGATTTCTGGTCTGTGATCTGATTACTAGAGAAGGTAAACTTTCCAATGCCTGTCAATGTGGAATTTAAATTTTACTTATGATGAGTTACATATTTCTATATATTGGATCTGGATACTAGCATTCCTAAAATGGTTATGGTTATAATTGAAATTGATAACTCTCTTTATGCCATGAGTGTGGTGCAGGAGCCCTCACACAATAGTAGCTTGTCTGTAGCAGTGACCTCATTGTTTTCGCTACGTAGCTGTCTACAGCTTGTGAGAAATGGTATACCATAATACATTGTGGTTAGAATGCCTTTGTTCTCTGTTAGAGTAGGCAAATCTACTCTGTAGTAGAACACTGTCATTTTTATAGTCCTAGTAAAAGTCAAATAAAATAAATGGGGTCCACTTCAAGTCATCTAAGACTAATGTCAATATTCTATAATGACAAAAGATGGAATTATATGACTTTTCAAAAAATCAAACACCTGCTTGATTTTCATCTGAATTTTTCAATTTAAAACCCTATACTGTACATACTGTTTTGGAAGTTGAAACACCAGCTAGTCAAACTCATGAGATTTATTTATCTTTCCAGTACTAGAGCTCAAGAGTCAACCACACTATAAATACTATGTATTAACAATATTCAGAGAACAGACTTGTAGACACAGTATGGGAAGGAGAGGGTGGATGAACTGAGAGGGTAGCACTGAAGCATATACATTACCATATGTAAAACAGACAGCTAGTGGGAAGCCTCTGTATAACACAGGAAGCTCAACCTGGTTCTCTGTGACAATCTAGAGGGGTAGGATTGGGGGGCACAGGGAGGTTCAAGAGGGAGGGGCTCACATGCTTATGGCTGATTCATATTGCTGTATGGCAGATACCCATACAACATTGTAAAGCAATTATTCTCCAATTAATAAATTAAAAAATAATACTACATAATATCAATTGAAAGAAATGCTATGTTCTTTATTATTGGTCTCTTCCTATCTGCAGAAGGGATTACTTCAGAAACTATTAAACTAGAAGTATTTCCACTACTATAAAGATGTGCCATGTACTCAGCTGTGTCTGACTCTTTTCAACACCACGGACTGTAGCCCACCAGGCTCCTCTGTCCATGGGATTTCCCAAACAAGAATACTGGAATGGGTTGTCATTTCCCTTCTCCAGGGGATCTTCATGATCCACAGATCAAACCCCTGTCTCCCGTGTCTCCTACATTGCAGGTAGATTCTTTACCTGCTGAGCCATCTAGAAGTCCCCCCAAATACTCTATGATTATTATAATTAATAATTATACTTTAATAATTATGTTAATCATTTCAAATCTTTTTATTTATTTATTTTTTTTTTACTTTACAATATTGTATTGTAAATTTGGCAAGTGATGGGGACTTCGCTAGAGTCTCAGATGGTAAAAAATTTGCCTCTATAGGGGGACCTGGATTCTATCCCTGGGTCGGGAAGATCCCCTGGAGAAGGAAATGGCAACTCACTCTAGTATTCTTGCTGGAGAATGGAGAGAAGAGCCTGGCAGGCTATAGTCCACCAGGTTACAAAGAGTTGGACATGACTGAGCAACTAACACTTTCACTTTCAAGTGACCTAGAAAATAGTCATTCCCCACTTTTCATCCAGATATAATCTTATCAGCACTCAAGACTTCTATCTAGTAGAAGAGTATTTATAAATACTCTTCCTGTAGAGTTGAGTCACAACTATATTTCTTAGGAGCAAATAATGTTTGCTCTGTAGCACTAATCTTTTCCCTCGAAGTTCTATGTTGAACTTCATGTTAAAGTGTGCCTTATTTTCCAAGGATAAGGAGGAGGAGAATCTAGTACCAGAAATGTATGTTGCCTGGAAGAAATGCTCAAATAGATTTTCCATCAGGATCCTCCTCCTCTGAAGTAATCTAACAGCTACGGACTTCCTCAGTGGCTCAGTGGTAAAGAATTTGCCTGCAATGCAGGAAACCCAGGAGATGTAGGTTTGATCCCTGGGTTGGGAAGATGTGCTGGAGAAGGGAATGGCAATCCACTCCAGTATTTCTGCCTGGAGAATTCCATGGACAGAGCAACCTGGCAGGCTACATTCCACGGGGTAGCAGAGTCAGACACAACTGAAGTAACTGAACACGCATGCCCAACCATTACTAGAGAAGCATTTCTGGGAATAGGAAGTAAAGTGTCTACAAGACAAAGAGGTTCTTGCTTTTGGCTTACTTTGTTCCCAGTTGTGGCAGAAAGTCAGAAAGACTTCCTGAAACTGTTTTGTAATCTTTAAAGATCTGTAACTAAGACATTGTTGATATTTTTCCTCATGCTATTTGAACTACTGTCTTATAAACTTTCTTCAAAAGTCAACCATTTTTCTTCAGTCATTCACTCACTCAGTCATTTATTTTACCTCTGACCTGGAGAACTCAATCTCATCTCCCTGTTTTCCCAGCAATCTCTCTCAGCAGCCCCACCAAGCTTTTACAAAGTTAGGAGATAAGAAGCAGATGACACTCTAAGTCTCTCAATGTAGTCCTAACTTGTCAGATCCAACCACAAACCATGTGTGTTAAGGCAGCGTTCAGTTTTAGTCACCTTCAGGAAGCAATTCTGAGAATTAGCACTGTACAGTTTAACAAATGCTCATTGTTTTTGATGCTTCAGTTAAGCAAGCCTCAGAACTGAAACTGAGTTACCTATAAAAATTCAAGTTTTTGCAGCTAGGGTACCACATCAGTCTCACCTATACCCTATTAGGCCTGCCACACTCAAGGTCATGTTCTCAACTGTCTGTGGCTTAGACACTCAAGACTTTACTATGTATAGAATTACCTGGGGCACTTGTTAAGAGTAAAGATTCCTGAGCCCCACAGCTTAGGAACTAAATCATAGTCTCAGGGGTTGTGCTCAATCACTGGTTTATAGTTCCACAGCTATTTTTACACATGCTAAGGTTTGAAATCCAGACCTAGGGAGTCAAGTACAGTAACTTCTTAATTTCCAATTGTGTTTTTAATATTTCATCTAATTGGCTTTAAATATATCTCTGCTGAAATAATCTTCCCAAAAGTCTACAATGGCTTCTTATTGTCTAGTGAAGTAAAAGAGTTGATCTGATATTTAGAGGTTTCTGAAAATAGAAACCTAGCTAAAATTTTAATTTACTGCTCACTTATAATCTATCCCTGAAGTAATGCTCAGGTCTCTTCAGGTCTCTTAAATATTCATTACCCTTGTCTACCTCTAGCTTTTGTTAATTCTGTTCCCTCTTGTTAAATTCTTTGCAGTCCTTCAAGTCCATTCCAAATGCCCCCTTCTCTTCAAAACTTAATGTGGTGCTCATAATCAGGTATTATCTTTCTCCTTCTTTTGAATTCCTCAAGCCCTTTATACTCGTGTATTGATCATATTTTGACTTATACTAACATTTACATTAAAATAATACAGACTGTTAAGTTTGTACCTGCCATTCTTCTTCTAGAGTATTAAGGTGAAATATTGTATCTTTCACAGTTGATATTCAATATGCGTTCACCTAGAACGTGGAACAATTCATGATCTTTTAGTCCTCGATCTTAGAAATCATCTATCTGTTCTGCTGAAATCAAGGACTAAAGGCTTATCAACTCTTTTTACATCTCAGATAAGTACATATGGAGTATAAACTGTGCTTAGTAATTTACTCTTTTTTCATTCCACCAATTGTCTCATCATCAGGTATGTTGCCATTTAAGGGACATCTGCATTCCTACTTTTCTGATAAAACGTAAATATCTGTAGGTACACTCTATTACAGATCTCTCATTGTTTTATATGATGCTTTGAAATCTTGCTATAAGATTTGAAAAACAAGGGAATGATAAAGGAGAGTGTTGGAAAGAAGAAAAAAGTCACACCAAAATATCCTTATATACTTTGTTAATAGCATCCCTCTTGAGATAGGTTGAAAATCTGTATTCCTAAAAAAAGCATTTAATTAGCTTTTCTTCTAATGAACTGGAGTGAAAAAAATACCTCTTTTGTGTAAATGTTGAGTAAACATACTTTAGGAATGGGTTTGTAACATGGCAAAAATAAAGGCAGTGACAATGAATTGGTGCCCAATGTGAAAAGAACAATAAACTACAATCATAAAATAGGAAATGCTCCTCTAAACTGAGGAACAAGACAAGGGTGCCCACTCTCACCACTATTATTCACATAGTTTTGAAATTCCTAGGCATAGCAATCAGAGAAGAAAAAGAAATAAAGGAATCCAGACTGAGAAAGAAAAAATAAAACTCACTGTTTGCAGATAACATGCTTCTCTACATAGAAAACCCTAAAGATGCCACTAGAAAATTACTAGAGCTAATTAATTAATATAGTAAAGTTGCAGGACATAAAATTAATACACAGAAATTCCTTGCATTCCTATACAATAACAATGAAAAATCATAAAGAAAAATTAAGGAAACAATCCCATTCACCACTGAAACAAAAAGGAATAAAATACTTAGGAATAAATTTACCTCAAGAGACAAAAGTCCTGTATGTAGAAAACTATAAGATGCTGATGAAAGAAATCAAAGACAATACAAACAGATGGGGAGAGATAAGATGTTCTTGGATTGGAAGGATTAATATAGTGAAAATGACTATACCGCTCCAAGTAATTTTTAGATTCAATGCAATCTCTACTGAACTACCAACAGTAATTTTCACAGAACTAGAACTAATAATTTCACAATTTGCATGGAAACTCAAAAGACCTCAAATAGCCAAAGCAATCTTGAGAAAGGACAGAACTGGAGGAATCAACCTTCTAAAACATAAATTTAGACTCATGAAACAAGATAGAAAGCTCAGAGATAAATCCACACACCTATCGACAACTTATCTCTGACAAAGGAGGCAAAAATATACAATGGAGAAAAGACAGTCTCTTCAATAAGAGGTGCTGGGAAAACTAGTCAACTACATGTAAAAGAATGAAATTAAAACACTTCCTAAAGCCACACACAAAAATAAACTCAAAATGGATTAAAGATCTAAACCTAAGATCAGAAAGTATAAAACTCTTAAGAGAAAAACCTAGGCAGAACACGGACATAAATCACAGAAAGATGCCATCTATGACCCACCTCCTACAGTAGTAGAAATAAAAACAAAAATAAACAAATGGGACCTAATTAAACTTAAAGCCTTTTGCATAATGAAGGAAANAAAAAAAAAAAACTCTTAAGAGAAAAACCTAGGCAGAACACGGACATAAATCACAGAAAGATGCCATCTATGACCCACCTCCTACAGTAATAGAAATAAAAACAAAAATAAACAAATGGGACCTAATTAAACTTAAAGCCTTTTGCATAATGAAGGAAACTATAAGTGAGGTGAAAAGATAACTCTCATAATGGCGGGAAATAATAGCAAATGAAACAACTGAAAAAGGAAGGATTAATTTCCAAAATACATAAGCAGCTCATGCGGCTCCATACCAGAAAAACAAACAAGCCAATCAAAAAGCAGGCAGATGACCTAAACTGACATCTCTCCAAAGAAGACATGCAAATGGCTGATAAACACGTGAAAAGATGCTCAACATCTCCCATTAGAGAAATGCACATCAAAACTACCATGAGGTATCATCTCACACCAATCAGAACAGCTATCATCCAAAAGTCTATCAACAATAAAAGCTGGAGATGGTATAGAGAAAATGGAGCCCTCTTACACTGTTGGCGGGAATGCAAACTGATACAACCACTGTGGAAAACAGTATGGAGACTCCTTTAAAAAAAAAACACTAGAAATAAAACTGCCATGTAAGCCAGCAATCCCACTACTGGGCATATACCCTGAGGAAACCTTACTTGAAAAAGACACGCATACTCCAATGTTCATTGCAGCACTATTTACAATAGTTAGGACATGGAAGCAACCTAGATGTCCATCAGCACATGAATGGATAAGGAAATTGTGGTACATACACACAATGGAATATTACTCAGCTATAAAAAGGAATGTATTTGAGTCAGTTCTAATAAGATGGATGCACCTAGAGCCTATTACACAGAATGAAGTAAATCAGGAAGAAAAAGACAAATATCATATTTTACCACATATATATAGAATCCGGAAAGATGGGATTGATGATCCTATATGCAGGGCAGGATTGAAGACACAGACATAAAGAATAGATCTTTGGACTCAGTGGGAGAGGAGAGGGTGGGATGGTTTGAGAGAATACCATTGAAACATATACATTACCACATGTAAAACAGCCAATGGGAGTTTGATGTATGATGCAGGGAACCCAGAGCTGGTGTTCTGTGACAACCTGGAGGGAGGGGGTGGAGAGGGCTACAGCAGGGGTTTTCAGGAGGGAGGGGACAGATAGATGTATACCTATGGCCAATTCATGTTGATGTGTGGCAGAGGTTACAAAATATTGTAAAATAATTATCCTCCAATTCAAATAAATAAGTTAAAAAAAAAAGAGTTTTGTATGTGAAAGCACTTTTTAAGTTTCAAAGTGCTGTGTAATTATTAGCTATTATTTGTGAGAACCATAATTGTTTTTTATAGAGAATAGCAGTCACAGAAAATCACATTTAAAAACAAAACAAAATTTAACTTTGTCATTTCCTTATTTGGGAGAAGTTGTGATGGATACTGAGGTAAATATAAAATTAGTCAGAATTGGATTTGCATACATTTCGACAGAACTGAACTTCTAGTGTTTAGTTTCCTCTGAATCTTGAATATTTCCTTGGTGTATGTATGTGTGTGAAGTGAAATTACCTTTCTTAAATAATGTTTCATATTTACTTCACATAAGAATGCCTATGAAAAATTCTGATATTATAATTGCTGTACAGAGAAAAGTCTCAGTAAANTGTTTAGTTTCCTCTGAATCTTGAATATTTCCTTGGTGTATGTATGTGTGTGAAGTGAAATTACCTTTCTTAAATAATGTTTCATATTTACTTCACATAAGAATGCCTATGAAAAATTCTGATATTATAATTGCTGTACAGAGAAAAGTCTCAGTAAATGTGCGTTGAATCTGCAAAATTCTTTCACAGGTTTGTCTCTTGATCGTTTCTCCCTTGGGAAAGTCAAGATTGGAAGAAACAATGTGTGTTTTCTTTTATTGTTGTTACTTTTAATCTTAATAATTATCTGGTGTGTGTGTGTGTTAGTTGTTCAGTCCTGTCCAACTCTGTGATCCCATGGAATATTCGTTAGAAGGACTGATGAAGCTCCAATACTTTGGCCATCAGATGTGAAGAGCTGACTCACCTGCCTGCCAGGTGCCTCTGCCCATGGAATTCCCCAGGCAGTACTGGAGTGGGTAGCCATTCCCTTCTTCAGGGCATCTTCCCAACCCCAGGAAAGAATCTAGGTCCCTGCATTGCAGGCAGGCAGATTCTACTCTGTCTGAGCCACCAGGGAAGCCCTATAGCAGATATTTACAATGAAATACTAAATAAATAATATACACTATAATAATAATAACAACTAAAGCCCCAAATTTAAAATGGTTATTTTCCACGAAAGTCTTTTTTGCAGCTTTTTAGTAGATTTTATTTATTGGCATACAAAAGCTAGGTGCTTTTGGTAGCTAGAGCCGTCACCATTCAAGAGTGCACCTCTAGAGCATAACAGCCATCTGCTGCTGCTCCCTAGTGGCTACCCCCAAACTGGGCAGATTCTCTGAACCTCGAGTGGAGGAAGGGAGAGGAGCAGCTGTCCTGGAGTTCTGTGTCCGCCCCTGACCTCCTCACCACCTGGCACATATACTGCTTGACTCATGGAGCGGCATGTACACTTAAGCCAAGCGGCATTTCTCCCCACACCAGTGGCTCATTCCTCATACTAACCACCCATCTCTTCTCTACCATCACTTACCCTTCTCCCTTCTCTTATCTTTCTACAGGATGCTAAGTGGGAGCAGGACTGAGAGGCTGCATCTAGAGGGATGTGGGATTCTGGCCAACCTGTGTCCTGCTTCCCTTGTCACTACTGTCATTTCATTAACCAAAAAATTCTTCCCATGTCAGGAATATATGTAAATACATCATTTCATTTAGCTTCACCATACCCCTTTATGATGATAGTGCTGTTTATATGAAACAGGAGCAATATGTCTGGTCTTCTCTTTAAGGAGAACCATCTTTGCTGTCTATAATTAGGCCTATGAATGAAGGAAAAGTCTGGAGTCATTGAAATAAGCTTGATTGATTTACACTGAAAAGATCAGAGAAAGAAAGAAATACATCTAGCAGATCAGAATGAGTATAGAGAAAGGGGTCTGGGCTGGTTTGGTGGGAGATTTTTTAAAGGAAGAAAGAAGAAAGAGTCTTTCAAACTGCAGCAAGAAAGAGAAATAAATGCTTGCGATCAAGAGATCATACATGGGAGAAAGCTTGCTCAAGAGAGATACCAAATATTTTAAGGAACTGTACTCGGTTAGATGGATTACATAAAGATTCATCATTTGGAATTACTGAGAAAATTCAATGAATATTTAATCTCTTCCAAATTATTATTTGGATATTTAGTCTCTATGCTATAATGCCATGAGGCAGCTGAGTTTTCCGTGATTGTAGTATTCCAATGTAAAATGTCATACCTAATGTTTTTTGGAGTAACCAGTGGAAAGGGGCCACCAGAAAATTTAAGAGGATAGCCAGTGAGCTGGTTCTGAGGCAGAGCCTGGAATTCAGTGGATTATGAGTCATGGTATGCTATCCTGGTCTAATATTAGGAGTCAGTATTCATCAGGGAGCCTCTGCACAGGAAGTACAGATTTCATGCCTCAAGAGCCAGGTCAATCCATAGTATCAGACAATAGAAGTACTCTCTGGGCCAGTCACCAAAACAGTCCAAAAAATGAAAAAGGATCCTTTAAAAAAAAAAGTAGTGCATTGCAGTTTGAAAGTGTCTAATTAAAAAGGAAGGAAGGCTGATTCCTCCAGCTCCACTTTTCTTTCTCAAGATTACTTTGGCTATTCGGGATCTTTTGTGTTTCCATACATAGTGTGAGAATTTTTCTTTGTTCTAGTTCTATTTTTTTCTTTTTGGCCAAGTCATGTGGCTTGTGGGATCTCAGCCACCCAACCAGGGATCTAACCAGAACCCCAGCAGTGAAAGCTTGAATCCTAGCCACTGGACCCTCAGGGAATTCCCTCCTGCCTCTTTAAATGTGGGAGGGCCACATTCTCAACCTAGGTATAGATGGGCTTGGGAGCTGGCAGCCACCATCTTGCATGGGGCTCTGTTCAGGGTGGCACTGCCTGTCTGACTAATCTGGCCTCAGGATCTCAAACCTTTTCTCAGCCCAGGACTCTGACTTCTGAGAAAGCCACTCTGAAATGGCACAGATGTGCCATCAGTCCTTGTGCTGTATATAAATGAAGGGTCCCCTAATGACTGCACCCCACTGGTCTGCCTCAGATATCGAGTGGATGTCATCCTGATTCCCCACACATGAGCCATCTCCCTGGCCATGGCTGATGGGGCGGGGACAAACCTTTGATCCAAGCCAAGGCCAATCAGAGCTGATGTCTGGCAGAAGCCTCACTGCCTCCTCCACCAGGAGGGGAAATGCAGAAAGACCTCAAAATGAAAAGCGATGAGCATCCAAAGAGAACTAGAAGGACAAATAGACCCCTCTCGAGGGACTCCTGAGAAAGACTCCTCAAGTTCTGTGAAACAGCACACTAATGAATTCCCACGATAGTCACCTGACGGTTTACATAAGCTATCTGTGTCTCTTTACTATTTGCAGCCAAAGAGGTTCCATCAACCCCCAGAATCCTTACAGCTAGCTACAAAGTCCCGGTAGACAAGCACTTTGATCCACTGCCTCCCTTACACCTCTCCTTTCCTCTGTGAAACAGACCTCTTGCATTATCCCATTTCAAAGATGGCAGAGAGGCTGGGAGACTGAGGACACTTCTGGACTGTAGTGGGGGGTGGACGGCTCGGCTTGGATGCCTGGCTCCACCCCTGTCCGGTTCCTGACAACCCCAGGCCAGTGGCGGTGCTTGGATCAGCTCCAGAGGGGTGTCGGAGTTCTGGTTTGGAACCAGCTTAAGAGATGACCTTTGGGACCAATGCTAAGGACTTCACCACTTAGCTCCCGAAGCCCCTCAGGTCACAAGTCCTGTGCCGGGATTTGTCAAGGCCCTTATTTTATTGAGCACAACCCCGGGTCGCCCCCACTCCGCAAACGTTCGGGTCCCACTCCGCGCGGCACTACCCCCTTACAGATCCCACCGATCCCTCCCCGTCCGACTCTTCGTTCCGCGTCCGCTGCTCCACCCGCTTGCTTCGCTCCGCCTGGAAGCCTCTTCCGCCTTCTCCCCAGCCAGCCTTGCCACACACTACCCTTTCACCGCCTCCTAGTCGGCCTCCGGCACCCTCCCGTCACCTCCTCCAGCTTTTTGGCGTTCCCCGTAACAAACACGATCTTCTTCCCGGCCAAGGAGGCCGCCATGGCGATGCCCAGGTACCCGGCAGACCCACCGGAAGTCCTTCTGCTTCGAGTCGCAGGCACTTCCGACTACCGGCGGAAGGGGATAATGCGGTTTACGACCTGTGGTCCTAGGAAGGCTTCCTGTGGTTTGTGTTGCGTGGCCGGGGCTGCGGCGGCGACGGTGGCAACAGTCGCAGCCTGGGCACCTTTGGGCAGGAACGCCTCTCTGGGCATCCAGAATCCTTGCTCAGACCCCCTTTTCTGGATGAGCAGCCTGGGGCCCCCGAGGGCTAGAAGGGAGGAGAAGGGCTTGGCCTCCCTTATCGGAATTGCTCGGGTCTAACGGACACTGGGACCGGATGCCATGATCTTCGTTTTCTGAATGTTGAGCTTTAAGCCAACTTTTTCGCTCTCCTCCTTCACTTTCATCAAGAGGCTTTTTAGCTCCTCCTCACTTTCTGCCATAAGGGTGGTGTCATCAGCATATCTGAGGTTATTGGTATTTCTCCCGGCAATCTTGATTCCAGCTTGTGTTTCTTCCATTCCAGCGTTTCTCATGATGTACTCTGCATATAAGTTAAATAAGCAGGGTGACAATATACAGCCTTGACGTACTCCTTTTCCTATTTGGAACCAGTCTGTTGTTCCATGTCCAGTTCTAACTTTTGCTTCCTGACCTGCATACAGATTTCTCAAGAGGCAGGTTAGGTGGTCTGTATTCCCATCTGTTTCAGAATTTTCCACAGTTTATTGTGATCCACACAGTCAAAGGCTTTGGCATAGTCAATAAAGCAGAAATAGATGTTTCTCTGGAACTCTCTTTGGGTAGTATAGTCATTTTCACAGCATTGATTCTTCCCCTCCAAGAACATGGTATATCTTTCCATCTGTTTGTGTCATCTTTGATTTCTATCATCAGTGTCATAGTTTTCTGCATACTGGTCTTTTGTCTCTTTAGGTAGGTTTATTCTTGGGTATGGAGAAGGAAATGGCAACCCACTCCAGTGTTCTTGCCTGGAGAATCCCAGGGACGGGGGATCCTGGTGGGCTGCCATCTATGGGGTTGCACAGAGTTNGTGTCATCTTTGATTTCTATCATCAGTGTCATAGTTTTCTGCATACTGGTCTTTTGTCTCTTTAGGTAGGTTTATTCTTGGGTATGGAGAAGGAAATGGCAACCCACTCCAGTGTTCTTGCCTGGAGAATCCCAGGGACGGGGGATCCTGGTGGGCTGCCATCTATGGGGTTGCACAGAGTTGAACATGACTGAGGTGACTTAGCAGCAGCAGCAGCAGCATTCTTGGGTATTTTATTCTTTTTGTTGCAATGGTGAATGTGATTGTTTCTTTAATTTCTTTTTCTGCTTTTTCATTGTTAGTGTATAGAAATGCAAAGGATTTCTGTGTATTAATTTTATATGTTGCAACTTTACTACCTTCACTGATTAGCTGTGGTAATTTTTTAGCAGCATCTGTAGGTTTTTCTATGACCCACCTCCTAGACTAATGGAAATGAAAACAAAAATAAACAAATGGGACCTAATTAAACTTAAAAGCTTTTGGACAGCAAAGGAAACCACAGCAAAAATTAAAAGACAGCCCTCAGAATGGTAGAAAGTAATTGCAAATGAAACAAATGAAAAAGGATTAACCTCCAAAATATATAACCAGCTCATAAAACTCAAAATCAACAAAACAAACTGCCCAATCAAAAAAGGTACAGAAAATTTAAACAGACATTTCTCCAAAGAAAACATACAGATGGTCAATAAACATATGAAAAACACATGAAGAGATGCCTGACATTACTAACTACTGGAGAAATGCAAATCAAAACTACAAAACTGAAGTATCATCTCATATCAGTCAAAATGGCCATCATAAAAAAATCTACAAACAGTAAATGCTGGAGAGTATGGAGAAAAGGGAACCCTCATACACTGTGGGTGGGAATGTAAACTGATACAGACATTACGAGAATAATATGAAGATTCTTTAAAAACTAGGAATAAATCTACCATATGACCCAGCAATCCCACTGCTGGGTGTATACCCTTAGAAAGTCACAGTTGTCAAAGACACATGTACCCTAGTGTTCAGTCTTACAATTGCCAGGACAAGGAAGCAACCTAGATGTCCATATACAGATGAATGGATAAAGATGAGATACGTAGATACAAGGGGATACTACTAAACCACAAAAAATAATAAATTTGAGCCAGTTCTAGTGAGGCAGATAAACTGAGATTCTGTTATACAGAGAAGTAAGTCAGAAAGCGAAAAACAAATATTGTGTATTAATGCATATATATAGAATCTACAAAAAAGGTATTGATGACCCTGTTTGTAGGGAAGGAATACATAGATGTAGAGAATGGATTTGTGGACACAGTTGGGGAAGAGAGAGTTGGGTGAATGGAGAAAATAGCATTTATATATATATATAGAGTATATATATAGATAGATAGATAAAGTGTATATACTAAAGACACTCTATTAGGGTCTTTCCTGTAGCTCAAAGGGTTAAGAGTTCTGCAATCAGGAGACCACGGTTCGATTCCTGGGTCAGGAAGATCCTCTGGAAAAGGGAATGGCAATCCACTCCAGTATTCTTGCCTGGAAAATGCCATGGACAGAGGAGACTGGCAGGGTCCGTGGGGTCGCAAAGAGTCGGACATGACTGAGCAACTCCTACTCCTCTACACGCTATCATGTGTATAATAGATAGCCAGTGAGAAGCTGCTGTGTAACACCGGGAGCCAAGCCTGCAGCTCCGTGATGTCCTTGCGGGGTGGGTTCAGGTGCCGGGAGGGAGGCTACAGGGGGAGGGGATGTATGTAAAGTTATAACTCATTTGTGCTGAAACCAACACAACATGGTAAAACAATTTTCCTCCAATTAAAAATTAAATTTTAAAAAAGGAAGGAAGGAGATAGAGAAATAAATGAATGTTAAATTGCCTTGAAAGACTTAAGATCCTGAAGCCCTTAAAGATGTAACTTGTAGAAAAAAATTGATAACACAGTTGGAAAACACATCAGAAGATTTTAAACAAAATTGGTAAAACAATTTTCCTCCAATTAAAAATTAAATTTTAAAAAAGGAAGGAAGGAGATAGAGAAATAAATGAATGTTAAATTGCCTTGAAAGACTTAAGATCCTGAAGCCCTTAAAGATGTAACTTGTAGAAAAAAATTGATAACACAGTTGGAAAACACATCAGAAGATTTTAAACAAAAAGCAGTCCTGAATACATAGGTTTATCACTGACCAGAGAATGGATGGGAAAATCCTTAGCTCCTAAGAAAAGGCATCCAGCATCAGAATGTATTCAAGATGAGTGTGTGTTCATTTGCTCAGTTATATCCGACTGCAACCCTATAGACTGTAGCTCCCAGCCTCCTCTGTCCATGGGAATCTCCAGGCAAGAATACTGGAATGGGTTGCCATTTCCTTCTCCAAGGGATCTTCCCAACCCAGGGATTAAACTCAAGTTTCCTAAGTATCCTGCATTGCAGGCATTCTTTACTGCTGAACCACTGAGTATGTGGCTTTCCAAATTCATTACATCTTTTTTTTTTTTTTTAATTTCCTCTCAGTCTGTGCTCAGACTTAACTTCACTGTTGCCTAAGCCTTCACTCAATCATGATAAGCTCTTTATTGTTATCTGTTAAATAGCTCTTATATCCCAGCTGAAATCTGTGAATTTGCTTATGTGCCGCAGTGATAAAGAGTTTAATATTCTGACAGTTCAGTTCAGTTCAGTCAGTCAGTCATGTCCAACTCTTTGTGACCCCATAGCCTGTAGCACACCAGTCTTCCCTGTCCATCGCCAACTCCCAGAGCTTGCTCAAACTCATGTCCATCAAGTAGGTGATGCTATCCATCCATCTCATCTACTGTCATCCCCTTCTCCATCTGCCTTCAATCTTTCCCAGTATTAAGGGTCTTTTCCAATGAGTCGGTTCTTCACATCAGGTGGCCAGGTATTAGAGCTTCAGCTTCAGCATCAGTCCTTCCAATGATAATTCAGGACTGATTTCCTTTAGGACTGACTGGTTTGATGTCTTGCAGTCCAAAGGACTCTCAAGAGTCTTCTCCAACACCACAGTTCAAAAGCATCTATTCTTCAGTGCTCAGCTNTTAGAGCTTCAGCTTCAGCATCAGTCCTTCCAATGATAATTCAGGACTGATTTCCTTTAGGACTGACTGGTTTGATGTCTTGCAGTCCAAAGGACTCTCAAGAGTCTTCTCCAACACCACAGTTCAAAAGCATCTATTCTTCAGTGCTCAGCTTTCTTTAAGGTCCAACTCTCACATTCATACATGACTACTGGACAAATCATAGCTTTGACTATGCAGACCTTTGTCAGTAATGTATGTCTCTGTTTTAAATGTGCTGTCCAGGTTGGTGATAGCTTCTCTTCCATGGAGCAAGTGTCCTTTAATATCATGGCTGCAGTCATGATCTGTGATTTTGGAATCACAGATTTGGAGCCCAAGATTTTGTGATTTTGGAGCCCAACAAAATAAAGTCTCTCACTGTTTCCATTGTTTCTCCATCTATCTACCATGAAGTGATGGAACCAAATGCCATAATCTTCACTTTTTGAATGTTGAGTATTTTTTCAAAATTTTATTTACGTATGGCTGTGCTGGGTCTTCATTGGTGCTTGAGGGCTTTCTGTAGTTTCAGAGCATGGGGGCTACTCTTTGTTGCGGCCCTAGAGCACGCAGATGTCAGTAGTTGTGGCATACGGGATCAGTCGCTCTGCAGCATGTGGAATCTTTCCAGACCAGAGATCGAATCTATGTCCTCCACATCGGCAGGCAGGTTCTTATCCACTGCACCACCTGGGAAGTCCGAATGTTGAGTTTTAAGCCAGCTTTTTAATGTCCTCTTTCACTTTCATCAAGAGTCACTTTCTGCCATAAGGATGGTATCGTTTATATATCTGAGGTTATTGTCATTTCTCCTGGAAATCTTGATTCCAGCTTGTGCTTCATCAGCCCTGGCATTTCGCATGAGGTACTCTTCATATAAGTTAAATAAGCAGGGTGACAATATATAGCCTTCATGTATTTCTTTCCCAATTTTGAATCAGTTTGTTGTTCCATGTCTGGTTCTAACTGTTGCTTCTTGATCTGCATAAAGGTTTCTCGGGAGGCAGATAAGGTGTTCTGGTATTCCCATCTCTTGAAGAATTTTCCACAGTTTGTTGTGATCCACAGAGTCAAAGGCTTTCATGTAGTCAATAAAGCAGTAGATGTTTTTCTAGAACTCTCTTTATTTTTCGATAATCCAACAGATGTTGGCACTTTGATCTCTGGTTCCTCTGCCTTTTTAAAATCCAGGTTGAGCATGTGGAAGTTCTTGGTTCATGCACTGCTGAAGCCTAGCTTGGAGAATTTTGAGCATTACTTTTCTAGCGTATGAGATGAGTGCAATCGTGCAGTAGTTTGAGCATTCTTTGGCATTGCCTTTCTTTTTGATTGGAATGAAAACTGACTTTTTCCAGTCCTGTGACCACTGCTGAGTTTTCCAAATTTGCTGTCATATTGAGTGCAGCTCTTTAACAGTATCATCTTTTAGGATTTGAAACAGCTCAACTGGAATTCCATCACCTCCACTAGCTTTGTTCGTAGTGATGCTTTCTAAGGCCCACTTGACTTCACGTTCCAGGATGTCTGGCTCTAGGTGAGTGATCACACTTTCATAGTTATCTGGGTCATGAAGATCTTTTTTGTATGAGTGAAGTCGCTCAGTCATGTCCGACTCTTTGCGACCCCATGGACTGTAGCCTACCACGCTCCTCCATCCATGGGATTTTCCAGGCAAGAGTACTGGAGTGGATTGCCATTTCCTTCTCCAGAGGACCTTCCCAACCCAGGGATCGAACCCGGGTCTTCTACATTGTATGCAGACGCTTTACCGTCTGAGCCACGANCACTAGCTTTGTTCGTAGTGATGCTTTCTAAGGCCCACTTGACTTCACGTTCCAGGATGTCTGGCTCTAGGTGAGTGATCACACTTTCATAGTTATCTGGGTCATGAAGATCTTTTTTGTATGAGTGAAGTCGCTCAGTCATGTCCGACTCTTTGCGACCCCATGGACTGTAGCCTACCACGCTCCTCCATCCATGGGATTTTCCAGGCAAGAGTACTGGAGTGGATTGCCATTTCCTTCTCCAGAGGACCTTCCCAACCCAGGGATCGAACCCGGGTCTTCTACATTGTATGCAGACGCTTTACCGTCTGAGCCACGAAGGAAGTCATGGTTCTGTGTATGCTTGCCACCTCTTCTTAACATCTTCTGCTTGTATTAGGTCCATATCGCTTCTGTCTTTCACTGGGCCCATCTTTCCCATCTGACTGCAAAAAGGGTAATTTTTTTGATATATTCATTTATTAAACCAGCCAGTAGAGTTCAGTGTTAGCATATTGAACAGCATCATTGACTGTTTAGAAATATGAATTTAGTTCCCAGGTTAATTGATGAGACTGGCTTCATTTAAATTGGTTACAAGGCTCATTTTTAAATTTGTTTTGAAGTCTTTATTTTAGAAAATGGCTTGAAATGGAAAGCAAGAAGTTCTGTTATTCTCCAGACCCTGGATCCAGTATAGAAAAGCAATGTCTTTCAATTGTCTGTACGTTTTTATTTTTTAGCTTGAATTCTTCATTTATCAAGTTATGTACTGACATTATCATAAGAAAGTCAAAGACTTAGTTCACTTTTGCTCCCCTCCCCTCTCTCTTCTCCTCCCAGTGTTTGTATTTTTGTGGTATTATTTTGAAACTCTGTTTTTTCTTCTGGTAAATTCTGTGACCACAGGAAAATATACTTAAGCCTCTATTTCTGTCTCTAACCTTTTGACATGTCTCTTATGACATGTATTTCTACTCTCTGTTTTATAAGAGAAATATGTTAAAATATATACACTTTGTTATGCTCTGTCTTTTCATGGATATGACCTATTTTTTTGGAGCCACACTCTCACTATTTAATTATTAAGTTTTTAACATTGACCCTCTGTCCCAGAAGGGCAACCATGACTGGCTTCCCTGTCTCTGTCCCTAGACTGACTCTAGAAGTAGAAAACAATTAAACATTTGCCTTATTTTGAGTATGTACACATAATATTTAACTCTGGGCTGAGATTCTTGTTTCCTGTTCTGAAAGATCTGTTTGCATAAACCTGGCCCTTTCAGAGGAGAATGTTGCTGGCTTCAAGGTCAGATGGAGTCTCTTTTCTTATACTCAATCTGTTGCTTAACATTCAAAGGCATTTTTATTTGCTTTATACTCAGATTTTTAAAAGGCTATTTGTCCTGACTGTTTCAGTAGCCATTCTGTTTATTTTCCCTTGCAGGGTTTGTCACTGTTCTCTCTTTCTGTCTCTCTCTCCATTATCACCATGGGTCTTCCTTTAACCCTCTTGGAAATTTTCCTTCTGTACCTTTCTGTCTCCCTAGTTCCACTTTACTAGTTGCTTTCTAAGTTCCTTGCACAAATGTCTTCCCCCGACTTCTCTTCTTGGATGGAATCTCATCTTATGAATTCCATATTTTCCTCTTAATTTACTTCCTACATTTTGGAAGTACACCCTCAACTGAATCCCCATGGTAGTGACAAAGGAGCCTGGCAGGCTACAGTCCACAGGGTTGCAAAGACTCAGACTTTACTGAAGCGGTTTAGCACACACAGGGTGCAAGGGAACAAAACTATCTCAGCAAATGTCTCAAAAATGTATTTTGACTGGTACTTAGTTCATAGATTTGTTGAATTTTGAAGAATTGATATAAAATTATTTTTTTTAGAATTTTGAAGGAATTATTTGGTTGTTTCTAATATCCAGGAGCGCTAATCAGGAATACCTCTGAAAAAAAATCAAGAATGATTTAACATCTGTCATTTCTTATACAGGGAACTCCAGGCTTTTTTCAATTTGAAGGCTCGTATCCAAGCCCTGGAACATTTCTTTGTATGGTTTATTATAGATTATACTACCCTCAATTTTCTCTGATTTTTCTTTTTGTTATTTTCTTAGTCAAATATCATACCCTGTAGGGTGATTCTTTATCTGTTACAATGTGTCCTCTTGCTTTATACATTCTACGTGGTCTCCCATTTATCTTCCAATCTTTCCAACATTTTGTTTCAGCAATTACATTATTAACCTCTAAGAGTAGCATTTTTGTTCACTTTTTTAGTTGTTCAGTTTCTCAGTCATGTCTGACTCTTCGCGACCCCATGGACTGCAGCACACCAGGCGTCTCTGTCCTTCACCACCTCCTGGACCTTGCTCAAACTGCTCAAGTCCTTGCTCAGCAGACTCATGTCTGCTGAGTCAGTGATACCATCCAGTGTCCCCTTCTCCTGCCTTCAATCTTTCCCAGCATCAGGGTCTTTTCCAATGAGTTGACTCTTTGCATCACATGACCAAATTATTGGAGCTTCAGCTTCAACATCATTCCCTTCCAGTGAATATCAGGGTTGATTTCCATTAGGATTGACTGGTTGGATCTCTTGCAGTTCATGGGATTCTCAAGAGTCTTCTCCAACACTACAGTTCAAAGCATCAATTCTTTGGCATTCAGCCTTCCTTATGGTCCAACTCTCACATCCAGACATGACTACCAGAAAAATCATAGCTTTGACTATATGGACCTTTGTCGGCAAAGCAATATCTCTGCTTTTTAATATGATGTTTAGATTGGTCATAGCTTTTCTTCTTTTAAGAACATATTATTTGTATTTATGGGTATACTTTCCTTTATTTATTTTTTTAATTTTAACATTGTTTTAATTTTTTTTTTTTTTTTGCTTTTTATTTTGTATTGCAGTATCATTGATTCACAATGCTGTGACTGTTATTTACAATTTTTAAAAGTTTCTTTTCATTCTATGTAACACCTCAGTTTCCTCCAGGATCAGAGAGTTTTCAGTTAATCTTCTGATCTCTCTTTCCCTTTTCTGTTTGGTGACTCTTGGTTTTACAAATTCCTGAATAGTTGGAATGGGTTTCCTCTGTTTCTGTGAAAGTTTATGGATATGTTTCCCCCTTGACTCTTTGATGCGAAAGAGAAGTCAGACCAGAAGCTCTGTGTAGGTGGGAGGAGGCTGAGATGTATTGGTTGGTTGGTGAAGAGGATTTTCCTCCTGAGAGGAAGGTCAGCATGCACACTAAAAGTCTTCATATTCTAGTACTAGTATTCAAGTATTCTGGCTGGTTTTTGTACAATTTCTTTAAGAAAAGACTTCTGGTTTCTTGTCTGGCAACAAATGCCAATTGAGAAGGATGAATATCCCATTTATCAGTGATCCTGCACATCTACTATTTTAGCACAATATTTTAACATCATTTAAGCTCACCCATGGTGGATTCATGTCAATGTATACCAAAACCAATACAGTACTGTAAAGTAAAATAAAGTAAAAATAAAAATTAAAAAAAAAATTCAAATTACTTGCTGTTTCTGGGTGTTATGTCTCCATGGGGTTCCCTTTGGGCAAACTGGTTTTCTTTGAAGCCCTCTAGCAATATATTTTCGGAGAAGGCAATGGCGCCCCACTCCAGTACTTTTGCTTGGAAAATCCCATGGACGGAGGAGCCCGGTAGGCTGCAGTCCATGGGGTCGCTAGGAGTCGGACACGACTGAGCAACTTTACTTTCACTTTCACGCAAGGAAGAAGGAAACGGCAACCCACTCCAGTGTTCTTGCCTTGAGAATTCCAGGGACAGGGGAGCCTGGTGGGCTGCCATCTATGGAGTCGCACAGAGTCGGACACAACTGAAGCGACTTAGCAGCAGCTGCAGCAATATATATATATATATATATATATATATAATTTATTATTATTTATTTATTTTACTTTACAATATTGTATTGGTTTTGCCACACTTCAACATGAATCTGCCATGGATGTACATGTGTTCCCAATCCTGAACCCCCCTCCCACCTCCCTCCCCATACCATCCCTCTGGGTCTACATACCAAGGAAACCAGAACTGAAAGAGACACATGTACCCCAATGTTCATAGCAATATATTTTAGGTTATGAACTCTCCATTTGTTTTTTCAAACTTTTTATTTCGTATTGGGGTATAGCCAATTAGCAATGTTCATTTATTTTTATCAACCCACAAGTCTTCATTTTCAGAATCTCTGGGATGTATGAAATATCTCATCTGTTGGTGACAATTCCATTTTGTGTAATTATGTAGTCTTTACCGACTATTCTTTCTTACACAACTATACTTTTCCTACAAAAGACTCTTGAAGGGATGGCCAGAAAATTCATGAGCCCACTTCACCACCTAGATCATCAATATCAATGTGATTCTGAAAGTAACCTCATGAAATATTGTCTCACTTGTGAAGAGAGAAATTGTCTGTTAATTATGTAGATTATTAGACTTAGAAAAGAAGTGGTAGACAAGAATCTGGCCATAACTTATGTTGCCAACATTCCAAATAAATGTTCTTAAGGCAAGATTTTATTAAGATATTTAGAAATGAATATAAGCATTAACTGGACAGAGTTCTGGATTGTGTTTTTGCTCCTTCACATCCTAATCTTCCTAGGATGGGGTAGCCAGAAGAAGTGTTGCCATGGTAACACTTACGGGTGGGAGTTATTGCAGAGAATATCAGAGAACAAGCCTGAAGTTTTTTTTTAATAGCTTTATAATTTAGCATAAATAAAGGTATTTTTCAAGAGCTCTTCAACTTCCCAATATATGGGTAATAGGAACAGCTCTAAACTAAATTATTCATTGTTACCACTTACAAAAACTTCTTTAGAGATTTCTAGTCCTTGTCAGTGGGTGGATTGCTCCCTACGCATATAGGAGATACTTTGAATTCCTAATTTATAGTTTATTTTATATTCATATAATGAAATTGGCTATTGCAGCTGTAGTAGCTTGATGCTTTGAGCTCTGAGGTTATAATAATGAAATATCCTACCTGACAGATGTCTAAGACCCATATCCCATTCCATGCTTAGTGACACAAAGATATCTTTTGTCCAACACTACTCTATCCCATGTGCTTCCCTGGTGGCTCAGTGGTAAAGAATCTGTCTGCCAATGCAGGAGACTTGGTTTGATCCTTGGGTTGGGAAAAGACCCCTTAGATAAGGAAAAGGCTACACACTCCAGTATTCTTACCTGGGAAATTCCATGGGCAGAGGAGCCTAGTGGGCTACAGTCCATGGGGTTGCAAAAGAGCTGGACAAGACTTAGTGAGTAAACAGCAATGAAAAATTCTATACTGTGTCCCAGTGAGAGAGTGCAGGTGAACTGAAATCAGACACAGAATGACTGAAGGCCAGAAAATATGAAGAAATGGTGTAAAAAGTGAGCATATGGCAAAGTACTAATTGAAAAGTAATGAGATAAGAAAAAAGCAACTAGGTGGGGGAAAGTCAATACCAATCAAAAGAAATATCTAGTTACTTTAGGAATCAAGGAGATTGGGAAAATGTGATGCAGTCTAGAGCCAGCGAAAGGTTAAGAGGAAAATCAGAAACTTCTGGTCATAAAATTCAAGAGAATAAACAATAAACTCACACTTCTGGTGACTGTAGAGAGAGAAAATCTTTTCTTTTGGGAGTAAGTTGTTCTTGGAGCTCTGACTGAAAACTATAAGCAGTTTTAAGGACTGGAACTTTAAAAAAAGATAATTTCTAAGATTGGTATTGTTTAGATCTGAAAAACTGGCAGACCTGGGATTGGTTTGGGTTCCTGTAATTTGCCTTTCTGTATTCAACTAATCTGAACACTTTGTAGCCCATAATAGAGTAGATTTTCCTTTCTAAATGGATGAGACTGCATTTTGGAATAAGTTTATCATTGGGGGTTGTAGAAGACACACTTTACACATGACTGGGAAGAACCACTTGTCCCCTTCCATCCTCATAATCACAGCAAAACTGACACACAAACTAAGAAAAGCTCCCTCCTTGTGAGTTCTTCACCTGATTTCATTCAAATTTTGGTGACACACGTTAATACCACCTGAGAAGTACTGCACATCCTGACAGAAGGTCTGTCGGGATTTGATTGGCAGCTCTGATCTGAATACAAAGTGTCCCTTTCTTCTTGAAAGAAGAATAAAATTAAAAATAAATTATTTCTGCATGTTTGTCTCTTTTTGAAGAAGTTCAGTATATCTTGAGAGAACAAAAATTTTGTTACTTGGAGCCTGTCACGGTTGTTAAATATCCAACCTGAAAGTACTTCTTTGCAAACAATATCTACTTAGCTTTTTGCCAGCTTCATTTTGGAGAGCAAATTAAGGAAATGCTGGCTTTTGACTACATTATGTAAGGCACAAAACAAAATGAGAGTAAGAAACTGCTCTGCCTTTGATGAGCCACTGTTTTGAGAGAAGAAATAATATGTTCCTTAGGAGATATTTGTGAAACTTTTGTACATTTATTCAGAGCAGCTAAACTTTGGGGACATAAATTTTGCAAGGACAGATTACCTGTTGGAATAGTTTTGCTTTACAGTGTGTTAGTCTCTGCTGCACAGTGAAGGTAATCAGCTATATGTATACATATGACACTGAAAGATGAACTACTACTGGAGAAGAGTGGAGAAATAACTCCAGAAAGAATGAAGAGAGAGAGCCAAAGCAAAAACAATGCCCAGCTGTGGATGTGACTGGTGATGGAAGTAAGCATGATGCTGTAAAGAACAATATTGCATAGGAACCTGGAATATTAGGTCTGTGAATCAAGGTAAATTGAAAGGAGTCAAACAGGAGATGGAAAGAGTGAACATCAACATTTTAGGAACCAATGAACTAAAGTGGACTGGAATGGGCAAATTTAGTTTAGATGACCATTATGTCTACTACTGTTGTCAAGAATTCCTTAGAAGAAATTGAGTAGCCCTTATAGTCAACAAAAGAGTCTGAAATGCAGTATTTGGGTGCAGTCTCAAAAATGACAGAATGATCTCTGTTTGTTTCCAACACAAACCGTTCAGTATTACAGTAATCCAAGTCTATGCCCAAACCACTAATGCTGAAGAAACTGAAGTTGAATGGTTCTATGATGCCCTACAAGACCTTCTAGAACTAACACCAAAAAAAGATGTCCTTTTCATCATAGGAGACTGGGATGCAAAAGTAGGAAGTCAAGAGATAACAGGAATAACAGGCAAGTTTGGCCTTGGAGTAACAGGCAAGTTTGGCCTTGGAGTAGAAAATGAAGCAGGGCAAAGGCTAACAGAGTTTTGTCAAGAGAACACACTGGTCATAACAAACACCCTCTTCCAACAACACAAGAGATGACATGGACATAACCAGATGGTCAATACAAAAATCAGATTGATGGTATTTTTTGCAGCTCAAGATGGAAAAGCTCTATATAGTCAGAAAAAAAAAAAAAAAAACAAGACTGGGAGCTGACTATGGCTCAGATCATGAATTCCTTACTGCAAAATTCAGTCTTAAATTGAAGAAAGTAGAGAAAACCACTAGACCACTTAGAAAGTGAAAGTGAAGTCGCTCAGTTGTCTTCAACTCTTTGCGACCCCATGGACTGTAGCCTACCAGGCTCCTCTGTCCATGGGATTTTCCAAGCAATACTACTGAAGTGGATTGCCATTTCCTTCTCCAGGGGATATTCCTGACCCAGTGATTGAACCCAGGTCTCCTGCACTGTAGACAGATGCTTTACTGTCTGAGCCACCAGGGAAGTCCACTTAGGTATGACCTAAATCAAACCCCTTATTATTACACAGTGGAAGTGACAAGTAGGTTCAGGAGATTAGAGCTGATAGACATGTGCTTGAAGAACACATGAAGAACACATTGAAGATGGAGGTTTGTGACATTGTACAAGAGGCAGTGATCAAGATGGTCCACAAGGAAAAGAAATGCAAAAAGACAAAATGGTTGTCTGAGGAAGCCTTACAAATAGCTGAGAAAAGAAGAGAAGCTAAAGGCAAAGGAGAAAAGAGAAGACATACCCATCTGAATACAGAGTTCCATAGAATAGCAAGGAGAAATAAGAAAGGCTTCCTCAGTGATCAGTGCAAAGAAATAGAGGAAAACAATAGAATGGGAAAGACTATAGATCTCTTCAAGAAAATTAGAGATACCAAGGGAATATTTCATGCAAAATTGGGTACAATAAAGGACAGAAATGGTATGGACCTAATAGAAGCAGAAGATATTAGAAGAGGTGCCAAGAATACACAGAAGAACTATACAAAAAGATCTTCATGACCCAGAAAACCATGATTGTTGTATGATCACTCACCAAAAGCCAGTCATCCTGGAATGTGAAGTCAACTGGGCCTTAGGAAGCATCACTATGAACAAAGCTAGTGGATTATTTCATGCAAAATTGGGTACAATAAAGGACAGAAATGGTATGGACCTAATAGAAGCAGAAGATATTAGAAGAGGTGCCAAGAATACACAGAAGAACTATACAAAAAGATCTTCATGACCCAGAAAACCATGATTGTTGTATGATCACTCACCAAAAGCCAGTCATCCTGGAATGTGAAGTCAGCTGGGCCTTAGGAAGCATCACTATGAACAAAGCTAGTGGAGGTTTTGGAATTCCAGCTAACGTATTTCAAATCCTAAAAGATGACACTGTGAAACTGCTACACACAATATGACAGCAAATTTGGAAAACTAAGCAGTGGCCAGAGGATTAGAAAGTGTCAATTTTCATTCCAATCAAAAAGAAAGGCAATGCCAAAGAATACTCAAACTACTGCACAATTGCACTCATCTCACATGCTAGCAAAGTAATGGTCAAAATTCTCCAGCCAGCTTCAACAGTATGTGAACTAAGAACTTCCAGATGTTTAAGCTGGATTTTAAAAAGGTGGAGGAACCAGAGATCAAATTGCCAACACCCACTGGGTCATTGAAAAAGCAAGAGAGTTCCAGAGAAACATCTACTTCTGGTTTATTGGCTTCACTAAAGTCTTTGACTGTGTGGATTACAACAAACTGTGGAAAATTCTTCAAGAGATGGGAATACCAGAATACCTTACCTGCCTCCTGAGAAATCTGTATGCAGGTCAAGAAGCAATAGTTAAAACCAGGCATGGGACAACAGACTGGTTCCAAATAGGGAAAGGACTACGTGAAGGCTGTATATTGTCACCCTGCTTATTTAACTTCTATGCAGAGTACACCATGTGAAATACTGCACTGGATGAAGTACAAACTGGAATCAAGATTGCACGGTGAAACATCAATAACCTCAGATATGCAGATGACACCACCCTTATGANAGGATTAGAAAGTGTCAATTTTCATTCCAATCAAAAAGAAAGGCAATGCCAAAGAATACTCAAACTACTGCACAATTGCACTCATCTCACATGCTAGCAAAGTAATGGTCAAAATTCTCCAGCCAGCTTCAACAGTATGTGAACTAAGAACTTCCAGATGTTTAAGCTGGATTTTAAAAAGGTGGAGGAACCAGAGATCAAATTGCCAACACCCACTGGGTCATTGAAAAAGCAAGAGAGTTCCAGAAAAACATCTACTTCTGCTTTATTGGCTTCACTAAAGTCTTTGACTGTGTGGATTACAACAAACTGTGGAAAATTCTTCAAGAGATGGGAATACCAGAATACCTTACCTGCCTCCTGAGAAATCTGTATGCAGGTCAAGAAGCAATAGTTAAAACCAGGCATGGGACAACAGACTGGTTCCAAATAGGGAAAGGACTACGTGAAGGCTGTATATTGTCACCCTGCTTATTTAACTTCTATGCAGAGTACACCATGTGAAATACTGCACTGGATGAAGTACAAACTGGAATCAAGATTGCACGGTGAAACATCAATAACCTCAGATATGCAGATGACACCACCCTTATGACAGAAAGTGAAGAGGAACTAAAGAGCCTCTTGATGAAAGTAAAACAGAAGAGTGAAAAAGCTGGCTTAAAACTCAACATTCAAGAAACTAAGATCATGGCATCTAGTCCCATTACTTCATGGCAGATAGATGGGGAAAGAATGGAAACAGTGTGAGACTTTATTTTCTTGGGATCCAAAATCACTGCAGATGGTTATTACAGCCATTAAATTAAAAGACACTTGCTCCTTGGAAGAAAAAAACAATGACCAAAGTAGAAAGCATATTAAAAAACAGAGACATATTTTGCTGACAAAAGTCCATCTAGTCAAATCTATGGTTTTCCCAGTAGTCATGTATGGATATCAGAGTTGGAACATAAAGAAAACTGAGCCCCAAAGAATTGATGCTTTTGAACTGTGTCATTGAAGACTCTTGAGAGTCCCTTGGACTGCAAGAGATTAAGCCACTCAATTTTAAAAAATATCAGTTTTGAATTCTCATTGGAAGGACTGATGCATAAGCTGAAGCTCCAATACTTTGGCTACCTGATGTGAAGAAATAACTCATTGGAAAAGACCCTGATGCTGGGAAAGATTGAAGGCAGGAGGAGAAAGGAATGACAGAGGATGAAATTGTTGGATGACATCACCGACTCAATGTACATGTGTTTGAGCAAGCTCCGGAGTTGGTAATGAACTGGGAAACTTGGTGTGCTGCAGTCCATGTGGTTCCAAAGAGTCAGACAGGACTGAGTGACTGCACTGAACTGAATTGATCTGCTCCCTGTTGGGCCTCCCTCCCAACCCTTGCCCCTCCATAACCCCCATCTAGGCCATCACAGAGCACCAAGCTGAGCTCCCTGTTGGATCTACAGCAGCTTCCCACTATCTATTTTACACAAGGCCATGTATATATGCCAATCCTAATTTCCCAGTTTGTCCCACCCTTCCCTTCCCACCCTGTGTCCATAGGTCCATTCTCCATATCTGCATCTCTATTCCTGCCCAGGAAATAGGTTCATCTGTGCATTTTTCTGGATTCCACAAATGTATGTTAATATACAGTATTCCTTTTTCTCTTCCTGACTTATCTCACTCTGATAACTCTAGGTCCATCCATGTCTCTACAAATAACCCTATTTTATTTCTTTTAGTGACCAAGTAACATTCTATTGTATATATGCACCACATCTTGGTCCGTTCATCTGTCATTGGACATTTCGTTTGTTTCCATGTCTTCGCTATTGTAAACAGTGCTGAAATTAACATTGAGGTGCATATTTCCTTTTGAATTATTATTTTCTCAGGAGAAAATGGAGCCCTCTTACACTGTTGTTGGTGGGAATGTAAATTGATACAGCCACTGTTGAGAACAGTATGGAGGTTCCTTAAAATCTAAAAATAGAACTACCATATGACCCAGCAACCCCACTACTGGGTATATACCCTAAAAAATGATATTAAGAAGTGTGATTGAGTGAAATTTTGAAAATCATGAGTATGGGGCTGGATCATTAGCATTTAGCACTGAATTTGTTCCCTGGTTTCTATTCAGAGATTACAAGCCTTGATTTGCTCTTGTTTCCTGAGTTCCCTTTCATGTCAATCAAGCTTGATAGTGATTTTACCTTGACGTCACCTGTTTCACCTTAGATAGATACAAACCTTTTTGTCATGATTTCCTAGAAACAGTTGTCCTGATACTAAGGACACCAGAGGTTCTACTGCCACTCTTTTTAAAATTAATTTTAATGTAATGAAAAATCCTATGGAAGAATAGTTCCATGTATTTTTTAACTTGCTTGACATTTTTAAGTTTAGGGTAGACATTATTAATTGAAATAATGGAAAGCACTATACATTTTAATAATAATTTTCAGCAGACAACAAATAGATGATCAGCAATAAATTTAGGAGACTAATCATTTACCCAAGTTCTGCCATCTTTAAAATCTTCTAAAATTTGAAGTTATAAGAAGTTAAAATAATAGTCTGCAGTGAGACAAGAGACAGAGAGAAAAGGCCATGCAGTTTTCATGAAGTGTAAACCAGAGAAACATATGTTCTGTCAGCTAATTAGATAACCCTAGATTGTTTGGTTTTTAGACTGACATAATCTCTGAATCACTCCTGTTAATAGAAAAGAATTTTAAAATAAATGAATCATCTAGAAATATTTTATTTTTAATATCTCTTTTTTTTACTGTCATTGTAAATGAATATATTTGCTGTCATGAAATTCATAAAACTTTAAACAGAATAATGAATTCATGTTGGAAATGTTTGAGCCAAGAGATAATATAAAGTTTTGAAGCTTCTCTCCTTTTTAGCTTTATACTCATCTCTGATCTATTCTTTCCAATTTTGAGGACCTCAAACTGAAACAACAGCCAAACTTCTTCCTTTATGGTTATTATAACTGGCTTATTAAATAAGTTTAATTTATTGAGGATATAAATAAAACATTGCTTACTTCTCTTCCAGTTCTTTAGAAAAGTTGAGTGCAAATTCCATAGCTTTCTGATAATTTTTTTGCTATCAGAATGAGTTCAGCATCATTTATGGCTACAAGCTCACATCCTATCCAAAGTTCTATCCCTTACATCCGCAGTGTAGGCTGCTGGTGCTGCTGCTATGCTAAATTACTTCAGTTGTGTCCAACTCTGAGAGCTATTACTTTGGCCAACTGAAGTGTAAATTAGAGACTGTGGGCAGGAATGAGTGGGGGGATGTGTCCAAGACTAGTGTTCTCTTTTTAAACATCTTATTTCTCTCTCTCTACAACTAGTTTGGGGGCAGAGAGGAGTAATAGGTGAGAATAAGTTCATCTGGTAGCTTGTCAGTAACTGTGAAATATCTTTGACCTCAGTCTGGTCCAGTCTAGTTCCATCTGCTGGTGACTATGGCTGACAAGTATCTTCTGAATCAGCAGATGGTTTGATCTCTTTGAGATGAGTTCAGCTTCATCCTCACATCTTCTCTGATGAGAAACACTTCAGAAAACAACAGCCATAATATCCCGTGGCCTTTGCTATTGATCAAAATCTCCGAACAAATCTCTGTGATTAGAAGAAATGTCTCATTGCTTGACTCAGAGGCTGCTTGAAAATCCTACCTACAGTACCTCCCTGTTATGTAACTTCTGTGTTTTCCACGTAAAGTTGGAGCCACAGTGTGTGTGTGTGTGTGTTTGTGTGTGTGTGTGTGTAGCCAAATTACTACTAAATCCTCTTCTCCATCTCCAAGGTCCTGGAAGTCACCCACTCTCTCTGAATGTAATTATAATCACACTTTTAACTTCAGACTGGATGAGGCACTTTACTGTTGTCATTTTTTATCTCTTTGATTTAGGCTCCTTTAGCAAGTCTCCAGGCTTGAGTACTCTCTAGCATTAAACAATCTCTGTGTTGACATACAGTCTCATACACGTTAGGACATACATCAGGATATTCTAAAAACCTATCTCACTATCCTTCTTTTTGTTTGTATCTCCAAATATACCGGTAGGTTCTGTTACACAGTAGAAATCCATCCAGAACATCTTTTCATCAGATATCAATAGTCTCTACTGTGCATAGTGCCTTTCTCACAAGGCTGGAACATCAGATGGATGCCTTTAGATGGATGCCTTCCACAGTAATTTTATCCACGTATGGATGAAAGTTCAGGGTTATGGTGGAATGGAGGGGGTGTCCATCTTTGAAGTGGGATGCTCCTGAATATTGGTNTCTCTACTGTGCATAGTGCCTTTCTCACAAGGCTGGAACATCAGATGGATGCCTTTAGATGGATGCCTTCCACAGTAATTTTATCCACGTATGGATGAAAGTTCAGGGTTATGGTGGAATGGAGGGGGTGTCCATCTTTGAAGTGGGATGCTCCTGAATATTGGTTGGCCTTTAGGGTAACTTACTGACTCCTTCAGTTCAGTTCAGTCACTCAGTCATGTCCGACTCTGTGACCCCATGAATCGCAGCATGCCAGTCCTCCCTGTCCATCACCAACTCCCGGAGTTTACTCAAACTCATGTGCATTGAGTCGGTGATGCCAACCAACCATCTCATCCTCTGTCGTCCCCTTCTCTTCCTGCCTGCAATACTTCCCAGCATCAGGGTCTTTTCCAATGAGTCAACTCTTTGCATGAGGTGGCCAAATAACTGGAGCTTCAGCTTTAGCGTCAGTCCTTCCAATGAACACCCAGGACTGATCTCCTTTACGATGGACTGACTGGACCTCTTTGCAGTCCAAGGGAATCTTAAAAGTCTTCTCCAATACCACAGTTCAAAAGCATCAGTTATTCAGTGCTCAGCTTTCTTCCCAGTCCAACTCTCACATCCATACATGACCACTGGAAAAACCATAGCCTTGACTAGACAGACCTTTGTTNGTCAAAGGCTTTGGCATAGTCAATAAAACAGAAATAGATGTTTTTCTGGAACTCTCTTGCTTTTAGAATGTAAATCAAAAATCAAAGCATTCTCAGGGCAGCTTTTCCTAGACCTTTCAGCTTTGGGTTTATAACTTAGATTTTTGGGTCAAGGAAAAAGCCTGACTCAGCATTATGATCTCTTAGTATTTTGGGGGGTGGCATGAGAAACAATGAGTGTTGCTGGTAAAATATGCTTATCTTAACTTCATAGGGTAAAGCAACATTTCTGCTATTTCACAAAGAGGACTTCAGAATGGTTCAAAATACCAAGAATTTAAAAACATCATTGATATCATAATTAACTGAGGGTGGAGTATAATGTCTGTGCCAGGGTCGAGTTTGCTAACTGCAGTATAACAGGGAGAAGTACATACAAGTACCAGGAGGCTAAGGGATTGCCACATTCATTATAATGGGCTTTATAGCTACAAACATTATATCCACGTATTGTACAATGGGAATTTCTGAGATACTTTGAATAATAATAGGTAGTCACTTACTTAACCATACATTCCTTCAGTAATTCTTTGTTTTAACTGTCTTTTTAACATTTAGAGCCCACTTATTTAAAGCCTTTGTTTGTTTTAACATAGAGCTTCCATGGTGGCTCATAGGAAGAGTCAGTTGGCCTGCAAGGCAGGAGACCTGGGTTTGATCCATGGGTCAGGAAGCTCCCCTGGAGCAGAAACTAGCAACCCACTCCAGTATTCTTGACTGTTAAATTTTGACATAAGTCTTACCTAAATGTTATTTCCTAATTTAGATTCTTAAATGATGCGCCACATAGAAACTTCTTACTTAGTTTATACTAACTATATATTTCTTCAACATTAAATGCTCATTTACTGTGTGGATCACAATAAACTATGGAAAATTCTGAAAGAGATGGGAATACCAGACCACCTGACCTACGTCTTCAGAAATCTGTATGCAGGTCAGGAAGCAGCAGTTAGAACTGCACATGGAACAACAGACTGGTTCCAAATAGGAAAAGGAGTACATCAAGGCTGTATATTGTCACCTGCTTATTTAACTTATATACAGAGTACATCATGAGAAATGCTGGACTGGAAGAAACACAAGCTGGAGTCAAGATGGCTGGGAGAAATATCAATAACCTCAGATATGCAGATGACACCACCCTTATGGCAGAAAGTGAAGAGAAACTAAAAAGCCTCTTGATGAAAGGGAAAGAGGAGAGTGAAAATGTTGGCTTAAAGCTCAACATTCAGAAAACAAAGATCATGGCATCTAGTCCCATCACTTCATGGCAAATAGATGGGGAGACAGTGGAAACAGTGTCAGACTTTATTTTTTTGGGCTCCAAAATCACTGCAGATGGTGAATGCAGCCATGAAATTAAAAGATGCTTACTCCTTGGAAGGAAAGTTATGACCAACCTAGATAGCATATTCAAAAGCAGAGACATTACTTTGCCAACAAAGGTCCATCTAGTCAAGGCTATGATTT
>SJYX01012943.1:467679-526526 GCA_006410675.1 Oreotragus oreotragus
TGCCTGGAGAATCCCATGGATAGAGAGGCCTGGCAGACTATAGTCCATGAGGTCACAGAGAGTTGGACACAACTAACACACACACAACACACAACTATTTTATACATACTCTCTGAATTTTATTATTACATTTCAGGGCTTTGGGAAGTACATTTTTTTCTTTAAAGATAAGTCAATTGGTATATTATTTAAAGAGAAAGTGTGATTTAAAAGTATAAAAGAATATACCTTATATATCACTTACCCATTTTACTGAAAAACAACAGAAACTACATGCATAGATGAGGAAGGACCTATAAATCATTGCTGCTGAGCATAATGTGTTATCATTTTGGAGTATGCATGCTCAGTCATGTCCAGCTCTTTGTGACCTAATTGTAAAGACAAAATATAGTGTGCATTGCTGTTCTTTAGTCACCTTCATGCATTGGAGAGGGAAATGGCAACCCACTCCAGTGTTCTTGCCTGGAGAATCCCGGGGACGGGGGAGCCTGGTGGGCTGCCGTCCATGGGCTCGCACAGAGTTGGACACGACTGAAGCGACTTAGCAGCAGCAGCAGCAGCAGCAGTCACTAAGTTGTGTCTGACTCCTTTGCAACCCTACAGATTAGAACCCACTGGACTCCTCTGTCCATGGAGTTTGGCAGGCAGGAATACTGGAGTGGGTTGGCATTTCATCCTCTAGGGGATCTTCCCAACACAGGGATCAAACCCATGTCTCCTGTTATTTCTGTACTGGCAGGCAGATTCTTTACCACTGAGCCACCTGGGAAGTGCATCATTTTGGTAACAATATGGTGTATCATCCTGAATTGGTTTCTGTTTTACTACTGCTGCATTTTTTTTTTTTCTTAAGGAGTACTACAGCTGTATTTTTTTTTTCCTTAAGGAGGTGCAGGATAGAAGCTGGCAATAATAGTAATCATGGTGAACCAGGTGGAATAATGGAATATATATTCTGCTGTGTTGACAACTGCTGGAATCAGTATATTATGCAGTGAGTCATTATAAATAGGAAAGGTTGACTAAACAAAGTTTTATATAAAACTGATTTCCAGTAGTAAAACTCCATTTTCTTACAACTCACATTAAGGAGTGACTTGGAAAAGCTCATGTAACTTCACAGGCTGCCACAATAATTAAATTAAACACAAGATTGTCATTCATTAGTGTATTTTGTTTAAGTTCCTATTTAGCCGACTCAGTAAATGTGCATTTTATCGATCTTCATTGGATAATTGTACTATCCTCATCCTATTCCTAAATGCCATCAGTCCCAGAATTGTTTAATCCTATCTNTTTTTTTTTTCCTTAAGGAGGTGCAGGATAGAAGCTGGCAATAATAGTAATCATGGTGAACCAGGTGGAATAATGGAATATATATTCTGCTGTGTTGACAACTGCTGGAATCAGTATATTATGCAGTGAGTCATTATAAATAGGAAAGGTTGACTAAACAAAGTTTTATATAAAACTGATTTCCAGTAGTAAAACTCCATTTTCTTACAACTCACATTAAGGAGTGACTTGGAAAAGCTCATGTAACTTCACAGGCTGCCACAATAATTAAATTAAACACAAGATTGTCATTCATTAGTGTATTTTGTTTAAGTTCCTATTTAGCCGACTCAGTAAATGTGCATTTTATCGATCTTCATTGGATAATTGTACTATCCTCATCCTATTCCTAAATGCCATCAGTCCCAGAATTGTTTAATCCTATCTCCAAGGCTGGAATGCTAATACTTCAAAATGGTACTTACAGAATTACAGTGCTTCATTAGAGTATTTTTGGTCTCCTTGAAGAAGCCTATTAGAGAAAGTAATTTATTTACCAAAGCAGATCTAACTACTCATTACACTGTGTTCTTAGCCAAAAAAGACATGTTTTGACCAATAGATTTCATATGTGGTGTTTGTTTGTTTGTTTACATTGTACTCTTTGGTGTGTTGCTAGTTCATTTCATCTCTATGAAGAAATTTCTACTTATTTATTGACTCATTTATAAGTAACAGAAAGGCTGACTAAATGTATTTTCTCCTGCTTTTTGAAATCTCAAGTTGTAAATAAACATCTTTCTAAAATTTATAAATCAAGAATACAAAAGTTTTCACATAATTTTTCTCTATTCTTTGCTACCTTTCCATCAAATATAATAGATCAAGGTTATTTCTGTGTTGCATAAAGCAGATAGAATATTCAGTTCAGTTCAGTTCAGTCGCTCAGTCGTGTCCAACTCTTTGCGACCCCATGAATCACAGCACGCCAGGCTTCCCTATCCACCACCAACTCCCAGAGTTCAGTCAAACTCACGTCCATCGAGTCGGTGATGCCATCCAGCCATCTCATCCTCTGTTGTCCCCTTCTCCTCCTGCCCTCAATCCCTCCCAGCATCAGAATCTTTTCCAATGAGTCAACTCTTTTCATGAGGTGGCCAATGTACTAGAGCTTCAGCTTCAGCATCAGTCCTTCCAATGAATATTCAGGACTGATTTCCTTTATGATGGACTGGTTGGATCTCCTTGCAGTCCAAGAGAATCTCAAGAGTCTTCTCTAGCACCACAGTTCAAAACCATCAATTCTTCGGTGCTCAGCTTTCTTCCCAGTCCAACTCTCACATCCATACATGACCACTGGAAAAACCATAGTCTTGACTAGATGGACTTTTGTTGGCAAAGTAGTGTCTCTGATTTTGAATATGCTATCTAGGATAGAATATTAGCAGTTCCTAATAATTAGAAGCCTTGCCAATAATCTGACATCTAGTTAAAGAAGGTAAAAATCCCCTGGAGAAGGAAATGGCAACCCACTCGAGTATTCTTGCCTGGAGAATTCCATGCACAGAGAAGCCTAGCATGCTAAAGTCTAGGGGGTCACAGTCAGACATGATGGAGAGATTAACACTTTCACTTTATAGTTAAAAATCTATGATTTACATAATCACTAATATAGACTAAAATTTATATGGCTTTGAAAAGTTCATTGTCCAACATTTTTAGGTCCTTTCATCTGAAATAGAAGTTCAGTGGTGCCTTTAAATAAAAGGAAACAAAGTCAGCGTAGGATATAAACACTGCTACTGATACATAACTAAAGATCAGCCTTCTCTGACGATGCAGTTTTGTGTCATTGGATTAGATTTCAAGTGGCATTGGATTTGTTGTTCCAGCTTCCTCAGATCATAAAATGATCATGTCTGTTGACACAATTACAGATGCTGCTATTCAAGACTAGAGAGTGATTGAAGAGAATTTCAAAGGAAATCTAATATATCCAGTTGCAAATGGACACATTTGTCACTTCCAGTGGCATTACACTCACTACTTATGCTGAGCCTACACAACAGAAAAAATAGGTTTGGAATTTTCAGTTCCAATTTAAAATAATGGTTTATATTCTTACCATGTGGGACCCTGAAATCCCAACTTTATCCTCAGAGATCCCAGTACCATTGGGAGAATTCACCAAAGCAATTGAATGGGTTTTGATGATAAACACATTTCACACCTCAATGCCACCACTGTGTATCATTATAAGTTGTTAAGTCATTTAAATGGCATTTTAGAAGGAACTGAGCTGCAAGACAATTTAATCCATTCAAGAATTATCAAGCATAACAGTAGTCAAGATGGAGTTTGAATCTTGTTAAAATTGAAACTGTTCAACTGGTGTTGAAATTACTTGGAGCCGACATTTCCTTTATGATCTGTGTGTGTGCTGGGTGCTAAGTAGTTTTACTTGTGTGTGACTCTTTGTGTCCTCTTGGGCTGTAGCCTGCCAGACTCCTCTGTCCATGACACTCTCCAAGCAAGTACTGGGCTTATTTTGCTTTTCCAGCTACCTGTGGCCCATTTCCTTTTGTACAGTGCATGTCACACACGCCACTTACACACCATGATTTGCTCTAGTGAAACGCATATAAGATTTCTAGCATCAGTGTACTCGGCCTTCTTTACTAAGTGGCAACAGGCCATCAGAGCCTGCCTTTATCACAAGCATTAGTTTTTCTGCTTAGTTTCCCTCCTTATAGCTCTGGGTTCTTAGGTCTAGTACAGTTGCCTTGGTTCTACCTTTATTGACTGGGAGATTTTTGCAGAAACTAACAGTTGTAGCTTTTGATTTGTTATGTATAAGTCAATATTGAATCACTCACATTTGAGTAAATATCAAGAGCTTTTTTTGCACTTACTGTATTTATTGGAAACTTTCTACATATTTCTAAAGCATTCTAATATTGCATTAGAGTGTGATAGGTGAAATAGCAGAGGAACAGAACATCCGTTATAATTATACTGTGTTTCACTGTACTTTTCCCTGGAAGACCAGACTCTGTATTTTCTAGAAGCACCTTTTTTTTTTTTTTTTTTGGTCATGGGTATTTCTTCCTCCAGAATTTTGTTGTTGGTGGTCAGTTGCTGAGTGGTGTCCAAACTCTTTGTAACCCCATTGACTGCAGCACACCAGGCTTCCCTGTCCTTCACCATCTCTCAGAGCTTGCTTAAACTCATGTCCATTGAGTCAGTGATGCCATCCAACCATCTCATCCTCTGTTGTCCCCTTCTCCTCCTGCCTTCAATCTTTCCCAGCATCAGGGTCTTTTCCAATGAGCTGGCTCTTTGCATCAGGTGGCAAGATTATTGGAGCTTCAGCTTCAGCATCAGTCCTTTCAATGAATATTCAGGGTCGATTTCCTTTAGGACTGACTGGTTTGATCTCTTTACAGTCCAAGGGATTCTCAAGAATCGTCTCCAACACCACAGTTCAAAAGCATCAATTCTTCAGCAATCAGCCAAATCTTACATCCATACATGACTACTGGAAAAACCATAGCTTTCACTATACAGATCTTTGTTGACAAAGTGATATCTCTTCTTTTAAATATGCTGTCTAGGTTTGTGTTCTTTCATTTTTACCTGATAGTTGACAAGGTAGGGCTTTGTGGAGGGCTTTTTTAGAAATGAGAAATTTTGTGGTGCATTATTTTTAAAAATCTATCCATTTATAATATACACGAAATTCATACAAAAGCTTAATGGAGGAAAATGTGAATGATACCAAGAACCACAAGTTGTATAATGAATATCTGATAAATTTTAAGCTCTAACAACTTTGCATATGATGTTAATTGTATCAGCCTCTAAACATGTATTGACAAGTCTTCAGTCAATAATATTTGGGTAGCATAAGATGTATTAATATGTCTCCAGTCAATAATGTGTTAAGATTGCAAAGTTTTCTTCCTAAAAATCCTACGGGGAAGGAAATAACCAGCAAGGCACTGCCAAAGTCTGCTGTGCCTGCCAGTCTGTGTGGAGACAGTGGCCCAGTGAATGTTACAGGAAAGGATCCTTGACACCTTCTTTGGGGAGCAGTCTCCTGAAGGCAGGGCTTACCTGGTGGCTCAGTGGTAAAGAATCTGCCTGCCAAGCAGGAGACTCAGATTCAATCCCTGGGATGGGAAGATACCCTGGAGGAAGACATGGGTACCTGCTCCAGTTTTCTTTCCTGGGAGATCCCGAACAGAGGAGCCTGGAGGGATACAGTCCATGGGGTCACAGAGTCAGATGCGACTGAATGAATAAACAACAACTCCCTGCAGGTAGCTCATATTTAGAGTAAGAGCAAAGCTGTGTATTTTGTCTTTTTCTTTTGTGTTTCTACTTTGTGCTGTCCTCTAATCCCTCTCTTCAAAACAAACAAATTTATTATATCCATAATTTTTCATGTATCTTTATGGATTCTAAATAAAACTAAAGATACCAATGAAGAAGGCTTGGCATTTATATCTGATTAGAGAAAGAAACTAAAGAAAATGCAATGGAGCTAACACTTTCTTTAGAGGCAAAAAAAAAAAAAAATTCATTTATAGTTGTTGGTTTTTTTGTATTTTTTATTTTAATAGTTTCAGGCATGATTGATGTTTGTAGGACTGCAGTTTCCCTCTGAAAATGAGGCAAGGCTTCTAACTAAAATTTATAAAATCATGTCCTTTTTTTTTCAAAAAGGATTGCTTCTCTTTTGTACCTCTAGCTGCATTGTCATCCCAGAGCCCTATTTTGAAGCTTTACAATGTAGGTGCCAATCTGAAAACCACAAAACAATAACTTTATTTTTAACTGCTTGCCTCACTTTGAGAACTGAAATTACTCAAACATGCATCTGCTCTCCCGAGTAATTTTAATTCGTGGATACAAAGTGTTTTGTCTCTCACTTAAGTAACTTTAGACAAAGTGGGATATTTCTCCAACTGTATGTATCTAACTTCAAAATAATTTGTTATTTGGGGAAGTAAGGACAGAGGAGAGGGGACAACAGAAGGTGATATGTTTGGATAGCATTACTAACTCAATGGACATGAGTTTGAGCAGACTCCGGGAGAAACTGAAGGACAGGGAAGCCTTGTGTGCTGCAGTCCATGAGGNATTTCTCCAACTGTATGTATCTAACTTCAAAATAATTTGTTATTTGGGGAAGTAAGGACAGAGGAGAGGGGACAACAGAAGGTGATATGTTTGGATAGCATTACTAACTCAATGGACATGAGTTTGAGCAGACTCCGGGAGAAACTGAAGGACAGGGAAGCCTTGTGTGCTGCAGTCCATGAGGCTGCAAAGAGTTGGACATGACTTAGCAACGGAACAACAACAACATAAGACAAGAAAGCCACATGCTGTGGTTTTTTGTTTTTTTAATTTCAGATATGAGACTATGCTCACTTTTCAACCGGATGTGTTTGGAGAGCCATTGTACTTTATTTTAGTATTCTGAGATACAGTGTTTCCTTGGCATGTCCTCTTAGAACAAATAAAATTACNGACAAGAAAGCCACATGCTGTGGTTTTTTGTTTTTTTAATTTCAGATATGAGACTATGCTCACTTTTCAACCGGATGTGTTTGGAGAGCCATTGTACTTTATTTTAGTATTCTGAGATACAGTGTTTCCTTGGCATGTCCTCTTAGAACAAATAAAATTACTTTTCATGGGTATTACCAAATTTTAAGCTGAGAGGATTCAAATGTAATGTTCAAAGGGGAATTCATCCTGAGGCCATTTGTATTCTACCCTAATTTTACACTTTGAGGAAAAAAATTATCTGGGTACTTACAACCATACAAATAAACAAACATCAAAACAAAACAAGCTATAAAAGCTGAACAAGAATAACAAAATGCTAGTAGAGCCTTCATTTAATAATCTGAAGCATAAAATACCAGAAACTCTCAGAATAAAGGATTTGCCTTGAAGTTAATAATCAATATAACACCTAGAAAAACAGTTGTAATTATAAACGATAAGTCAGTCATTTGAATGACTGACAAGATTATGTAATATAGCAAGTACAATAAATATTGATGTTTGTGATATCTATTCATTTCCAATAATTGATGGGTATCTTCCTACAGAGTAGTTTATGTGTGACAAGGCAGGAATTCTGGTTCAGAGCTGTTCCCAGCATTGTGTAAGCTGATCGTAGTGAAGGAAGGGAAATCCAGCCAGACCCTGTTGGATTCTGCCTAGCTCTTAATCCAAGCTGTGAAGATCATCTCTTGCCTAAACAATTCATCTGAAGCTGCTTTTGTCATCTGTATGCCTGCTTCTTCACATCTAGTTATGGATATCCTGTGTGCAGCATGGCATGGTATCATGGAGTTAGGCTATAAATTGTACCTTAGTCTATCTCTTTCACATGGACCAGATTAAGTTTCCCATGAATTTGTTAGGAAGATAAATTGCATCTGTTTTCTTCTACTGGTGTTTCTGTTTGAAATAATTTTATTTATGCTTTTTGTTTTGTATTTAAGTATTTCCTTGAGTTTGGAGATCATAATTTATTCTAACTGCTCTAACCCCTTCATTTTGAGTTGTAGGCAACACATTCTTCACTTTCATGCTTTTCTGAAAATAAGAACAATCTATGTCCATAGACTGAAATCTCAAATTCCAATTTAATATTTTCTTCTTGCATTTATTCTATTATTCTCCAAACAAAAAATAGAGAATTATTTAAGAATGTCAAATATTAACCTGTGTTGCTCTTAAAACGTTATAAACAAAATTATATAGTTTAGTGTCTTGAAAACTAATACTTAGGACTATAATGAGAAAGACTGAAAACATCAGAAAAAAAAAAACAAACAAAAAAGCTATGTCTAAAAACTTATAAAAATAATTTTAATTAACTAAATTTCTATTCTGATTTCCTCTTAAAGGCAGAAAACTGCCCTCAGGGAAAATAATACCTGTGTGGTTTGTCTTTCTCTTGCTCTTTTCTTCCAAGTGTGCTTTGTCCTTTTCTTGTGCTTTTCTCCTATGCCCTTCTTTTGTTTGATTTATTCTTTAGTGGTCTCTTTGAAACTTAACTTTACGTATTTTGATTTTTATCTACAAAATGTTTGGATATTCTTACATCTGCACTCTTACATTTACTGATTCAGTTCAGTTCAGTTCAGTCGCTCAGTCATGTCCAACTCTTTGCGACCCCATGAATCGCAGCACGCCAGGCCTCCCTGTCCATCGCCAACTCCCAGAGTTCACTCAGACTCACATCCATTGAGTCGGTGATGCCATCCAGCCATCTCATCCTCTGCTGCCCCCTTCTCCTCCTGCCCCCAATTCCTCCCAGCATCAGAGTCTTTTCCAATGAGTCAGCTCTTCACATGAGGTGGTCAAAGTACTGGAGTTTCAGCTTTAGCATCATTCCTTCCAAAGAACATCCAGGACTCATCTTTAGAATGGACTGGTTGGATCTCCTTGCAGTCCAAGGGACTCTCAAGAGTCTTCTCCAACACCACAGTTTAAAAGCATCAATTTTTCAGTGCTTAGCTTTCTTCACAGTCCAACTCTCACATCCATACATGACTACTGGAAAAACCATAGCTTTGACTAGACGGACCTTTGTTTGCAGAGTAATGTCTCTGCTTTTGAATATGCTATCTAGATTGGTCATAACTTTTCTTCCAAGGAGTAAGGGTCTTTAAATTTCATGGCTGTAGTCACCATCTGCAGTGATTTTGGAGCCCCCCAAAATCAAGTCTGACTCTGTGGAATGCAAACTTCTATTCCATCAAACTGAAACCAAAAACTTAACCACTGTTAGAAAGCTCTATTTAATTCAACTCATTTAAAATCTTAAAAAAAATTTTTATACATAGTATGCTTCTAGAAACAGAAAACACTGATAATTTATTACATATGTGCATGCAGAAGATAGACTTTGAAACTGAAGAAAAAGTCAACCATGAAAGAGCACCAAATCTCAATTAGGAAGCAGGGAAGAAATCCTTATTTCACATTAAAATCTTAAAAAAAATTTTTATACATAGTATGCTTCTAGAAACAGAAAACACTGATAATTTATTACATATGTGCATGCAGAAGATAGACTTTGAAACTGAAGAAAAAGTCAACCATGAAAGAGCACCAAATCTCAATTAGGAAGCAGGGAAGTAATCCTTATTTCACATCATCTGTGGTTTGGTGAATAACAAAACTAGCTGTCTTGCCATTTTCAATAGAAAATGCATTAAGCTTTTATCTTGAGTTTACTTGTCCTCTTATATTTTGATTGATAAGCTGTCATTGATTTGCTGTTCAACTATATCCATAGTTAGATGTGTGGAATTTTCATGAACACTAACACCTAACAAATCTCTGGAGATATTAAAATAAGCTTGCATGCTGAAATGCAACTGAGTCTTAATTCATATTGTAATAACAATTGGGTTAACTTCTAAGAGTCTAATATCTAAATCTGAGTCTGGGTTACTAGGCTGGAGTGGACCTATTGGAAAGTTCATGTCAGGCTTTGGAAGAGAGACACAGTCTGTCTATGGAAAGCAAAGTATTGCAAAGTATTGAGATTCATTNTGAGTCTTAATTCATATTGTAATAACAATTGGGTTAACTTCTAAGAGTCTAATATCTAAATCTGAGTCTGGGTTACTAGGCTGGAGTGGACCTATTGGAAAGTTCATGTCAGGCTTTGGAAGAGAGACACAGTCTGTCTATGGAAAGCAAAGTATTGCAAAGTATTGAGATTCATTCATTCACTCATGTGATAAATTTACTATTTCAGAATTGATTTTGGTCAAATGAAATAGTGTTTCAGAGAGCACAGATGACAAAGTTGACATTTTATTGCTTTTAAATTAATTTTTTTGGAGTATAGTTGCTCTGTTATGTGGTGTTAGTGTCTACTGTGCAGCAACATGAATCAGCCACATGTATGGCTTCCTTCCCTTTGGACTTCCCGTTTAGGTCACCACAGTGCATTAGGTAGAGTTCCCTGCGCTATGCAGTGCATTCTCATTAGTTATCTATTTTATACACAGTATCAATAATGTGTATGTGTCAATTCCAATCTTTCAATTCTTCCCACCTCCCCTTCTCCTTTGGTATCTATATATTTCTTCTCTACATCTGTGTCTCTGTTTCTACTTTGCAAATAAGATCATCTATACAATTTTTTCAGAGGCTTCCCTGGTGGCACAGACAGTAAAGAGTCCACCTGCAGTGCAGGAGCTGCTGCTGCTGCTAAGTCGCTTTAGTCGTGTCTGACTCTGTGTGACCCCATAGATGACAGCCCACCAGGCTCCACCATCCCTGGGATTCTCCAGGCAAGAACACTGGAGTGGGTTGCCATTTCCTTCTCCAGTGCATGAAAGTGAAAAGTGAAAGTGAGGTCGCTCAGTTGTGTCCGACTCTTCGCGACCCTATGGTCTGTAGCCTACCAGGCTTTTCCATCCATGGGATTTTCCAGGCAAGAGTAATGGAGTGGGGTGCCATTGCCTTCTCCGAGCAGTGCAGGAGAGCTGGGTTCAATCCCTGGGGCAGGACGATCCCCTGGAGAAGGGAATGGCTACCCACTCCAGTATTCTTGCCTGAAGAATCTTACTGCCAAGGGGAGCCTGGGGGACTACAGTCTATGGGGTCATAAAGAGTTGGGCAAGATTGAGTGACTAACACTTCATACCATTTTTCTAGGTTCTACATATATGTAGTAATATACAATATTTGTTTTTCTCTTTCTGACTGACTTCACTCTGTATAACACTGTCTAGGTCCATCCACAAAAGCTGAAATTTTAATATTTCACATCACAAATAGCATATATTTTTAGAGCTACATGACCAACTTAACAGCAGGCAGAGATCTCTGAATAAGAGAAGCCATTCAATACTAAGTAGAAATATCATGGTGTTTATTTAATATCATTAAAATGATTCTACTAGCATAGAATATGTCCATCACACAACAATGAGACTATAGCAATAATATGCCAGAGCTGTACATTCTGGAAAAAAATAATGTATGCCGAGAACAGAACATTTGGTTTTTTCCTAAATAATTGATATGTTGTTTGTTATACTTATTCTAGAGTAGGAAATAGAAAACAGGGTATCTCATTCAAGCAGCAAGTAAGGGAGATGTTAGGTGTATTTTGGGACACGAAACAGCAGCAGCCACAGTGACAGGTAGAGGAAGCAGATAAGTGAAGGGGAACAGGGCTGTGGTGGTTGTTAAGGATGATGGTTACTACGCTTATCAGACTTACCCTGTTCTAGGACTTTGTATGGACTCATCCATTCAGTTCTCAAAATATCATTTGAAGTAAGCTATTATTACTGACCTGTTTTCACAGATGGGGAAACTGAAGCTCAGAGAAGTACTTTTAGTAAGTTATAAGATGAAGGTGAAGGTGAAGTCACTCAGTCGTGTCCGACTCTTTGCAACCCCGTGGACTGTAACCTACTAGGCTTCTCTGTCCATGGGATTCTCCAGGCAAGAATACTGGAGTGGATTACCATTTCCTTCTCCAGGGGATCTTCCCGACCCAGGGATTGAATCCGGGTCTCCCGCATTGGAGGCAGACCAGAGTTTAAATCCTGATCTGATTCCAAAAGTTAATGTTGAATCTGACAATTTCAAAATCACTGTCGTGTCTGGTTCTTACACTTGCTCTGCCTCTTAGAATTACGGTTGTTTTGTTTTGTTTTGTTTGGCCTTCAAGGGTTCCTGGAGATTATTTTCTTGATAAGATAGGTTGAGTAAAATAAATTGCCATACATAGACCAATAGCATTGTGATCATAGAGTGTTAGGGGTGGAGAAGGATTGTGATTCTGTGATGAGATCTCAGACTATGAACTTCACTAGTGTTTCTCTGATATTTATTGTGAGAACCTAGTTGAGCTCCAGGGAATAAATCCCACAAAACTATGATTGGTCTCCACTGTAGTTCTAACTCCTACTAGCATCGTCCACATCGAGTCTCCAACAATTACAGTTCAGGTTTTCCTAGCCCACCACTGGCTTCCATGGTGGTAACCTGTGAGGAGCAGGGTGGTTCTTGCTCCTTCAAGCTGTGACCAGCCCCATTCACCTTTCTGTCTCTCCATTCTTGGGGTCTGTGTTACTCCTTGTATCCTCACCACTTTTCGGGATTTTGGAATTATTGTTGGCTCAGTCTGTTCAGCTTTTTCCTCATTAAGATGGAGTGCCAACTGCTGAGCTCCTTACATGCAAACTGAACAGTACTACTTTGATAGCCAAAAATGAAAACATGCTTTTCTAGGAAGAGGCAAAACAGGAGTAAACAAGAAAGCAAGCCAAAATATGTATTTCTGAAAAATGAATATAAAAAATGAGTGAGGGATATAGCCCCTGAATGGGCATTTTATGAAACACGTGAAAGGCAGATTGAGGCAGAGGGTTTGAGGGCTTCAAGTTAGGTTACCAACTTTTATTTTTGCATTGTATTGTTGAAAAAGTGGAGCTTCCCTGATGGCTCAGTGGGTAAAGAATCCACTTGCAATGCAGGAAACACAGAAGATGCAGGTTCGATCACTGGGTCGGGAGGATCCCACTGAGGAAGAGATGGCAACCCAATCCAGTATTCATGCCTGGAAAATCCCACTGTAACTTTCTATCAGGGAAGGAAAAAAGTAGAAGAAGATGCTCAAAATATTTTGACGAAGCCACGATGTGCATGTAAAAGATGGGTTAGATAAGAAAAGCTCCAAGCCCTTTATGGCAGTCAAGTAATGGCATTATGTCAAATGACTACAGTAGGGCTCAATAAAACTATGAATGGATGAAAGAAAAAAAATATATATATACATAGTAGCTGATCAGTTCAGTTCAGTTCAGTAGCTCAGTCGTGTCTGACTCTTTGTGACCCCATGAATCACAGCACATCAGGCCTCCCTGTTCATCACCATCTCCTGGAGTTCACTAAGACTCACGTCCATCAAGTCCGTGATGCCATCCAGCCATCTCATCCTCGGCCGTTCCCTTCTCCTCCTGCCCCCAATCCCTCCCAGCATCAGAGTCTTTTCCAATGAGTCAACTCTTCTCATGAGGTGGCCAAAGTACTGGAGTTTCAGCTTTAGCATCATTCCTCCAAAGAAATCCTAGGGTTGATCTCCTTCAGAATGGACTGGTTGGATCTCCTTGCAGTCCAAGGGACTCTCAAGAGTCTTCTCCAATACCACAGTTCAAAAGCATCAATTAATCCTTCAATGGCTATGAAATTCAACTGTACACAATTAGAGAAATCAAGAGGAAAACTCCTTAGGCCAGATGATGGATACATTTTTAGACATGATACATTTCCTCTCTCATACTTTGGTTCTGTCTCACGATGTTTGGTCAGTAGACCACTGGGAATGTTGTTAATAGCTGGTGAATAGCAAGATCAGGATTGGCCACAGAACTAGAAAAGGTCAGTTTTAATTCCAATCCCAAAGAAAGGCGATGCCAAAGAATGCTCAAACTACCACATGATCGTATTCATCTCACACGCTAGTAAAGTGAGGCTCAAAATTCTCCAAGCCAGACTTCAACAGTACGTGAACTGTGAATGTATGTTCAAGATGAATAGAAAATGTAGATGAACCACAGATCAAATTGCCAACATTCACTGGATCATTAAAAAAGCAAGAGAATTCCACAAAAACATCTATGTCTGCTTTATTGACTATGTCAAAGGCTTTGACTGTGTGGATCACAACAAACTGTGGAAAATTCTTAAAGAGATGGGAATACCAGACCATCTGACCTGCCTCTTGAGAAATTTGTATGCAGGTCAGAAGCAACAATTAGAACAGGACATGAAACAATAGACTGGATCCAAATTGGGAAAGGAGTATGTCAAGGGTGTATATTGTCACCCTGATTATTTAACTTCTATGCAGAGTACATCATGTGAACTGCTGGGCCAGATGAAGCACAAGCTGGAATCAAGATTTCAGAGCGAAATATCAATAACCTCAGATATGAAAATGAAACTACCCTTATGGCAGAAAGCAAAGAAGAACTAGAAAGTCTCTTGATGAAAGTGAAAGAGAGTGAAAAAGCTGGCTTAAAACTCAACATTCAGGAAACTAAGATCATGGCATCTGGTCCCATCACTTCATGGGAAAGAGATGGGGAAACAGTGTCAGACATCATTTTTGGGGCTCCAAAATCACTGCAGATGGTGACTGCAGCCATGAAATGAAAGACATTTACTTCTTGGAAGAAAAGTATGACTAACCTAGGCAACATATTAAAAACCAGAGATATTACTTTGCCAACGGAGGTCCGTCCAGTGAAAGCTATGGTTTTCCAGTAGTCATGTATGCATGTGAGAGTTGGACTATAAAGAAAACTGAGCACCAAAGAATTGATACTTTAGACCTGTTATGTTGGAGAAGACTCTTGAGAGTTCCTTGGACTGCAAGGAGATCCAACCTGTCCATCATAAAGAAAATCAGTCTTAAGTATTCATTGGAAGGACTGATGCTGAAGATGAAACTACAATACTTTGGCCACCTGATGCGAAGAGCTGACTCATTTGAAGAGACCCTGATGCTGGGAAAGATTGAAGGTGAGAGGAAAAGGGGATGACAAAGGATGAAATGATTGGATGACATCACTGATTCAATGGATATGAGTTTGAGTAAACTCTGAGAGTTGGTGATGAACAAAAAGGCCTGGTGTGCTGCAGTCCATGGGGTCGCAAAGTGTTGGACGCGACTGAACTGAACTTACCTGAACTGATGATGTTTCAAACCAGGGAATGAATGGCAAGTCTGATAGGGAAGTTAGAAAAAGGCTAAAGAGTTAATCCTGACAAAGAAGAAAGAACCAACATTGTGACAGTAGCAGAAAAACAATAGTGATAGGGTTCAAGATGTCAAGACAGGAGGGTTTCAAAAAAGAGCTGGATTGCGAAGTCATTGGATTTGAATGTGTGCAATTTTCTTGCATAATGCTTAAGATGAGCACATTTCAAAAGCTAGTTTGCATGGGGATCATGGTGCAGAAGGCATAAAACATTGTTTCTAAAGGAGTGGTCAAGAGAGAAAGAGGAAGGAAACACCAGTTAAAGAATACAGCTATCACAGTCTATTTTCAAGGTCTGAGAGTCAGGTTATATTTATAAAATAATATACTACTATATATTACATGCTGCATTGTATTTTTATATCTCTGGTTGCCGGGGTCCAGCCCTGGTGGATCCAGGGTAATTTGAAGGGGAGACGGAGTAGGAGAGGAAAAAACTTATTTATTTATTAATATAAGATTAGATTATGAAGAAATACTGTAGTAGGAAAATTAAGTGGAGAAAAGAGGCTGAATAACTTGGTTTATGTGGAAAGCCAATAAAGTTCCAGACAAGGAACTCGCAGCGGCACCCGTTTGAATATCGGAGAGTGCCCCGCCTTGGGCTCTCTCTCTTACAAATCTTAGAAGCCAGAGCAAGTAAGTAGACTTGGGGAGCCTCCACGCCCCGGATGGGAATTCAGCCAGAAATTACAGTAAAGAGAAGATGCGGGGGAAACCAGTCCTTCCAATGACTGGTCCAGCCTCTATTGTCTAGAAAGGCCTTTTATACTTTTTTGATTATACATAGAGATCAATGGGTAATACAAAATTATGCAGCGTTAGCAGCCCAGACTCTTATCAAAACCAGGCTTTTCTCTCTGCATATCTAGTTGTATACACAAGTCTTAGGTGATTTACATCATCTTCTGGCCAAAAGGGCCAATTAATATTTTACAGCCTTTTGTCTGATAAGGGTTTGTCAACTGAAGAATTATTTGTGTTGATCTTCTCAAAGTCTGGTGCCACTCTCAGAAAGCACTAAATAAAGTTATGACACAAGAGGAGTGCAGTGATATATAACAAAGAGAAAAGTAATTAACTCAAAAGTCTAGTGTTGCTAACATCAAAACTACTATATACCTTTTTCCATATCCTGTTTACATTGATTAACATCCTCCCAGGTGCCTAAAAGATAAAGAATATGGAGGTCTGGCAGCAATCATTGAGTCAACAGTGAAATCCGTCACCAATATGATTTTTAGCTCTTTTAAAAAGGCTCTGTATCTTTAAGATATTTTTAAGCTTTGTGCCTCTCATGGTTGGGGGGCTGTAAGCAATTCACAAGCTGTAAGAGGTCTAGGGGAACCTGTTAGACAAGCTAGAGAGTTATCAGAGGGGATTTAACTGAAATATCCTTTTCAAATACAGAAGACAAAAGCCCTGAGTTGACTTTTTCCAGAGTGTGTCAGAAGAGTGGAAAAGCAGGCAGATTCTTATTTTGGGGGTACATGCTCATGAAATACCAGGGGGAAAACCTGAGCTCTGACTCGCCTTGCCCATCAGATCTCTGCCGCATGACCTTGTCATGGGTGGGATTCTTCATGCTGGCTCCCATACAGAAGACAAAAGCCCTGAGTTGACTTTTTCCAGAGTGTGTCAGAAGAGTGGAAAAGCAGGCAGATTCTTATTTTGGGGGTACATGCTCATGAAATACCAGGGGGAAAACCTGAGCTCTGACTCGCCTTGCCCATCAGATCTCTGCCGCATGACCTTGTCATGGGTGGGATTCCTCACGCTGGCTTCCGGCATCTGGTTATATCTATAACCTCAGAATTAAGGCTGTGTATCTGAGTTCTTTCTTTTTTTTTTTTTTTTTCCAATTAAGACTTGCCAGCTATATGTAAATTTTATTGACTGATACATAAAAACTGTTCTTTGATGCTGTTTTTAATTAGTTAACCATTATCCTGTCTTCTAAGTCTTTAATGCATACTTTTATCAGTTTCCCCTCTATTTTTCTTAGTTTTATGTTATTATTTTTGCTAGCTTTTAGAGTTTAATACTGAGTTCATTTATTTTTATTATTTCTTGCATTATAATAAAAGCACTGAATACGAATTTTTGCTCTAAGTACAGAATGCTGTATGTAGCACTGTCATTATCTTCTGTTTCTTAATGACTGTAATTTTGGTTTTGACTCAACATTTTGAAGAGAGTTACTGTTTAATTTCTAAGTGGTTGCATTTATGTTTATGACTTTATGTCCAGTTTTACTAGAAATTTTCATCAGAAAATATGGTCTAGACAAGGTTGTTTTGTTTTATTTCAATTTTTTAAAGAATTTCTTTATGACTCGTTTCAAAATACATTTTCTCTGAGGTCTAGAATTTGTCAATTTGTTATTGTCTAACCTTTTTTTCTTCTCACTGTTTACTTTGTTACCTATAAAAGTACATGGCAGATTATTTTTTCACTGAAACCTAGGGGATTCGGATCCAGATTATTGTGATTGTATTTTTTGTTTTACAGTAAATGTTACTTTAAACTATTTTTGTTCATTGTCCCCAGTTTTATAACCAATTTACTCCCATTTTGTTAGATTTCTCACAGTTCAATGATCATGGTCACATCTTTAATATTATGATTCCTTCTCTGGACTTCTCAAGTTTCCTTTGCTTTTTAGCTTATTGTATTATAAACTCAAACAATTTTTTTCCCAATAAATCTTTTTAAAGTATTAAATTTTCTCTGGGATGGCATATCTATGAAAAATTTCCTCTAGTCCTCAAATGTGAAAGAAAACTTGTCAGATTATTAATTATGTGATCATAAGAGTTTTTTTTTTAATAGTATGCTTCTTTTATTCTGCATTTGTGTTGGAATTTTTGAGACTACCATTTTTATTTTCTGTTCAACTTTTTTTTTTTTTTAATCTTGCTTGGTTTGTATTGGACTTTTCTTTAATCTTCTATGTCCTATTAAAAATTCTTATGTTTTATCAGTCCCTTCCATTAATTTTGCGCATCGATCCATTCAGTAGGTTTTTCTATAGCAGTGAAATGTTTTCTTTCCTCATTGTTGTTTACTCACTAAGTTGTATCTGACTCTTTGTGATGCTGTGGACTGTAGCCTGCCAGGATCCTCTGTCCATGGGATTTTCCAGGCAAGAATGCTGGAGTGGGTTGTTATTTCCTTCTCCAGAGGATTTTCCTGACCTAGTGATAGACCCACATCTGCAAAGGCAGGTGGATTCTTTACCGCAGAGCCACTTGGGAAGCCCTTCTTTCCTCATACCTTTGATTGCATTTTCCATAACAATTGTTTTGGTTTTTCTAGAAATGTTATTTGTCTGTAATTTTTCTCAAAGTCTCCTTCTTGTTTCTGCCTTATTTTCTATTATTGTTTCTACCTCTGAATTTTTTTCCCCAATGATTAAGAAGCTTTGCAGGTTGATATGTATACAAGAACATAATTTTTTGCAGACTCTCACCTTCCCTTGAATGTTTTCTGTGTGGAGTTTCAGTGGGTATTTCATTCTTAGCTCTCTCTCATTTCTCTGATTCTTATCCATCTTCTTTTATAACTGTACTTCTTAAGTTTTTTCAACTTGTTCTTGTTTAAAATGTTTACTAAATTTATTTGCCTATATGTTTATAAAAAGTTCGTTGGTGTCACAAGGCTCATTTGAAAATGGCAGCCCGTGATATATGTTTTCAGATGACCAAATGCACCTACATTCAACTCTTTATTTTTTAATGTGTTTTAATCTATATTTCTAAGTAAGTTGCTTAGACTTACTTTCTACTTATTTTTCTGCTAAGTCAGTTTATATTAATTTCTCACTATGGAATATGAGGAATTATCTCCTTTATATCTGTCCTCCTCTGCCGTTTACACTTCCTGTCCTGTCATCCTCCACTATAATTATATCATAACTTTCATTTTCATGTACCTAATAATCATCATTTGCAAAACTGTTTGGTCGCTTACTGTTTTGTTTTGCTTTTTATATACTTAAAGCCACAGTTCCAAACTTTGCAACAGTAGACATCTGGTTAACTATATTTGTATTCTTAGAGATATCTCTCCAGCTTCTTCAATTTAGATTGTTATATCTCTAAATAAAGGCTAAGCTTACAACCCAGTGTCTCCTTTTACAATAATTCAGAGGTTTTCTTTCAATTTCTTTTGTACCTATAATCCAGTTTCCCCTCTTCCTTCATTAATTCTTTTACTTAGGTACAACATATTAACTGATAGCTTCCTAAGATTGAAAATTGAAGATACATTTTTTGGATAACTTGCATGTATAAAAGTGTCTTTATTTGAATATTATGCTTACATTGCAGATTACCAAAGTCTAGGTTGGAAGTCATTTTACTTTAGAATTTGAAGACACTGTTTCATTGTTCCCTGGCTCTTGGGATATTCTGATTGTCATTCTTTGTAATTTTTTGGGGGGGGAGGGGGCACCAGAATCTTTTACAATCTCCGATTTGTCTTCTTTATTCTGAAATCTCATCAGGATATACCCTAATATGTGTATAATTTGTATTTATTGTACTGGATACTCAGTAGGTCCTTTTATTCTGAAGTGTCTTTTTCTTTGCTTCTAGGAAATTTTTTGGTTTAATAATTCCAATGTTTCATTTTCTTTTTCTGGAATTATTATTTAAATCCTTGACTGATCCTTTCATTTTCTCCTGATTTTCTTTTCTCTGTCTCTTTTTAAATTAATTAATTGTTGGCTGCAGTGAGTCATCGTTGCGTTGTGCGGGGGCTGAGATAGTGAAGGACAGGGAAGCATGGCATGCTGCAGTTCACGGAGTCGCGAAGTGCTGGGCGTGACTTGGCAGCTGAACAGCAACTCTTCATTGCAGTGAGTGGGCTTCGCAGTGTGGTGGCTTCTCTTGCTGCAGAGCACAGGCTCTAGGCATGCAGGCTACAGTAGTTTTGGCTCAGGGGCTCAGTTGCTTTGCGGCATGTGGAATCCTCCTGGTCCAAGGATCGAATCCATGTCCCCTGCATTGGCAGGCAGACTCCCATCTACTGCACCACTGCGGAAGTCCTTCTATGTCTCTTTAATCTACTTCCTGGGATATCCAACTTTACCTTCTAATTCCTCTATTGATTTCTGTTTCTGAAATTATAATTCAGAATTATAATTAATTGTTATCTATATGAATAGAATCAATGTAATTAAGTATATTACTATAAAGATTTGTAATTTATGAGTTATTTCATTCTCTATGTATGTTCCTTTCCCACAGAATATTCTTTTTTATGAATGCAATAAATACAAAAAATATAAAAAAAATAAAATAAAATAAAGAAAAGGAACCTTTACACACACACAAAAAAAATAATTTAAAAAGGTCTCTGAAGGTATTAATAATTTTTAATGTTTTTCTCTCCAGGTATAGCCTTTATATACTGAAATTTCCTTTCCCCCCATTTGTTTGATGCAATGCCTAGTGTTCATTATAGAAATTGTCTTCATGCCCTGTGACCCTTGATTTCCACTCATATCTAAGAGTGTAGGGAAAGTCTGGTCAACAGCTCTCTGCACGTGAATGTGTTTGATGACAGTGTATGTCCCTGGGAAATCATCTCACGTCACAGTATTTAGATCTTTTCTTCTAGGCTGATGAATCTAACTAAAAGTCTCCCAAAGATGAGTCTTCAAATCCTCTACTTAGAGGGTGTAAGTAAGACTGGTGGTACTCTGTAAGCCTGGCAGGGTAAGAGAATGGAAAAATTCACAATTCAGCATTTATATTTTTACTTATCACAACTGATGTCATTGTAGTATCCTGATCCCAAATGTGCCAGGTGTCCTGCCTCTAGGCTTACCTTTTCCAGAGAGTAAATCTTTAGTTTTTTTTTTTTTTTTGAGTCAGGTATGATCCAGCTTCATAACACCAAATATTTGATCACATGATTTTAGCATTGAATTCAAGTCCCTTCTAAATTTCCAGGATATTTGTGTGCTCAAACCTTGCTTCATTCATTTTTATATTCCTAGTACCTGCCTTGTTGATTATACTGCTATTGAGATTCATGTTTTCAAATAAATAAATAAATAACTTCATAACTGAAGGATATTCTTAGCTATATAGGACTTCCCTGGTGGCTCAGATGGTTAAGAATCTGCCTGTGTTTTAATTCTGGTTAGAAGATCCCCTCGGAGAAGGCAATGGCACCCCACTCCAGTACTCTTGCCTGGAAAATCCCATGGATGGAGGAGCCTGGTAGGCTGCAGTCCATGGGGTCGCTAAGAGTCAGACACGACTGAGCGACTTCACTTTCACTTTTCACTTTCATGCACTGGAGAAGGAAATGGCAACCCACTCCAGGGTTCTTGTCTGGAGAATCCCAGGAACGGGGGAGCTTGGTGGGCTGCCCTCTCTGGGGTTGCACAGAGTCGAGCACGACTGAAGTGACTTAACAGAAGATCCCCTGGAGAAAGGAATGTATTCCCATTCCAGTATTCTTGCTTGGAGAATTCCATGGACAAATACAGTCCATTGGGTTGCAGAGAGTTGAACATAACACTTATACTTTCACTTAGCCAGATATGGCTGATTAAAAATGTTTCTCTTCTGACATCAGAGAGCTCATTTTCTTATATTGTTGTCTTAGTTCTGATATAATGTTTGTCACTTCTGTTTCAGAATAAACACGTCAATATCATGTGGGTTTTTCCCTGTAAGTTTCAGACAATTCAGTTTTTATATCTGCATTTGTTCAAAGTTGCACATTCTAAGCAACAGTCTTAACATTGTGTTTCAATACCATTTATCGTATGAACTGAAGCATAAAAACAAACAGTTCTGGAAATATTTGAGTGTATTCTTGAGTTATATTGGCTGCTGGCTGTGGTCTCTGCTTGTAGCATTCAATTTCTCACTTGTCTCTGTTCTTTCTTGTCTGGTCACTTTGCTCCTGCTGATCCAAGGGACTTTTCTTAATCTCTCTCAATCTTTCTATTCTGCAATCTGTGGGAAATCTTTAGCCTCTAGGTTTGGGGCTAAAAAGCCACATCAGGTTCTCACCATTTTTCCCAGAGTCATTTATTTTTATGACATGTCTCGGTTGTGATAACTCTATTCCTTCCTGGCTGCAGCAGCCTTTTTTGCTGGTTTTTAGCAGTTTTCCGCCTGTCTCTATGTGGGCAGTGTAAAGAGTCTGCAGTCCCTAGAAATTCAGTATAGAAGTGAAATTTTTTAAACTGGGTGTCTTCTCTTTTTATTTCAAATAAAGTATCTTAGTTTGCATATATTCATTTGGGATTAAGTTATAAACGCCTTTCAGGCAGTAGGAGTGCCATTCAGGGTTACTGTGAATAAAGCATGCTAAATTGATACAGTTTCCTTTATGATGTTCTTAAATGGAATGTAATAGAAGAATGTTAGTTGGAGACAGGGTTTCACTGTAATAACTTTGAGGGTAAAGGAACCCCTAGGATGGAGTGTACTCAAACCATGAAGCAAATGTTTTTTAATCTTATCTAAGGTTTTTATATTGGATCTGGTGTGAAAAAAATCCTTTAAGCAAATTATCACCAAATTCTTTTGATTCTTCTTTCTATTCTTCTCCCCATCTCCAATAAACTGATTTGCTCTGATCTCATTCACTCTTCTGCTCTTGTCTAGGGCCTCTCCTATCTGGGGCCACATCCCTTTTTTCTGGACTTTTACGTCAAATGGGTTATGCCTGCTCCAATATCTCCTCATCTCTCTACTCCGGATCTTCGTTTTTAATTTCTTTCTACCATCTATCATGTCATGCACTGCCCTGGGAGCCATCAGGTACAGACAATAAAGTGCTATGATTGGGTGTATGACATCATACCTCCTCCATCATTTAGGAACTATGTGATGCAGGGCAAATCACCTACTGTTCTGTGATCCTTAAACCAAATGGGTTGCTGTTGTAAGCATTTAATGTTCTGTGCTTAGGACAGTTCTGACACATAGTATACCTTCAATAAATGTTAGCTATTATCATCATTATCACTTTTTATATTCTGTTTGCTTTGCAATATAAAGTAGCTTTCCACTGGAAATAATTCATTCTAAACCTCATTGTCTAGCTTCTCACATTCTGAAAGCATTCACTTCCTATAAATTTCCACAGATTGAGTTAAATATACTTTGAGTGATATGGGCTAAGATTGAAATAGACAAGTTTTTGCACTGAACATCTATTACATTGTTCAAAATATCTCAAAATGCTTTATACAGAATTGTTTTAGTTTTGCATGCATTTATAAATCAACTTAGTGTAGGAAGAATAAGAAATATGAATAATTTAAAGGAATATCCTGAGTCAAAAAGATTGCTCATAGGGAATGTTACCCCAGGCTGATTTTCTTATTATTTACTTATTAGCAATGAAGGATCTGCTTAACTGAATTTAGTCATCATAAAATATAGGCACAATGTCTGCTGCTGCTGCTGCTGCTAAGTCACTTCAGTCGTGTCCGACTCTGTGTGACCCCATAGACGGCAGCCCACCAGGCTCCCCCATCCCTGGGATTCTCCAGGCAAGAATACTAGAGTGGGTTGTCATTTCCTTCTCCAATGCATGAAAGAGAAAAGTGAAAGTGAAGTCGCTCAGTCTGTCCGACTGTTAGCGACCCCATGGACTGCAGCCCACCAGGCTACTCCGTCCATTGGATTTTCCAGGCAAGAGTACTGGGGTGGGGTGCCATTGCCTTCCCCGGGCACAATGTCTATAATGTAGCTATTCATATATGATCTTTATATCATATTTTAAGATTTCAAATTAAAAATATGAAAGCTTTTAAATTATATTAGGAAAAGATCTAGCATCAAATCATCCTTAGCGATTGAAATAGTAAATTTATAGTAACCATTCAAAAGAATTAACATTAAATGGAAAAATGAAAGTCACTCAGTTCAGTTCAGTTCAGTTACTCAGTCATCTCTGACTCTTTGTGACTCCATGAACCACAGCACACCTGGCCTCCCTGTCCATCACCAACTCTCAGAGTCCATCCAAACCCATGTCCATTGAGTCAGTGATGCCATCCAACCATCTTATCCTCTGTCATTNAAAAAAAAAAGTTTTTGCTATACTATTGCCTCTGTCTTTCCATATAAATTTTAGAATAATCTTTTCTGTATTTACAAAAATGTTGCTGGGCTTTTGAATGACATTATGTTAAACATTCATATCAACTTGGAGATAATTGACATAGTAACTATGTTGAGTCTTTTAATCCATGAACATAGTGTGTCTCTCCATTAAATTAGATCTTCTTTGAATTCTTTAATCAGCCTTTTGTAGTTTTCAGCATGTGAACCCTATGCATGTTTTGTTAGATTTATATTTAAGTATCTCATTGGTTTTAGAAAAATTGTTCAGTTCAGTTCAGTTCAGTCGCTCAGTTCTGTCTGACTCTTTGCGACCCCATGAATCACAGCACACCAGGCCTCCCTGTCCATCACCATCTCCCGGAGTTCACTCAGACTCATGTCCATTGAGTGTTGCCATCCAGCCATCTCATCCTCTGTCGTCCCCTTCTCCTCCTGCCCCCAATCCCTCCCAGCATCAGAGTCTTTTCCAATGAGTCACCTCTTCGCACGAGGTGGCCAAAGTGCTGGAGTTTCAGCTTTAGCATCATTCCTTCCAAAGAACACCCAGGACTGATCTCCTGTAGAATGGACTGGTTGGATCTCCTTGCAAATGACACTGTATTTTTAATTTCAGTATCCATGTGTTTATTGCTACTGTATAGAAATACTATTGATTTTTGTGTGACTTTCTTCTATCCTGAGATAGAAGTGAGGGGACCAGATGCCATGATCTTTGTTTTCTGAATGTTGAGCTTTAAGCCAACTTTTTCACTCTCCTCTTTCACTTTCAAGAGGCTCTTTATTTATTCTTCACTTTCTGCCATAAGGGTGGTGTCATCTGCATATCTGAGGTAATTGATATTTCTCCTGGCAATCTTGATTCCAGCTTTGCTTTGTCCAGCCCGGCATTTATCATGATATACTCTGCATATAAGTTAAATAAGCAGGGTGACAATATATAGCCTTGATGTACTCCTTTTCCTATTTGGAACCAGTGTGTTGTTCCATATCCAGTTCTAACTGTTGCTTCTTAACCTGCAGCACATTTCTCAAGAGGTAGGTCAGGCGGTCTGGTATTCCTATCTCTTTCAGAATTTTCCACAGTTTATTGTGAGCCACACAGTCAAAGGCTTTGGCATAGTCAATAAAGCAGAAATAGATGTTTTTCTGGAGCTCTCTTGCTTTTTCCATGATCCAACCAATGTTGGCAATTTGATCTCTAGCTCCTCTGCTTTTTCTAAAACCAGCTTGAACATCTGAAAGTTCATGGTTTGCATATTGCTGAAGCCTGGCTTGGAGAATTTTGAGCATTACTTTACTAGCGTGGGAGATAAGTGCAATTGTGCAGTAATTTGAGCATTATTTGGCATTGGAATGAAAACCGACCTTTTCCAGTCCTGTGGCCCCTGCTGGAGGTATTTCTCACTTTCACTGTATAATCATAAGGGGTTTGATTTAGGTCATACCTGAATGGTTTAGTGGTTTTTCCTACTTTCTTCAATTTAAGTCTGAATTTGCTGGCATATTGAGTGCAGCACTTTCACAGCATCATCTTTCAGAATTTGAAATAGCTCCACTGGAATTCCATCACCTCCATTAGCTTTGTTCGTAGTGATGCTTTCTAAGGCCCACTTGACTTCACATCCAGGATGTCTGGCTCTAGGTGAGTGATCACACCATTGTGATTATCTGGGTTGTGAAGATGTTTTTTGTACAGTTCTTCTGTGTATTCTTGCCACCTCTTCTGCTTCTGTTAGGTCCATACCATTTCTGTCCTTTATCAAGCCTATCTCTGCATGAAATGTTCCTTTGGTATCTCTGATTTTCTTGAAGAGATTTCTAGTCTTTCCCATTCTGTTGTTTTCCTCTATTTCTTTGCATTGATCACTGAAGAAGGCTTTCATATCTCTCCTTGCTATTCTTTGGAACTCTGCATTCAAATGGGAATATCTTTCCTTTTCTCCTTTGCTTTTCACTTCTCTTCTTTCACAGCTATTTGTTAGGCCTCCTCAGACAGCCATTTTGCTTTTCTGCATTTATTTTCCATGGGGATGGTCTTGATCCCTGTCTCCTGTACAATGTCACGAACCTCATTCCATAGTTCATCAGGCACTCTATCTATCAGATCTAGGCCCCTAAATCTATTTCTCACTTCCACTGTATAATCCTAAGGGATTTGATTTAGGTCATACCTGAATGGTCTAGTGGTTTTCCCTACTTTCTTCAATTTAAGTCTGAATTTGGTAATAAGGAGTTCATGATCTGAGCCACAGTCAGCTCCTGGTCTTGTTTTTGTTGACTGTATAGAGCTTCTCCGTCTTTGGCTGCAAAGAATATAATCAATCTGATTTCGGTGTTGACCATCTAGTGATGTCCATGTATAGAGTCTAAACTCTAGGAACTATGCAAACAAAATCAGCCTGGGGCTTATCAAGTTACATTCAGTTCAATTCAGTCGCTCAATCATGTCCGACTCTTTGAGACCCTGTGGACTGCAGCACATCAAGCTTCCCTGTTTATTACCAACTCCTGGAGCTTGCTCAACTTCATGTCCATCGAGTCGGTGATGCCATCCAACCATCTCATCCTCTGTCATCCCCCTCCTGCCTTCAATCTTTCCCAGCATCAGGGTCTTTTCCAGTGAGTCAGTTCTTCGAATCAGGTGGCCAAAGTATTGGAGTTTCAGTTTCAGTATCAGTCCTTCCAATGAATATTCAGGGTCAGTTTCCTTTAGGATGGACTGGTTTGATCTCCTTGTAGTTCAAGGGACTCTCAAGAGTCTTCTCCAACACCACAGTTCAAAAACATCAATTCTTTGGTGCTCAGCTCTCTTTATGGTCCAACTCTCACATCCATACATGACTACTGAAAAAATCTTAGCTTTGACTAGATGGACCTTTGTTGGTACCAAAGTAATGTCTCTGCTTTTTAATATGCTGTCTAGATTGGTCATAGCTTTTCTTCCAAGGAGCAAGCATCTTTTAATTTCATGGCTTCAGTCACCATCTGCAGTAATTTTGGAACACAAGAAAATAAAGTCTGTGTCTGTTTCCACTGTTTCCCCATCTATTTGCCATTAAGTGATGGGACCAGATGCCATGATCTTTGTTTTTTGAATGCTGAGTTTTAAGCCAGCTTTTTCACTCTCCTCTTTCTCTTTCATCAAGAGACTCTTTAGTTCCTCTTTGCTTTCTGCCATAAGGGTGGTATCGTCTGCATATCTGAGGTTATTGATATTTCTCTCTGCAATCTTGATTCCAGCTTGTGTTTCATCCAGTCCAGCATTTCACATGATGTACTCTGCATATAAGTTGAATAAGCAAGGTGATAAGTACAACCTTGATGTACCCCTTTCCCAATCTGGAACCAGTCGTTCCATCAAGTTACATTAGAATCAATAACATGTTTTGTGCGGAAGGGCCCATTCCTATGATCTCTACCTGACCATTTCCAGCTCTGGTGACTAGAGAGACCAGAGTGCCCCTAGAGGTCAAGACTGATAGTGCCAACATCTCTCACATCTGCAAATGTTTTCCTTCCCACTGGACCTGATGCTGGGAGGGATTGGAGGCAGGAGGAGAACGGGACGACAGAGGATGAGGTGGCTGGATGGCATCACTGACTCGATGGACGTGAGTCTGAGTGAACTCTGGGAGTTGGTGATGGACAGGGAAGCCTGGCGTGCTGCAATTCATGGGGTTGCAAAGAGTCAGACACAACTGAGCGACTAAACTGAACTGACTGAACTGGACCTGAGAGAGTGGTACAAATGAGAGCTTTGCAAGGCTGGAATCAGGGACAACTGTGGTACCTGCCCCTTCCTACTTGAGATATGATTCCCAAAGCAGAGCAAAAGGGTGTTGGGAAACAGAAAAGTCAACAGTTGTGCTTGGCATGTGATAACAGGATTGAGAGAACTCTATCACAGTTCTACACAGAAGAACACAGATGCAGGGTTAAAAACCATGAAAAAAATGTCAAAAAGAAGAAAGGCTATGCAAGTGGATCTGTACTCACCTGGATACAATAGAAAGAGCCCTTCAGAATCACTGCCTAAGAATTAATAATAACCAAATCACTGCATCATCTCTAACTTTCAAAGTAATCATTGGTACTATATAGTAAGCACTTACTTTCCCTGGTGGCTCAGATGGTAAAGAATCTGCCTGCAATGTGGGAGATATGGATTTGATTCCTGGGCCAGAAAGACCCCCTGGAAAAGGGAACGGAAACCCACTCCAGTATTCTTGCCTTAAGAATTCCATGAACAGAGGAGTCTGGTGGGTTACAGACTATGAAGTTGCAAAGAGTTGGACACAATGGAGTGACTAACACTGTTTTCACTTTCACGTGTCCAAGAATTTGTAGTGTATTCTATATGCAGATGACACCACCCTTATGACAGAAAGTGAAGAGGAACTAAAAAGCCTCTTGATGAAAGTGAAAGAGAAGAGTGAAAAAGTTGGCTTAAAGCTCAACATTCAGAAAACAAAGATTATGGCATCTGGTCCCATCACTTCATGGCAAAATCACTGCAGATGGTGATTGCAGCCAGGAAATTAAAAGACGCTTTCCTTCTGACCAACCTAGATAGCATATTGAAAAGCAGAGACATTACTTTGCCAACAAAGGTCCGTCTAGTCAAGGCTATGGTTTTTCCTATGGTTATGTATGGATGTGAGAGTTGAACTCTGAAGACAGCTGAGCGCCGAAGAACTGATGCTTTTGAACTGTGGTGTTGGAGAAGGCTCTTGAGAGTCCCTTGGACTGGAAGGAGATCCAACCAGTCCATCCTAAAGGAGATCAGTCCTGGTTGTTCTTTGGAAGGACTGATGCTAAAGCTGAAACTCCAGTACTTTGGCCACCTCATGCAAAGAGTTGACTCATTGGAAAAGACTCTGATGCTGGGAGGGATTGGGGGCAGGAGGAGAAGGGGACGACCGAGGATGAGATGGCTGGATGGCATCACCGACTCAATGGACATGAGTCTAAGTGAACTCCAGGAGCTGATGATGGACAGGGAGGCCTGGCATTCTGCAATTCACGGGGTCACAAAGAGTCGGACACGACTGAGCAACTGAACTGACTGACTGATACATAGATTATTTCAAATCTTTGTGTAATAGATAAAGTATCATGAGCATATTAAACATATATTTTGGCCTTGGTAATCCCTGGAGACAAGTCATTTTACTGTCTCATTTCCAGAAGCATTCTTGACACATTGAGGATACAGAGGTTGATATCATGGCATAAAGCAAATATCCCTTCCATCAAATGGTCAGACCATGCAGCCATCTGCCCCAACAAACAGGGAGGACATGACATAGAGAAAATGAAGAAATGACCCACAATGAGATATTATCTCATTCTTGTCTGAATGGTTATTATCAAAAAGATAAAAAAATAGCTAGTGTTGCTGAGGCTGTAGAGAAAAGGGAACCTTCCCACATGGTTGATGGGAATGCAATTTGCTACAGCTACTGTGGAAAACAGTATAGAGGTTCCTCAAATAATTAAAAATAGAACTATCATGTGATCCAACTATTCCATATATGGGTATTTTTCTGAAGAAAGCTGAGCGCCGAAGAACTGATGCTTTTGAACTGTGGTGTTGGAGAAGACTCTTGAGAATCCCTTGAACTGCAAGGAGATCAAACCAGTACATCCTAAAGGAGATAAGTCCTGAATATTCATTGGAAGGACTGATGCTGAAGCTGAAGCTCTAATACTTTGGCCACCTGATGCAAAGAGCCAACTCATTGGAAAAGACCCTGGTGCTGGGAGGTATTGAAGGCAGGAAGAGAAGGGGATGACAGAGGATGTGATGGTTGGATGGCAGCACTGACTCAATGGACATGAGTTTGAGGATGTTCCAGGAGTAGGTGATGGGCAGGGAAGCCTGGTGTGCTGCAGTCCATGAGGTTGCAAAGAGTTCGATATGACTGAGCAACTAAACTGAACTGATTTTCTTCCTACTCTTTTAAACCAGCTTAATATTTCTTTAACAATAACAAGAATAACAAAGACAATATACATAAACACATACAAATATTCATGTCATGGATATATCTTCTGAGAAAATTTTAAATGCAAATTAGTATATGTTACATACAATCTTTAAACTGCTTTGTCTAAATCTAATAGAGTTAGATTGGGTTGGGAAGACCCCCTGGAGAAGGGAAAGGCTACCCACTCCAGTACTCTTGCCTGGAGAATTACATGGACAGAGGAGCCTGGAGGGCTACATTTCTTGGGGTCACACAGAGTCAGACACGACTGCTTGACTAACACTTTTACTACTGTTTCTTCCCTTGATATCTAACCATTGAAAAATTTCTGATTCAGAATATCAACATTTTTTTTTTACCTCTGCCAAAGTAGGAACTGTAATTTCTCTGAGAACTGCTGCTCTGTTGATGTCACCATCTACGTGATTTAATAAGCAGCAAAGGCTAGTTAGCTAATATCAAGAAATGGAAAGCCCCAGAAAAACATATAGTGAGTCATGGTATCTTTGTTTTAAGAAATTCAATGTGTCAAGAATGCTTTCCTTACTCCATCAGCAAGGTTGCAATGTGTAGATACTGGCATTCATGGTAAACAATGGGTGGTAATGCCTTGTTAGCAATTAAAAAGCACTTCAAAAAGACAAAGTGGCAGGCTTCCCTGGTTTGCTGGTGGTCTTGGGAGTTCACGTTGCAATGCAGGGGACACCAATTTGATCCCTGTTCCTGGAAGATCCCACATGCCTCGAGGCAACTAAGCCTGTGTGCCACAACTACTGAGCCTTTATGAAGCAACTACTGAAACCTGCAAACCCACAAAGTCTGTGCTCCATAACAAGAGAAGCAAATACAATAAGTCTGTCCTCGACAACTAGAGAGTAGTCCCCAATCTCTGCAAATAGAGAAAACCCACATGCAGCAATGAAGACCCAGAGCAGGCAAAAATAAATAAGTATTTTTTAAAAATGAAAAAAAAAAAAAGAAAACACTAGTTTGGAAAGATATATGCACCCCTATGTTCATTGCAGCATTATTTACAGTAGCCAAGACTTGGGAACAACTTAAGCATGTTCCCAAGCAACAGTCCATTGGTAGATGGATAGATAAACAAGATATGGTCTACATACATAATATAATACTATACAACCATCAAAAAGAAGGAAACCTTGCCATTTCCTTCTTAGGAAAGCTACAACAAACCTGAAAGTGAAAGTGTTAGTCACTCAGTTGTGTCTGACTCTGCGACCCCATGGACTGTAGCCTGCCAGACTCCTCTGACCACGGAATTCTCCAGTCTAGATTACTGGAGTGGGTAACCATTCCTTTCTCCAGGGGACCTTCCTGACCCAGGGTCTGAGCCCAGGTCTCCTGTACTACAGGCAGATTCTTTACCATCTGAGCCACTGAGAACAGCGTATTAAAAAAGAGAGACATCACTTTGCCAACAAAGGTCTATATAGTCAAATTTATGGTTTTTCCAGTAGTCATGTACGATGTGAGAGTTGGACTATAAAGAAGGCTGAGCGCTGAAGAACTGATGCTTTCGAACTATGGTGCATGTATCCTTTTTGACATATTTTTCTCTGAATAGATGCCTAGAAGTGGAATTGCTGGATCATATGATAGTTCTAAGTTTTTAAAGGAACATCCATAGTGTTCTCCATAGTGGCTGTGCCAGTTTACAGTCCCACCAACAAGGTAGGAGGGTTCTCTTCTCCTCACCCTCTCCAGAATTTATTGTTTGTAGATTTTTAGTGATGGCCCTTCTGACTGATGTGAGGTGATATTTCCTTTAATTTTGATTTGCATGTCTCTAAAGATTACTAATAAACTGAAAGAGATGGGAATACCAGACCACCTGACCTGCCTCTTGAGAAACCTACATGCAGGTCAGGAAGCAACAGTTAGAACTGGACATGGAACAACAGACTGGTTCCAAATAGGAAAAGGAATATGTCAAGGCTGTATATTGTCTCCCTGCTTATTTAACTTATATACAGAGTACATCATGAGAAACGCTGGAATGGAAGAAGCACAAGCTGGAATCAAGATTGCCAGGAGAAATATCAATCACCTCAGATATGCAGATGACACCACTCTTATGGCAGAAAGTGAAGAGGATCTAAAAAGCCTCTTGATGAAAGTGAAAGAGGAAAGTGAAAAAGCTGGCTTAAAGCTCAACATTCAGAAAACGAAGATCATGGCATCATCGTGGTGGTCCCATCACTTCATGGGAAATAGATGGGGAAACAGTGGAGACATGACCACTCAGTCGTGTCCAATTCTTTGCGACCCCATGGGCTACAGTCTGTGGAATTCTCCAGGCCAAAATACTGGAGTGGTACCCTTTCCCTTTTCCAGGCGATCTTCCCAACCCAGGGCTCAAACCCGGGTCTCCCACATTGCAGGCGGATTCTTTACCAGCTGAACTACAAGGGAAGCCCAAGAATACTGGAGTGGGTAGCCTATCCCTTCTCCAGGGGATCTTCCTGACCCAGGAATTGAACCAGAGTCTCCTCCACTGCAGGTGGATTTTTTTTTTTTACCAACTGAGCTATCAGGGAAGCCCTTAAATAGAAAGTGTTTATATATACAAAAAAATGTTGATTGTTTAGAATATAATCATAAACATAATAATATAAGTTATAACAATGTCTTTTGAGTTAAAGTGACTACTCTTCATAACATTCAAATTATGATTTTTGTCATAAACTTAAAATTAAGGGAAAAGATTACCCAGTTTCAGTACTATGGCTACAAATACCCCATGCTCCCTAGATATTTGCATATGTGGTATGTTGGGGTGAAACGCTATCATAGGGTTAGTGCATCCCATTCAATGAAAGTATTGTAGATATGACTTCCTTACTGGTCATTCCACAGCTCTCATCCCAACATCCTCCCTGTCAGATGCCACCCTCTTCATCTTCAGAGTCAAGGGCAGGAGGCACTGCCCTAGATGCTTTTCTCTGCAAGAGCTGGGGTGAGTCAGGGGGCATCTCCTGTGGCAATTACCAGGAACTGACATTAAGAGCCGAGATTATGGGAAAATAAAAGCACGAAATAGCAGATCTGGATGAAATCCAAAGATCATGGTTTGGTCTGTTGCAGCTGACATAGTTTTTTTTAACAGAACAGCTATGTTTAATAATAGGTGGAGAGTAGTTACCTTCTTTCCAATGCTGCCTCAGTCCTAAATCAAGGCATATGAAGATTTTCAGACTGCCCTTTACATTTCCTGTTCATCAACCATTTTTATAGATATCAACTTGTTAGATCTTTCCAACATCCCTCTAAGGTGCATCCCTGTACTCTGGACATCCCAGAGTACAGAGTGTCCCCCAAACTGGCTTCTCTGAAGGTATGGATGAAACAATATAGAGGCCACACAGATTTAGGAAGAGTAAGTTTGTTACCATCCTACTTAAAACCCCAAATAAAGAATCATTATATATTTGGAGTAGCAATTGATGTGTTTACCACATATTCTAATTATTAATCAATTTATGTCTTTTTTTCAAATATTGAATTCCTACTGAATTCTAGGTCTTAATATATATAATGGGAGGTAAAAATATCTGTCCTTGAGATTCTCTGTTCTCTGTCTGGTGGGGAAATGAACAAGTGAACAGATAGTCCCAATATAATGTCAAAGAGTTATAATAAAATACATAACGGTATATAATGAAATCCAGGGAAGGAGTATACCCACCTGAGTGGTATAGTGTTGTTTGAGAAGATTTCACAGAAAAGTTATTATTATTATTATTATTATTTTTGTCATGAAGGTAACCAAGGACTCTCAATTTTCTAATCGTATCTTCGTGAAATCTGTCTTTGGGCGCCACTGAGCACTTCCTCATTTCTGAAAATAATTTGTTGGGTTTCTCGGACCTTGGACGAGATTCGTCCCTAGTTTCCATCTGGCCATGTTTTCCCATCCTCTTACTAATCTTAGTGAGTCTGCTCTTTAAATTTTGCTCTTTCCATGCCTCCATTTCTGTCATCTTCCGTTCACACATTCCATTGTTTCTGTGGGTGAGAATTTGCTAATACATATTCATGGTCTCAACTGCCTTGCATATGACTGTGCCTTGGAAATCTTTGCCTCAGGCAAACCTGACTCATGAGCACAGCTGATGAGTTCAGCTGATTCCTGAGCTTCCTGGCTAGGAAGCCTCCCTGGGACTTTGGGTAAAGGACATCATCACCTGTTCACTTGTTCTTCCAATCCTTCTTCATTCATTCAACAAATATTTATGAATGTTCACTGGAAGTTAGTCACCGCATTAGGCTTTGGATCACAATGGTGGAAAAACAAAATAGGCCCTTCCTCTCCTGAGAAAAATAAATTTAACGTGGTGCTTAGCAAAGTGTGGTTCACTAATTATATGACAGCATCACTGAAAGAAGAAGGGCTTCTTTTAAAAATGCCAAGTTGAGGATCCTTCCCAGGCCTGTTAAACTGTGATCTCTAAGCACTGCTTCCCAGGGAGATATAGTTTGAGTAAAGCCTTTAAGTGATTCTAAGGAACATAATTTAAAATTTATAAAACCATTTATTGAAGTAAAAAGAAAAACAAGTGCAGAATTGCTTACTGTAAAAGTGCCATTGAGGGAGACTACAAGGTGGTGTGTGATGTATAACGGAGAGTAAGGAGAGCTGGTACGTAATTACCTGGGAGTTAGGCGGGGCTGAGATCATACCTGGCCATGCAGTTGGCGGTTGATCAGAAATAAGGCTGAAGTAAGTGAAATGCCAAGGATGATTCTCAAACACAAGGCCGGATGCCATTGTTCGGTTCTTCTGTTTCCTTCTTGCCACTCTTTATGTCTACTTCTTTTTTTCCCACTATATCTTAAACCCATCCTATTTTCTTCATATTTACTGATTCTAACAGTTCATAGGCTCTTGTCTTGCCTAGATTTATGACATTATTCCCTTAATTCTTATTCTTGCTTGTATATCATCCTTTCTCCTGATATGTCACCACACTGATCTCACAGATATATATATATATACATATATAATGTATATTTTATGTTATATGAGATCACACACTTGGTTAAAATTCTTTAATCATGCTCTTGGGCCATTAGGACAGTCTGAGAAACCTGGGGGCTGCTTACAAAGTCCTTCCTGCTCATTGCTGCTCTTTGGATTCTTCTTGTCATCACTTTCAGCTGGAATTCGGCAAAAGCCTCAGCTTGACAGGTGATTGACCAGGTGACTAGCCTTGGATTTCTTCCATCTTCTCTCTAACCTACTGCACAGTGATCCTTCTATGCATTAAAGCTCATCATCTTTGCCTCTTCAGTTCAGTTGCTCAGTCGTGTCCGACTCTTTGTGACTCCATGGACTGCAACAGGTCAAGCCTCCCTGTCTACCACCAACTCCCAGAGTGTACTCAAACTCATGTCCATTGAGTTGGTGATGCCATCCAACCATTTCATTCTCTGCCATCCCCTTCTCCTCTCGCCTTCAATCTTTCCCAGCATCAGGGTCTTTTCAGATGAGTCAGTTCTCCACATCAGGTGGCCAAAGTATTGGAGTTTCAACTTCAGCATCAGTCCTTCCAATGAATATTCAGGACTGATCTATTTTAGGATGGACTGGCTGGATCTCCTAGCTGTTCAAAGGACTCTCAAGAGTCTTCTCCAACACCACAGTTCAAAAGCATCGATTCTTCAGCACTCAGCTTTCTCTGTAGTCCAAATCTCACATCTGTACATGACTACTGGAAAAACGGTAGCTTTGAATGGGCTTTTGTTGGCAAAGTAATGTCTCTGCTTTTTAATAAGCTGCTTAGGTTGGTCATAACTTTTCTTCCAAGAAGCAAGCATCTTTTAATTTCATGGCTGCAGTCACCATCTGTGTGATTATGGAGCACCCCCCCTCAAAAAAAATCTCTCAATGTAAATTAAGTAGGGTGACAATACACAGCCTTGACATACTCCTTTCCTGATTTGGAACCAGTCTGTTGTTCCATGTCCAGTTTTTTGTTTTTTTTTTTGCTTAAATTTTTATTTTTACTTTACCATGTCCAGTTTTAACTGTTGCTTCTTGACCAGCATACACGTTTCTCAGGAAGCGGGTCAGGTGGGTCTGGTATTCCCATGTCTTGAAGAATTTTCCACCATTTGTTGTGATTCTCACAGTCAAAGGCTTTGGCATAGTCAATAAAGCAGAAGTAGATGTTTTTCTGAAACTCTCTTGCATTTACGATCATCCAGTGGATGTTGGCAATTTGATCTCTGGTTCCTCTGCCTTTTCTAAAACCAGCTTGAACATCTGGAAGTTCACGGTTCATGTACTGTTAAAGCCTGGCTTGGAGAATTTTGAGCACTAGTTTGCTAATGTGTGAGATGAGTGTTATTGTGTAGTAGTTTGAACATTCTTTGCCACTGCCTTTCTTTAGGACTGAAATGAAAACTGACCTTTTCTAGTCCTGTGGCCACTGTGGAGTTTTCCAAATTTGCTGGCATATTGAGTGCAGCACTTTCACAGCATCATCTTTCAGGATTTGAAATAACTCAAGTGGAATTTTATCATCTCCAGTAGCTTTGTTCATTGTGATGCTTCCTAAGGCCCACTTGACTTCGCATTCCAGGATGTCTAGCTCTAGGTGAGTGATCACACCATTGTGATTATCTGGATCATGAAGATCTTTTTTGTACAGTTCTTCTGTGTATTCTTGCCCCTCTTCTTAATATCTTCTGCTTCTGTTAGGTCCATACCACTTCTGTCCTTTATCGAGCCCATCTTTGCATGAAATGTTCCCTTGGTATCTCTAATTTTCTTGAAGAGATCTCTAGTCTTTCTCATTCTATTGTTTTCTTCTTTCTTTACATTGATAACCAAGGAAGGCTTTCTAAACTCTCTTTTCTATTCTTTGGAACCCTATATTCAAATGGGTTTATTTTTCCTTTTCTTCTTTGCCTTTCATTTCTCTTCTTTTCACAGCTATTATTAAGGTTTCCTCAGACAACCTTTTTGCCTTTCTTTTTCTTTGTCCCTTCAGAGGATCCCAACTACCACTTTCAACATAACATCCAAACTCGTCTCAATGGCTTATAAGTTTCTTTTAAAATGATCTTGCATTTCCTCTCTTCCTTAGCCTACCTCTTGCCACTCCATCCAGTGTTTTAATCTGTATTTTTGCTATTTGTTTTATCTTTAGTTTCTCCAGTTTGTATGGCTTCACATCCCTGAATTTTAATCTTTTTTTTTTTTTTGGCTTGATGCCTTTGTGGTATTCCTGTTCCTCATGGTTTATCTCCTATACAGCCTTCAGGCTGCTGTCCACACATCCCAAAAACCCAGGCTGGGTGCCCCTGCTGAATCCTCTGCTAGCAGCACCACTTCCTCCCTGCTTTCCTTTGTCAAGGAGTCTAATACTGAGCTGCGACTGGCTCTCTGCTTATCTCTTTCCCCACCTGCACTGACTTGGAGGCCAGGGACCGCATCTTGGTCACCGTTGAATTCTCATGTTGAGTCTTGTGCCTCAAACAGAGTGGGTATGCAAAGTTTTTTTATACAGCAAATGGAGTACTGAATGTTAATTCTTCCTCACTGTATCAACATAGTTTGCATATTTAAAAAATAACAGCTTTATTGAGATAATTCAAATACCATAAAGTGTGCCCTTTTTAAAGGACACAATTCAGTGGTTTTTAGTATAGTCAGAGAGTCATGTTATCCATCACCACTAATTTTAGACTATTTTCATCACCTCCTAAGAAATCCTCTCTATTCTGTTCTCTCCTTAACTCCTGGCAGTCAAAAATCTACTGGCTGTATATGCCTTTGCTTATTCTGGACAGTACATATAAATTAAAATTACACACTGGTCTTTTTGACTGATTTCTTTCACTTAATATTTTCAAGGTTCATTTGTTTCATAGCATATATTATTACTTTGTTTCTTTTTATTTATTTTTAATATTTGATTGAATAGATAAAGCACATTTCTTTAATGGAATTGGATTTTTTCTGATTTTTTGCTATAATGACTAATGCTGTTATGAAATTCATGTATAAATTTTTGTGTGAGCATATGTCTCCAGTTTTCTTAGACTGAAATGATTTAGGAGTGGAATTGCTAGGTCATATGGCAATTCTATGTTTAACTTTTCAAGGGAGTGCCAAACTGCTGTCCAAAATAGCTGTACCATTTTACATTGCCACCAATAATATAAAGAGTTTTAATTTCTCCATATCTTCAATAAAACTTGATACTATCTGTATTGTTTATTATGACCATCCTAGTGGATACTATGGTTTTGTTTTGCATTTCTCTGTTGACTAATGATGTTAAACATCTTTCTCTGTGCTTATTAACCACTCATATCTCTTTTTTTGAGAAATGTCTCTTTATTTCTTTTACTTATTTTTTAATTGGATTGCAAGCTTTTTTACCAGTTTAATTCTAAGAGTTTTAAAATATATATTCTGATATGAGTTCCTTATTAGATATATGAGTTAGAAATATTTTTGCCCACTCTGTGGGTTGTTTTTTCATTCTCCTAATGGCATCTGTTGAATTACGAAAGTATTTAAGATTGATGAAGTCTGATTTATTTATTTTAACTTTGTTGCTTATTCTTTTGGTGACATGCCTTGTGCCAGAACCATTGTTGAAAAGACTATTTTTTTCTCCATTGAATTTTCTTGTCAGCTTTGTAAAAAAATCAGTTTACCTTATATGTAACAGATTATTTCTGAGCTCTCAATTTTCTTTCATTGATTACTCTTTCTTTGTGCCAGTATCATGCTGCTTGATTACTGTAGCTTTGTAGGAAGTTTTAAAATCAGGAAGTGTAAATTCTCCAACTTCACTCCTTTAAGGTCATTTTGTCTATTCTTGGTCCCTTATATTCCCCTATGAATTTTAGGATCAATTAATCAGTTTCTTCAAAGAAGTCAGAAGAGATTTTAATAGAGAGTATGTCGAATCTGTTGATTAGTTTTGTGAGTATTTCCATCTTGGCATTGTTCAGTCTTCTGATCCATGAACTTTGGATTTCTTTTCACTTATTTAACTTTCTTAAAATGATATTTTGTAGCTTTAAGTTAAAAATATTACACTTTACTAGTTAAGTTTATTCCTAAGTATTTTATTTTTATTGCTATTATAAGTAAAATTTTAATTAATTTAAAATAGTTTTTTTAAATAGGAGGAGTGTTTACATTTTTAGAGGTTATGTAGAGCTGTAACATCACACAAAACTGTGACTTCAATCTGGGGATCATACACACATACTAGATTTGCAAAGGACACTAAACCTACTTACCACTCTGAATAGAAGTAGAAAGCATTGCATGACCCAAAAGAAAGGATGAATATTAAGAAAGAAATATATATTTATATATAAACATTTATAAATATGAATGTGTACAGAAATATATGAATAAACTTTATTTTGAGTTGCATTATCAAAACCATATGCTTCACAAAATATGTAATCAAATTTTGACATTTTAAATACTGATTTTAAATACTCATCCTAATTAAATACACTTGTTAAACCTGTTGATTATATGGAAATTAACAAGTAAACCTTTGAGAAAATGTCCAGTTTCACTGGAAATGATTGCATTATGTTGTTACATAAGTCAGATGAAGAATTGGGTTTTTGAATACTGGAGTGGCAAAGTAGTCATCAAAATGATTATTAATACTATGCTTATTTATAAAGCAAGATGAAAAGAGATAATTAAGAATGGTATGACTAGATATCAATTATCTCTGTGTTATATTTAAAAATTTCTCACATGTATAGTAATCATAACATTGAAGATACAACTTAATATGTGGGGAAAAAACACTGTAATAGAGGTATTAAATTGAGTGAGAATTTTGTAGTGCATACTGAAAATGATTAATTTCAGTGGGACCTTTAATTGGGAAATATTTTTGTAGCCCTTTTATCAGGAGCTATTAGAACTACACAGAAGAAACTTACTTTGTAAAAAATAATGTCTTTAATTTATATCTGGGAAGATTAAAGATTAAAAAATGTAGGCACACACAGAAAGTTTTGGTTTTGTGGTTGTTGATGCATTTGTCTGCATTAATAATAGAATTTGACAACAGAAGCTGGTTGGAAGCTCATATTCTATAAAATGAACTGGATTGGGGCCTACAGAATGAATCACTGTTGGTGAACATTGTCAAGACAGGAATGGGCTATGGTTTTATCTCTAGAAGGTCTATCAATATAACTATTATCCATTGGTTAGAATACATGTTTTAGACACAAATATCCTAATGTCAGAATAATGCCAAAGGAGAGAAAGACCTATTTTAAAATATTTTTGCTCATTACGAAAGATGCTATATTTGTTAATATAGCAAAGCAAGAGGGCTGAATGATCTTTGTGTTTTATAGTATAGTTGTGAAAAATAAGAAGTTTAATTTCTATTAATACCACTAATCTCAATTAGTATTATTTTTATTTTGGCATCATATCTAAAATAAATTTTGTCTGAAATACTAATATATTTACAAGTACCTGACTCAAGTGTTTGCTATTTGTTCCTCTTTGGAGTTGATATTATTTGGTTCCCAGACTTCAACTATGGTATCAAAACACAGTACAGTTATACATAATAGATTCCTTGATGAAATGCAGTCATGTATTTATAACATGTTTACTGAATCATAGTTTTCTCCATTATATCACGAAATGTCACACACGTTTCATGACTACATTGTTTTTTACTTAAAGAAAATTACAGTTGTTAAAAGATGTGGTATTTTCATTATCTTATACCTTCGATTTTTATTTATGAAAACATTTTTTCACTAGGTGAGTATTCAAAAAAGTGATCAAGAAAAATGTAATGCTTAGCTTATAATGATGAATATTTATCTTCTGTAACAAGGTCTATCTGATTGAGTATACTTCTTTGTTAATAAGTCATTTCCTTCTAGAAAATAAAGTGTTTTGAGAATTAAGGAATCAGACATGTGGTTAGACAAGTTAACCTTTAAGGTCTCTACCAAATTTGAAGTTTAATGTGTCTGAAAATTTTTTTTTTTACTGTCATTTTCTTCAACAGTAATATTATAAATCTATAGAAGCCCCAAACAAAATGCAATTTTGATTTTACAATAATTAGCTTTGAAACAACCTTCACAAAACATATTTTATTATCTTATAAGAGTCCATTAGGGTATAAAATCAATATTTTAGCCACTCAGTGGAGCATTTCATTTTTCTCAATATTTTTGAGAGAAGCCACTTTCAATTTAACTTTTTTCTTGCCTAATGGAATCTTATACATAAATAAAATAACTTCTCTAAATCATTAAAAGCTAATAGAAAATTAACAGGGTTATGATAGATTGCTTTTCCTTTGTGGTGAACAGACAAGGTAGAACTAATAATCTTGAGTGCCCTTAGGACACATGAAGTACCATCTACTTTCTCAAGGGTGGATATTTGAAATTAAACATGCATGAATTCTCCACTTCACCTGAGGTGGGTTTGATGGCCCTCTGCAAATGTTGAGCTTAGAGGCTACAATTCTCTGCCCTCCACTATTCACACCACATTCAAGAAAGGAAAGCATCCTTAAGCAGTAGATATATTTATGAAAACAATCTCAGTCACACAGTTCCCACAGGGGAGGCAGTCTTAAGAGTGATGATAGAATACTGCTGACAGTAGTCAACTTGGGGGGCATATTTTGGTAAAAGATAGTTCGTTGTTACTACCTTCTCAGTAGATTCTCAATAGACTGCTATATTGGTGGTGTTCACAGAACGGGTAAGAAAGCTAAACTTGAGTTGCATTAGTTTTCCATTGCTGTATAATAACTCCATATTTAGCAGCTTAAGACAAGAAAACACTAGCTCACACAGTTCCTGTAGATTGGAAATTCAGAAGCAGCTTAGCTGGGTTTTTCTGCCTCAGGGTCTCTCATGAGTTTGTGGTCAAGGTGTCAGCTGGAGCTGCAGTCATCGGAAGGCTTGCCTGGGGCCAGACAATTCACTTTCTGGTGACACCTTCACATGCATGGCAAGTGGGTGCTGGTTGTTGGCTGAAGGCCTCAGTTCTTTTCCATGGGGCTGCCGGAGAACTCTCATGATAGTTTAATTATTTCCCTGAAGTGAGCAATCCAAGAGAGAACAAGACACGGGCCAAAATGTCACTGATGACCTAACCTCAGAAACCACATGCCATCATTTCTGGAATATATTATTGTTTACACAGATCAGCCCGTTTAAAGTGGGAGAGAACTCCATGAGTGCATGATTCCAGGAGGTAAAGTTATTGGGGGGCATCTTGGAGCCAGGCTATCACAGGATATGGTGATTTTTCTTTTGATTTTTTATAGAGCTGGTCTTGGGAAAATAGTTTTTCATTTTGTTTTGTTTTAAACATTCCTTCAGCTCTTGTCTCTGTGCCTCTTTGAGCAATCCTTTATTTCCAGATCTCAACACTTTCAAGTTGGCTCCTTCTGCCTCAGGGATACCCCTCACATTCTTCCTTCCTCACAAATTCAGTCAATATTTGAGGATGAACTGAGTGTCCATCATTGTTTGTCCACATCAATGAGCAAAATCACTCTGTTCATAGAGCTTACCTTTTATATAGAAGCTGCTTGTCATAATAAATTGTTGATCCGTAATTTCTGGTTTTTTCCTATAGCATTTGTGAGATGTGATGCTATTTCCAGGTAGATGGTGTCAGAATTGATTTGACTTATAAGACAAACAGCTAGTGCTCTAGAATTTCTTTGTGGTTTAGGAAACCCCTTTTGCCCTGTCCCCCACATTGGAATTGGGTTCAGAACCTTTAGCAAAGCAATTTAAGGTAAGGGGTCAATGACTAGCAAAATTCCTTTAAAATAACACTTTTGTTTTAATAGAGGTATTCTATGGTCTAATTCAAAAGAGTGAGATAGAACCCTAGGGCCTTGACACAGAAACCCTACTAGGGTAATCTCACTCATTTGTATCAATTTCACTGCTTTAAGCCCACTTTTGTTCAATGGAAACATCATCATCAAGCTGTCTCACACAGCATGGTCTTTTCCACAATGTGAAAATGCAAGGCTGAGGGGAATAAGTGAATTTGAATATTAAACACAGGCAAAACCATTCATATAGTTGTCACTATGGACACATGAGGAGTGTCAGAGATTAAAGTAGCTAGTTTTGTCATTTCCTTTCAAAACTGACACAGTGAGATTTGAATATCCCCAAATATGGTAGAAAGACTTGATTCATTGTTTATATGTGTATTGATATCCTAGCCAGTATTTCAGGGCATTTATATCTGAGTTTAGCTCTAACAGGTTTCTTTCCATGGGACTTTTTTTTTTTTCCATTTTAAAGCTGTTTGGATCAATGCATCTTTTTCCAAATGTCAGATTGGTCAAAATCAAGGAGGTAAATGGAAACTAATGACACTCATCAAATCGATGATGTGAATGATTTACTGGCCCCAATCATTTAATACTTTCATAAAGTCAGGGAAAGAAACTCTAGGTTTTTATTATGGTAAACTGAACTGTCAGCATTCAATGATTTATTACAAACCTGTGGCTAGGATTAGGATATTATCAATGGGGGGAAAATGGAAGGCTCATTAATATTTTATACCCACAGGTGGGAGACATGCAGTGGGCCAACAGAGAGCACACTCCCCCGGCGTCGGTCTGCAGCCTGCCCTGTAAGCCCGGTGAGAGGAAGAAGACGGTGAAAGGCGTCCCTTGCTGCTGGCACTGCGAGCGCTGTGAAGGTTACAACTACCAGGTAGATGAGCTGTCCTGTGAACTCTGCCCTTTGGATCAGAGACCCAACGTCAACCGCACAGGCTGCCAGCTTATCCCCATCATCAAACTCGAGTGGCATTCTCCCTGGGCGGTGGTGCCTGTGTTCGTGGCCATCTTGGGAATCATCGCCACCACCTTTGTGATCGTGACCTTTGTCCGCCATAACGACACGCCTATCGTGAGGGCTTCGGGCCGCGAACTTAGTTACGTGCTCCTCACGGGGATCTTTCTCTGTTATTCAATCACCTTTTTGATGATTGCAGCACCAGATACCATCATCTGCTCCTTCCGGCGGATCTTCCTAGGACTCGGCATGTGTTTCAGCTATGCAGCGCTCCTGACCAAAACAAACCGAATCCACCGAATATTTGAGCAGGGGAAGAAATCTGTCACAGCACCTAAGTTTATCAGCCCTGCATCCCAGCTGGTGATCACCTTCAGCCTGATCTCCATCCAGCTCCTGGGAGTGTGTGTCTGGTTTGTTGTGGACCCACCACACATTATCATAGACTATGGAGAACAGAGGACTCTAGATCCGGAGAACGCCAGGGGAGTGCTCAAGTGTGACATCTCTGATCTCTCGCTCATTTGTTCACTGGGGTACAGTATTCTCTTGATGGTTACTTGTACTGTCTATGCCATTAAAACAAGAGGAGTTCCAGAGACTTTCAATGAAGCCAAACCTATTGGATTTACCATGTATACCACCTGCATCATTTGGTTAGCTTTCATCCCCATCTTTTTTGGTACAGCCCAGTCAGCAGAAAAGGTAAGAAATGCATCTGCCAATCGTTTTCCTGGATTTAATTTCTTCCTTTAGGATCTTTCCCCTTCTTTCTCTTTGGCTCACTTATATTCTTCCAAGAATCCTGGTGTGTTATATATATTCAAGGTCACTTTGCTCTGAATATTTGTAGACTGAAGCTGATTTTCCATGAAAAACACTTTAATGTATTTTCCTTGGCGATGTTGAAGATTGACAGAGCTCACATCACTTTCTTGGTCCTTTCTTCCAGCTCTGTTATCAACTAACATAGATGTTGTTTTCCAAATGTTAAAAGCGAAAGGGAGAAAGGGCGGACATGATTCAGAGGAGTGAGCTATGCCAGAGGTATCTCAATGCATGACAAATGCCTCCTTTTCTGGTTCTAATGTGACTCTGAAAGAAAGCTATTTCTTAATAGTCATGATGGTTTTAATTATAGAAGCAAACTTCAACAATACAAAGAAATTAAATGGCTTAGTTCAATCTGAACCATCTTCTATGTCTCTTTAGTCTCTATTCTTATCATTTTTCCATATGTGGAGGATGGCGGGGAGGTTTTAAGAAGCAATGGATAATTATATAATGCAGTTTATATTTTTTTAGAGGTTGAAGATCATTTGAATTTTCCAAAATCATTTTATTTTGTTACTAATCTTCCATAAACTTCTCCATATAAAACACTGCATATAAAGAACATCTGAATGTATATGTATCTATGTATAGAAAAGCAGAGGATTAATGTTAACCATGAATTCAAGGTTTGGGTGGTATGCCGGAGACAGACAGCTTATAAAACAAAAGCAAATGCAACCAAAGGGATAGCTCTTCAGTCTTAATTGTATACAGGAAAGTTCTTCTCTTGGTGTAAAGATGTAAAGATTGTTCCATTCTCCATCATTTGACGTCATGAGGAAGTCAAAACATCTGGGGTGGGAGTGGGAGTGGTGATTTTATTCCCTGGGTTCTAACATTCCAAGTAAGGTCCTGCATAACTCTTAAAATTTTAACTAATTCACAGGAAAAATACTCAACAAGAGCATGGAGAGCTCATTAGTATAAGCATTCATCCCTTAATCAATGTGGTCTTCAACTTTGAAAGATAAAAAACGTACTTCAGCAAATGCACCAGTAAATAGAGCAACTGTGCCGTGGGTTCCAGACCTGTGACCTTTCTTGACTTGACTGATCTGATGGAAGTCCTTGAAAATGGCAGGAAAGTAAAGTAAGACAGTTTGGGGCTCTAAACCTAACAACTAGAAAACATTATATTTTGGCATATGCAGATGGGAATCTATTAGGATCAAACTTGTACATTTTACTTAGGAAGAAATTTGTGTCTCTCAAAGTTTATTAGATCTGTTTGGACATGGTTAGTTGGACTAGTTGGGAAAAACATTTTTCAGGGTCCGGAAATGTCCACATGATGTGAATTATTAATAATGTCAATTTAAGTGGTACTTGTATTTGTGTTTGAATATATACTTCTTTTTAAAATATATTGTTTTACCTAGAGAAAGCCAGAGATAGTTTATTTTGCTTTCTTGTGGACAACAACTTTTCTTCCGCTATGCTGGTCTTGGTTGTTGCTCGGATTCTACTCTAGTTGCCGTGAGTATGGGCTACTCTCTAGTCGTGGTAGCAGACATCTCATGTGGTGGCTTCTCCTGCTGCGGAGCACAGGTGCTAGGCACGTGGACTTCAGTAGTTGTGGCTCCTGGGCTCTAGAGCCAGGCTCAATAGTTGTGGTGTAGGGGGACCCAGTTGGTCCATAACATGTGGGATCTTTCCCGATCAGGAATTGAACCTTTGTTTTCTGCACTGGAACGCAAATTCTTTACCACTGAGCCACCAGGGAAGCCCAACAATAAATATATAACCAAACAAAATCTCCTGAGCTCTGACATCTAACTCCCCCCCCCCCGCTTTTTTTTTTTTCTTTCACTCCCTTTACATTTTATAAATGACAGCCTGCTCTTACTTTTCATGTTGTGACTTCAAGGGCTTGGGGAAGCAAATGTAAGTGCATATAAGATGTTATTTCTATTCAGAGAACTCTTTCAGTGACTTGATTTTTAGAATAAATAAAATCATGATCCTACATCAAACTATTGAACACCTTCATAGTAATTCAAACATGGATTATACTAAGTTTTTTTTTTTTTTAAGGTAATTGAAAAAAAAAAAAAAAACACTGAATCTCAGATCAGAAATTCTGCAGAGTTGCAGCTGTCCCCTGAGGAACAGTGGTGGAGACAGTAAGAGACGTTTCAGGATGAAATGGACACATGAACAAGTCGGGGGTGGAGGCTGCCCAGTGCTGCAGGGACTATGGGAGTTGTACCACTCCATCCAAGAACCTGGAGTTGATGTACATACTTATGGATGTATCAGTGCCTCCAGAGAGATGACTGAATACTAGCTAGCTAGAATTCCTTTTCCTCGTTTAGCTTTGTGGAATCATAGTAAGTCAAAGAAGCACAATGTAAGACCAATTTATAAAATATGCTAATTGGAATTTATTTGTATTGATAATATGATTGAATGTAGAGGTGACAGAAGCAATCAGGAAGAAACACTAATTTTAGGAGTTTTCAGAACATTGGAAAGTGCTCAAATTGTTTAGTTAGGCTTGGAGATGCTTAATTTAGATGAGCTCTACATCAAGAACTATTATATGATAAGCAGCTGAGATTTACTACTGAAGTATTTTGTATAATACACTTATGTGTCATCCTAACACTTCACATTCAGATTTGCTTCCTGCTGTTCTCTGTCAAAGTATCTCTAATTATTCAAAACAATACACAAAACGTTTGAAACTGTTTATTTTTTTGCATTACTAAAAATTACTGACATAGATATTAAAAGTGAATAAAACATTTATATCTCTAAAGGCAGGCTTTCTCTAAGTTTTATTGACTTTGGAAGACCAAAGAGTGGGTCAGTTCTCCACTCTCATTTATAATGCTCAGCCAGTTAACTCCGTGTTATCGGCTTGAAGTGTTCGCAACAGTCAGGCGGCACATACAGCCATTAATTCAGCAGATCCTTATTGAGCACTGTGTCCAGCATTGTGCTAATTATTGAGCCATGTCAGTCTGCCTCCCAGAGCCTCCCCTGTACAAAGGCCCAGCCTGGCTCCCAGCCGATGCTGTCTGATGCCTGCCAGCTCCAGCAAGTGCCAGGCTCAAGGGCAGGAGAAAATCAGGCTCAAGGGCAGGGGGAGATGGTGAGGAGTCAGATGTGAGATGACAAAGCCAGAAGAGAGCTATGCATCCTGTGACACAGAATTTATAATGTGGAAGACAGCAGAAGAGCAAAATTTCTTCCAGTATGCTTTGAATACTGGAAATGACAACCCACTCCAGTATTCTTGCCTGGAAAATTCCATGGACAGAGGAGCCTGATGGGTACAGTCAGGGTTGCAAAGAGACACAACTGAGCTGCTAACGCTAACACGCTATGCATTGAATTCTGTTTCATGGAGACATATCTATAGGAGAAAACCCATCTAGCCACATAGGTCTCTCTGAAGTTATCACAGAAGTAGGAGTAAAAAGCAAAATTAGTTGAATAATTTAAACAGATGTTTTAGACAACCTCTGAGTAAAATCAAGTTATAAAGGGATTTTTGTAGCATTCATGAGGACAAAAAGCTCTCTAAAGTATATCTTCATTCAATGACAAAACATCATTTAAATTTCCCCATATTCTTTTTCTTTCAGATTTTAAAATCAAAATGAATCGTATTTTTTCCTAACACATTTTAGTGACATCATTTATTAGCTTTGTACCTAGTGCTGCATTCTACTAAATCATAGTTTAAGTACACTTTTTTTTTTTCCTGTAAAATTCAGCCTGAGGGGAGGGGCAGAGACACTGAAGCATAGACAGGGACCAATGTGAACTTTCATAATTAGGTTGAAAAGACAAAAATTAAAAATATAATTAATGTAATAGTCAGGAAGAGAATACTCAAGGGTGGTTTAGGGTTGTTAGGATGGCAGAAATCTCTTAAATACATATTTTACCATCTTTAATTGGGTTCATAAAGCCTAGATAATCAGACAAAGGTTATGACACTGCCAAGCTCCAAGGAGCACAGTGCTTCAACCAGAGCATAGGGTGGAAACAAAACAAAACACCCGAGAGACAGGAAAGAAAATAAAGCTCCAAAATGTCAAACAGCCCATATGTCCTGAATCAACCTTTCTTCCTTCACCAGGATAAGTCATGCAGCCTCTATCTAGTAGCCTAAATCAGAAACCTGGTGTTATGTTAGACCCCTCCATCTACTCACATTTACCCCTTTATTTCCTCTTCTCACCTTCAAATGTCGCCCTTTATTAGTTCATGGAGGGCAACTTGTGTCTGTCTGGTGTGTATCTGAATGACTACATCTCTTAACATTACACATTACATCCGTGTAATATGCTTTCAACAAATGCCTATTGAATGAGGGAATGGAGTGCCTTCCTTGCACATTAATAACATAATATAATAATAAAAATGCTTGCTTATTATTTTATTATTTGTTAGAGTATGACATAATGGTAACCTTATATAGTGATCATATTGTGATTCCCCTTATAACTTTTTTTCCTGAAAAATATTTTTCCCTGAATGATGGGCCAAATTCATTTCTTTAAAAATTTTTGTCAGTATCACTTATTGTGATATAGGACTGCTAAATATTTAGGGAGAAATACAAAAAGGAATTCTTAAGGTTGTCCTTAGTTCTGTCTAAAATGCACAAATCAAAGGAGAATTGATGCTGTTTTCCCAGATGCTTTTTGCATGACAAAAGCATCTCCCTTTTGCTTTTTCTCAACCTGTTGATAAGAGCAGAAGAGTGCAGGGCTGCAGAGGTGGATGAGTGGAGACAGGAAGAGTGTGAACTCTGGAGTGGGAGGATGTGGGTTCAGTTCTGAAGCTCTGATGAATTAGCTGAGAAAATGCAGTGAAGTGGCTCCATTTGTGCAGATAGCAATACATTCCCTGGAGAATGCAAACACAGATATAAAGCAACATGAAGCATTCGCCTGCCATCTGTGCCCAGCCCTATTCACAAACTAAAGCAGACTTGACTTCATACCATCTAGGAAAGGGCAGGAAGATGATTGACTTAAAAAAATCCTCTCATCCCATTATGGTATGTTTTTGTATTAATAGATGGAGAAGGCAATGGCACCCCACTCCAGTACTCTTGCCTGGAAAATCCCATGGACGGAGGAGCCTGGTAGGCTGCAGTCCATGGGGTCGCTAACAGTCGGGCACAACTGAGTGACTTCCCTTTCACTTTTCACTCTCATGCACTGGAGAAGGAAATGGCAACCCACTCCAGTGTTCTTGCCTGGAGAATCCGAGGGGACGGGGAAGCCTGGTGGGCTGCCGTCTTTGGGGTCGCACAGAGTCGGACATAACTGAAGTGACTTAGCAGCATGGTAGTTTTGAGGAGGGCACAGCAACCCACTCCAGTATTCTTTCCTGGAGAACCTCATGGACAGAGGAGTCTGGCAGTCTACAGTCCATAGCATTGCAAAGAGTTGGACACTACTGAAATGACTCAGCACACACACACAAGCATGGTAGTTTTGCCGAGAGTTATACGCTATGAGTCATAAGATGTATTTAGCACATAATAGGCAATCAACCGGAGAAGGCAATGGCACCCCACTCCAGTACTCTTGCCTGGAAAAATCCCATAGACGGATGAGCCGGACACGACTGAGCGACTTCACTTTCACTTTTCACTTTCATGCATTGGAGAAGGAAATGGCAACCCACTCCAGTGTTCTTGCCTGGAGAATCCCAGGGATGGGGGAGCCTGGTGGGCTGCCGTCTATGGGGTCACACAGAGTCGGACACGACTGAAGNCTTTTCACTTTCATGCATTGGAGAAGGAAATGGCAACCCACTCCAGTGTTCTTGCCTGGAGAATCCCAGGGATGGGGGAGCCTGGTGGGCTGCCGTCTATGGGGTCACACAGAGTCGGACACGACTGAAGTGACTTAGTAGCAGCAGCAGCAGCGGCAATAGGCAATCAACAGAAGCTGGCTGTATTTCATGAGGGCAGAAATAATATTTTATCTTGCTCACTATCATATCCTTGACACCTAGCATAAAATTGGGCTTGGAATGGGTTCTCCAGAAATATTTGTTTAATGATTAAATGCATTTAAAATTATCCAGATAATTGCATTAATTTCTCCAGCCATTTAGACCATGTCTGTGGAGCATCCCAACCAGATGTGCTTTTTCAAACACAGGGGCTTGCCTGAGGGTAAATCACACAAGATTACAGAAGTTAAAAACAGACACAAGAATCTTCAGGACTAGGAAGAGACAGAAGAGAGTATTGTTTCTCTGAGGCAATATGTAACTGTTTTCATATATTCAGCAGAAAATACTAGAAGAAAGGCAAGTGTCATCAGAAAGTGGTTGCTGAAATACTTGGGTTAAAACTGAAAAGTGAATAACTCTAACAAGAGTTGTGCAAGGTGGTTCTGAAAGCAATAATAAAGTCCCTGCTTTGAGAAGTAATACATATGAGAAAAGAACAGCCTGAAAACCTGGGGTAAGTGTGTCAATATAACCTGGACAGCAACGGAAGTAATTTTCAGAGATCAGACCACCCATAACTGTCTCCTAACTTTTTCTCCATTTCTGTGGAAAGAAAGGAAGGAAAACAGTGATCAGTATCCATCTTGTGTGTCTGCAATTATCATTAACTTTACAGAGTTTTCCTTCCTTGTTCACTTACAGTCATTTGAAGCTGATTCCTTTAAAGGTTTCACAGTGTCCCACGTTACAGGACAATTTCAGGTATTATGGGAGATTCTGTCTAATCAAGATTAATCATACCAGCTTGTTACAACCAACTCTGAAAGGAAAAAAATTAAAAAGAGAAACAAAAAAAGGCTGGAAAAGAAAACATTTATGGTAGCTCATTTATGCATTTCTTAGTGGCTCAGTCTGTTAAGAATTTGCCCTGCAATGTGGGAGACCCGGGTTGGGTAGATCCCCTGGAGAAGAGAATGGCAACCCACTCCAGTGATCTTGCCTGGAAGATTCCATGGACAGAGGAGCCTGGCAGGCTACAGTCCATGTGTCACAGACAGTCAGACACGACTGAGTGACTAACACACACTTTATACATTCAGTAAAAATGATACACTTGTGGAGATATAGAAGAAAGAAATGAAATTAAGGAGATTCTAAGGCACACTGTGTGTGCTAAGTTGCTTTGGTCCTGTCTGACTCTGTGCAGACCCATGGACTGTAGCCCACCAGGCTCCTATGTCCACGGGATTCTCCAGGCAAGAATACTGGAGTGGGTTGCTATGCCCTCCTCCAGGGGATTTTCCCAACCCAGGGATCGAACTCACCTCTCTTATGTCTCCTGCACTGGGAGGCAGGTTTTTTACCAGTACCGCCACCTGGGAAGCCCCAAGGCACAATATAAGCAAGCCTGTTAAGTAGCCCTTCTAGAGAAGACTGCCTTAGCCAGGCTTACTACTTTTTCCCCCCCATTTGTTCTGCATATTACTGCTGCAAAATATTACCAACTTAGACATGTAGGGAAACTCATTGTAGGGGTACCTATTTTATTAGATGGCAAAAAGAAATATTTGCACAATGAACCTAGCCTAGATTCCATGATCCCACTTTTTTGGGTGGCTTAGAGGAAGCTGTGTGGTTTGGGGCTGCTTAATTTAAGCATTTGGCTATTGGTGAGATTTGCACCTCCATCTCTCTCTTTTTTAATTGAAATTGAGTTTACAAAAATTTGAATTTTCTATGTCCATTACAATAAATTATTAATTAACACTGAAATAGTCAACCTGGGAATTTAGTCTTCAAGCTTGCATATCTCTCTAAAATGGTTTAGCTTTCTTAATATCTTTGAAATGCTGGAGAACTAGATTTGATTTAGGCCCAAATGTGCATGTTTTCTGAGATATAGTGACCATGACTTTATTTCAAAATGTTTAGCAGGAATGCCATACAAATAGACTTATTTTTTCTCTATAGACAGAACTTTAATGACAACCCAGACTGTTGATGGTACAGAATGCAGTGACTAATTTACTTATGTAACTTCAAATTGCATTTTCCATGATTCAGTAGCTGCTTATATCTCATGGAGCACACAGGGTGCCAGGAAGAGCAGATTGCAAGCAAATAGTTCCTTTTGGCTGTAACCATATATCCATTTTTATGCTGGGAAGTTTTTTACAATCTCTAAATGCAGTATCACATGGATTGGCACCATCCACCTCATAGTGCAGAGAAATAGTTAACCAAATATTAGCATAAATCCCAGGCAAAGCAGACTTTAAAGAAATATCCAAAAATAGTCTGGTTTCTATTATATATATATATATATATTTCCTCTAAGGTGATAATGAAATGAAAAAAAAAGAAGGAAAGAAAAGGAAACTAAAATAAAGGAAGAAAAGAGAGATGGGAGAGAGAAAGAAGGAGGGAGAGGTGGAGGGAGACAGAGAGATCATTACTTTTTCTGAGATACTGTGGATTTAGTTCAGATCACTGCAATAAAGCAAATAACACAATAAAGCAAGTCACCTAGATTTTTCTTTTTTTTGTTTCCCAGTGCATATAAAGGTTCTATTTATACTATAGACTATTATCTTTGCAATATCGTCATATCTAAAAAATGTTTATTACTTAATTAAAAATATTTTATGGCTAAAAAATGCTGTCATCTGAGCCTTGGGCTAATCATGTCTTTTGGCTGGTAGAAGGTCTTGCCTTGATGCTAAGGGCTGCTGGATGATCAAGGTAGTGGCTGATGAAAGTTAGGGGGTAGGCTACAGCAATTTCTTAAAATAAGACAGCAGTGAAATTTGCCTCATTGACTGACTTTTCCTTTCAAATGCTGTTTGATAGCATTTAATCCAGGGTAGAACTTCTTTCAAAATGGGAGTCAGTCCTCTCAAACCCTACTGCTGTTTTATCAACTAAATTTATGTAATATTCTAAATCTTTTGCTTTCTTTTCAACAAGCTTCACAGCATCTTCACTAAGACCAGATCCTATTTAAGAAACCACTTTCTTTGCTCATCCATAAGAAACAACTCCTTAGCCAGTAAAGTTTTATTGTAAGAGTGCAGCAATTCATTCACCTCTTCAGGCTCCATTTCTGTTTTTTTTTTTTTCCTTAATTTTTATTTTCAGTACATTACATTTAGTCATGTATATGACTAAAAAATTACACTTTCTTTCCTTTTTAACAAAGTATAACATAAAAAAACCCAAAACAGAATACTTGACATTTACAATTCAAAATCAAAATAGCACAATATTAAATATTTACAAAATGACATCTCTTAAAAGCATTTATAAAATTACATGCAATTTTATAGCAATGGCATAAAAGAATGACTCAAAAGTGGGAGAATTTTCCTTCAGTCCTAAAAAGAAAATATGTCCAATACAAGCTGTGAAGATTCTTGAGTAGACGAGGACTTCAGTTTCAGTACCAAAGTCAAAGACAGGCCCCACCTCTAATTCCACTGCTCTTGGTATATCCACCTCATCTCTAGCTATTTTCTCCACTGAAGTCTTGGACACCTCCAATTCTTCTATGAGAACTGGAACCAACTTCTTCCATACTCCTCTTAATGTTGGTATTTTGACCTATTCCCATAAATCATGAATGTTCTTGATGGAATCTACGGTGGTCCTTTTGAGAAGCTTATCAATTTGTTTTTTCCAGATGCATCAGAAGAATTATTATCTATGGCAGCTATGGCCTTATTAAATATATTTAGTTTTTAAATATAAATTTATTTATTTTAAAAAAAAAAAACCTCTTTGGTTCATAATTCTTTTGATGCTGTTGACATACAGAAAAACTCTAGCTGATCAGTTTCTATTCCTATCTGCTCATTCCTTTAATTTTCATCCTTTCCCACAAATAAGATCTTTATTGCAATAAGCACCTCCTCTGCCCCTAGGACATCTGGAAAAGGTGTTAATCAACTAGCCATTGATTTGCACAGTGCTATAATTTTTATAGCTATGAGGAAGCCTCCCGCCACCTTTACCCCATATTAGCGATGGGTGAACTACCCACAAACTCTATCATGAGGAGAACAAGCAATGGAATCCGGCTGGTCACCTGATAACCAAACACCACCTAGGCAGAAGAAGCCCAACATGTCTAGTGAAATTCTTTCAAATATATTTTATATTATCAAGGCTTAAACTCACAAGAAAAAAAAATGAAATTTACCAGGAAACATTTATGGTAGAGTAATAGAGCTGCTGAGATACACTTAAACAACTTCCAAAGCTTAAACTGCATGATAATCTTTTCCAGATCCTTTTAGCTCATTTCTTATTCCAAAAAGAACCTTATATGGAATTGCACACACTTGGCCCAGTACAAATTTCACCATATTGAGCCCCTTAGACTTGGCCTACCACTAATTCATACTGTCAACTACAGTTTGGCTCTCATCACTGCCCAGTTGTTCCTTATATACCTTATACTGTGAATATTCCAGTCTTTCTCTTCAGGTCCCCAAGTCCTCTTTATCCCAACACCCCCATTCTTAGTAGATGAGCTTGAGAAAGGTTGCTGAAAAAATTGAAGCTATGGGTGTAACTCCCTTAGCTACTGGAGATGTGATTCTTTTTCTTAGTACTCTTTAAGTTATTCTCTCCCTCTCTGATGTAGAATTCACCCTTTCCTACCTTTCTACTCCCACATTTATCCTCTCCCTCCAAACTTGCACAGTCTTGTATGATAGCCACTAGCCATGTGTGACTGTTTGAATGTAAATGAATTAAAATCAAATGAAACGAAAAATTCAGTTCCATAATCGCACTAGCCACATTTCAAGTGCTCGATAGCCATGTGAGATTACCTGATGGGACAATTCAGATGCAGAACACTTCCATCACTGCGGAAAGTTCTTTTTTGTTGTTGTTTAATTTTTATTTATTTATTTTATCCTGTACATTAAAATTTTTATTTTAGTTTTTAAATATAAATTTATTTATTTTAATTGGAGGCTAATTACTTTACAATATTGTAGTGGTTTTGCCATACATTGACATGAATCAGCCACAGGTGTACACGTGTTCCCCATCCTGAATGCCCCTCCCACCTCCCTCCCCATCCCATTCCTCAAGGTCATCCCAGCGCACCAGCCCCGAACATCCTGTATCATGCATCGAACCTGGACTGGCGATTTGTTTCATATATGATAATATATATGTTTCAATGCTATTCTCCCAAATCATCCCACCCTCTCCCTCTCCCACAGAGTCCAAAGACTGCTCTATACATCTGTGTCTCTTTTGCTGTCTCGCATACAGGGTTATCCTTACCATCTTTCTAAATTCCATGGAAGTGAAAGTGAAGTTGCTCAGTCGTGTCCGACTCTTTGCGACCCCATCGACTGTAGCCTACCAGGCTCCTCCCTCCATGGGATTCTCCAGGCAAGAGTACTGGAGTGGGTTGCCATTTCCTTCTCCAAGGGATCTTCCCAACCCAGGGATCAAACCCTGGTATCCTGCATTCCAGGCAGACACTTTAACCTCTGAGCCACCAAGGAAGTCCTCTAAATTCCATATATCTGTGTTATTATACTGTATTGGTGTTTTTCTTTCTGGCTTACTTCACTCGGTATAATAGGCTCCAGTTTCATCCACCTCATTAGAACTGATTCAAATGTATTCTTTTTAATGGCTGAGTAATACTCCATTGTGTATATGTACCACAGCTTTCTTATCCATTCGTCTGCTGATGGACATCTAGGTTGCTTCCACGTCCTGGCTATTATAAACAGTGCTGCGATGAACATTGGGGTACACGTGTCTCTTTCAATTCTGGTCTCCTCAGTGTGAATGCCCCGCAGTGGGATTGCTGGGTCATAAGGCAGTTCTATTTCCAGTTTTTTAAGGAATCTCCACACTGTTCTCTGCAGTGGCTGTATTAGTTTGCATTCCCACCAACAGTGTAAGAGAGTTCCCTTTTCTCCACACCCTCTCCATCATTTATTGCTTGTAGACTTTTGGATAGCAGCCATTCTGACGGGCATGAAATGGCACCTCATTGTGGTTATATTTTTATATAAAATATATTTCTTAAATAATAAGACTTGGAAGTGAAAGTTTAGTCACTCAGTCATATCCGACTCTTTGCAACCCCATGGACTGTAGACTATCAGGCTCTTCCGTCGACGGGATTTTCCAGGCAAGAGTACTGGAGTGGGTTGCTATTTCCTTCTCCAGAGAATATTCCTGACCCAGGGATCGAACCCGGGTCTCCCGCATTGTAGGCAGACACTTTACTGTCTGAGCCAGGGAAGTCAGGGAATAAGACTTGAAACTCAGAATAATTCCTTGATTCATGGGTTGCAGAGTGGATGTTGTGTTAGCAGGCAAGAAAATAACATTAATTAACATAACAATCATTGTACATCTCCATCAGAGCTCTTGGGTGACCAGGTTTATTGTCAATGAGCAGTAATATTTTCAAAGGAATCTTTGTTTCTGAGCAGCGGGTCTCTATAATTTGCTTAATATTCAATAAACCATGCTGTAAACAGATTTTCTGTCATCCAGACTTTGTTCTATTTATGGAGCACAGGGAGAGTAAATTTAGCATAATTCTTAAGGATTTTTACAATGACAAATGAGCATTGGCTTCAAGATAAAGTCACCAACTGCATTAGTACTTAACAAGAGAGTCAGTATGTGCTTTGAAGCTTTGAAGCCAGGCATTAACTTCATGTCTCTAGTTATGAAAGACCTAGATGACATTTCCCCATATAAGGTAGTTTTGTCTACACTTAATGTGTGTTTTTTTTTTATGTAGCCACCTTTATTAATTATCTTAGATGAATCTTCAGAATAAATTTCTACAGTTTCTACATTAGTACTTGGTGCTTCACCTTGCACTTGATGTTATGGAGATGACTTCTCTCCTTACACCTCATACACCAGCCTCTGCCGTCTTCAAACTTTCCTTCTGCAGCTTCCTCACTTCTCTGAGTATTAAATGAATATAAGAGAGTTAGGAACTTGCTTTGAATTAGGCCTTGGCTTAAGGGAATGTTGTGGCTAATTTGATTTTCTATGGAGACCACAAAAACTTTTTCCCTATCAGTAATTAGGCTGTTTCACTTTCTTTTCATTTAGGTATCCACTGAAGCAGCATTTTAATTTCCTTCAAGAATTTTTCTGTTGCATTCAAAACTTGGCTAATTGTTTAGCATAAGAGACCTACTTTTGACCTGTCTTGGCTTTTGACACACCTTCCTCACTAGGTTTATATTTCTTGTTGTTGTTCAGTCATTCATTCATGTCTGACTCTTTGCAACCCCATGGACTGCCCCACCACACCAGGCTTCCCTGTCCTTCACTATCTCCCAGACTTTGCTCAAACTCCATTTAAATTTATTTAAATTTACTAATTGGAGGCTAATTACTTTACAATATTAAATCGGTTCTGCCACACATCAACATGAATCCGTCATGGGCGTACACGTGTTCCCCATCCTGAACCCCCCTCCCACCACCCTCCCCGTACCATCCCTCCGGGTCATCCCAGTGCACCAGGCCCAAGGATCCTGTATCGAACCTGGACTGGTGATTCATTTCTTATATGATATTATACATGTTTCCGTGCCATTCCTCCAAATTATCCCACCCTCTCCCTCTCCCACAGAGTCCAAAAGACTGTTCTATACATCTGTGTCTCTTTTGTTGTCTTGCATACGGGGTTATCGTTACCATCTTTCTAAATTCCATATATATGCGTTAGTATACTGTATTGGTGTTTCTTTCTGGCTTACTTCACTCTGTATAATAGGCTCCAGTTTTATCCACCTCATTAGAACTGATTCAAATGTATTCTTTTTAATGGCTGAGTAATACTCCATTGTGTATATGTACCACAGCTTTCTTATCCATTCATCTGCTGATGGACATCTAGGTTGCTTCCATGTCCTGGCTATTATAAACAGTGCTGCGATGAACATTGGGGTACATGTGTCTCTTTCTATTCTGGTTTCCTCGGTGTGTATGCCCAGCAGTGGGATTGCTGG
>SJYX01012943.1:528135-563518 GCA_006410675.1 Oreotragus oreotragus
AGTTGCTTGTATATTTTTGAGATTAGTTCTTTGTCAGTTGCTTCATTTGCTATTATTTTCTCCCATTCTAAAGGCTGTCTTTTCACCTTGCTTATAGTTTCCTTTGTTGTGCAGAATCTTTTAAGTTTAATTAGGTCCCATTTGTTTATTTTTGCTTTTATTTCCAATATTCTGGGAGGTGAGCAATAGAGGATCCTGCTGTGATTTATGTCGGAGAATGTTTTGCCTATGTTCTCCTCTAAGAGTTTTATAGTTTCTGTTCTTACGTTTAGATCTTTAATCCATTTTGAGTTTATTTTTGTGTATGGTGTTAGAAAGTGTTCTAGTTTCATTCTTTTACAAGTGGTTGACCAGTTTTCCCAGCACCACTTGTTAAAGAGATTGTCTTTACTCCATTGTATATTCTTGCCTCCTTTGTCAAAGATAAGGTGTCCATAGGTATGTGGATTTATCTCTGGGCTTTCTATTTTGTTCCATTGATCTGTATTTCTGTCTTTGTGCCAGTACCATACTGTCTTGATGCCTGAAGTCAGTAGAGCTTGAAGTCAGGCAGGTTGATTCCTCCAGTTCCATTCTTCTTTCTCAAGATTGCTTCAAGCCAGCTTTTTCATTCTCCTCTTTCATCCTCATCAAGAGGCTTGTTAGTTCCTTTTTACTTTCTGACATTAGAATGGTATCATTGCATATCTGAGGTTGTTGATATTTCTCTCAGCAGTCTTGATTCCAGCTTGTGATTCATCCAGCCCAGCATTTCCTATGATGTACTCTGCATATAAGTTAAATAAGCAGGTTGGCAATTTACAGCCTTGTCATACTCGTTGCCAATTTTGAACCAATTAGTTGTTCCATGTCTGGTTTTATCTGTTGTTTCTAAACCTACATACAAGTTTCTTAGGAGACAGGTGAAGTGGTTTGGTACTCCCATCTCTTTAAGAATTTTCCACAGTTTGTTGTGATCCACACTGTCATAGAGTTTAGTGTAGTCAGTGAAGCAGAGGTAGATATTTTTCTCAACTCCCTTGCTTTCTCTATGATCCAACGAATGTTGGCAATCTGATCTCCGATTACTCTACCTTTTCTAAATCCAGTTTGTACATCTGGAAATTCTCAGTTCACACACTGCTGAAGCCTAGTTTCAAGGATTTTAAACATAAATATACTAGCATGTGAAATGAGCACAATTATACAGTAGTTTGAACATTCTTTGCATTGCCATTCTTTGGGATTAGAATGCAAACTGACATTTTGCAGTTTGATGTGGCATTGCTGAGGTTTCCAAATTGGCTGAAACGTTGAGTACAGCACTTTAACAGCATCATCTTTTAGGATTTGAAATAACTGGAATTCCGTCACCTCCAGTAGCTTTGTTTAAAATAATGCTTTCTAATACCCACTTGAGTTCACACTACAGGATGTCTAGCTCTAGGTGCTGCTGCTGCTGCTGCTGCTAAATTGCTTCAGTCATGTCCGACTCTGTGCAACCCCATAGATGGCAGCCCACCAGGCTCTTCCATCCCTGGGATTCTCCAGGCAAGAACACTGGAGTGGGATGCCATTTCCTTCTCCAATGCGTGAAAGTAAAAATGAAGTCACTTAGTTGTGTCCAACCCTTAGCGACCCTATGGACTGCAGCCTACCAGGCTCCTCCGTCCATGGGATTTTCCAGGCAAGAGTACCGGAGTGGGTTGCCATTGCTAGTGACTACCAATTGTGGTTATCATTAAGACCTTTTTTTTTTTGGTATAGTTCTTCTGTGTATTCTTGCTACCTCTTAATCTCTTCTGCTTCTGTTATGTTCTTATCATCTCCGTCCTTTATCATGCCCATCCTTACATGAAATGTTCCTTTGATAGCTCCAGTTTTCTTGAAAAGCTCTCCAGTCCTTCCTATTCTATTGTTTTTCTCTATTTATGTGCTCTGTTCATTTAAGGAGGCATTGTTATCTCTCCTTGCTATTCTCTGGAAGTCTGCATTCAGTTGGGTATATCTTTCCCTTTCTCCCTTGCCTTTCACTTCTCTTTCTTTTCTCCACTATTTGTAAAGCCTCCCTCAGACAGCCACTTTTTCTTCTTGCATTTCTTTTTCTTTGGTATGATTTTAGTCACTGCCTCCTGTACAATGTATGAACCTACATCCATGGTTCTTTAGGAATTCTGTCTACTAGATCTAATCCTTTCAATCTATTCATTACATCCACTGTAAGGGATTTGGCTTAGATCATACATGAATGGCCTAAGGTTTTCCCAACTTTCTTCAATTTAAGCCTGAATCTTGAAATAGGGAGCTCTTGATCTAAGCCGTAGTCAGCCCCAGATCTTGTTTTTCCTGACTACATAGAGCTTCTCCATCTGTGACTGCAAAGAACATAATCAATCTGATTTCAGTATTGACCTCCTGGCGATGTCCATGTGTAGAGTCATCTCCTGAGTTGTTGGAAAAAAGGGTGTTTGCTATGACTAGCATATTCTCTTGAGAAAACTCTGTTAGCCTTTGCTCTGCTTCATTTTGTACTCTAAGGCCAAACTTGCCTTTTATTCTGGTATTTCTTCACCTTGTGCTTTTGCATTCCAATCCCTCTATGATGAAAACAGCACCTTTTTCGGTCTTAGTTCTAAAAGGTGTTGTTGGTCTTCATCATCTGGTCAACTTCAGATTCTTCATCATCAATGACTGGGGCATAGACTTGGGTTACTTTGTTGTTGAATGGTTTGCCTTGGACACAAACTGAAATAATTTTGGGGATTGCACCCAAGTACTGCATTTTGGACTCTTTTGCTGACTATGAGGGCTACTCATTTCTTCTAAGTGATTCTTGCCCACAGTAGTAGATATAATGGTCATCTGAATTAAATTTGTCTGTTCCTGTCCATTTTGTTTCACTGATTCCTAAGTCATCAATATTCAATTTTACCTTCTCCTGCTTGACTGTGCCCAATTTGTTTTGATTCATGAACCTAACATTCCAGATTCCTATGCAATATTGTTCTTTACAGCATTGGACTTGACTTTCACCACCAGACATGTCCACAGCTGAGTGTCATTTCTGCTTTTGCTCACCTGCTTCATTTTTTCTGGCTCTATTAGTAACTGTCCTTCCTTCCCCAGTAACATATTGGAAATCTTCTGACCTCAGGGGCTCATCTTCTGATGTCATATCTTTTTGCCTTTTTTCATACTGTTTATAGGGCTCTCCAGGCAGGATTATTGGAGTAGTTTGCTATTTCCTCCTCCAGTGTGCCATGTTTTGTAGAACTCTTTACTATGACCTGTCCTTCTTGGGTGACCCTGCATGGCATAGTTCATAGCTTCACTGAGTTATACAAGCCCCTTCGTCACAACAAGAGTGTGGTCCATGAGGGGTCAGACACATACATGTATCTATATAAATTGACTGTCTTATGCAGATGTAGTTCATGATGTAAGACAATTAAAAAAGTAACATCATAGATCACCATAAAAAATAATAGTGAAAAAGTTTAAAATATTGCAAAAATTACCAAAATGTGACACACACAGAGACATGAAATGAGAAATTACTGTTGGAAAAATGGTGCTGATTTACTTGTTTGATATGGGGTTGCCACAAACCTTCAATTTCTAAAAAATGCAATATTTGCAACTTGAATGAAATAAAGACCAGTAAAACAGGGTATGTCTATATGTTTTTGGAGCCAACATTAGGTAAAACAATTTGAGAAAATCCTGAAAAATAAATGTTGAATGAATCTGATTTATAGAGAAATTAAAAGAGGGAAAGCACAGCTCAAGAGATACAAATTATTCTTACTACAAAAATCTCAATAAATTTCTAAACCTAAAGTTAACATAAGGACTTGAAACAGGCCTTGGAAGGGCCATCAGGAAATTTATTTTAAAAGCTGAATTTTAAAATAGATGGGCTAGTTGATCTTTCCATTCTTCTTAAATGAAGAGAGTGAAAGTGAAAGTCACTCAGTCGTGTCCGACTCTGCAACCCCTTGACTATACAGCCCATGGAATTCTCCAGGCCAGAATACTGGAGTGGGTAGCCTTTCCCTTCTCCAGGGGATCTTCCCAACCCAGGGATCGAACCCAGGCCTCCCACATTGCAGGTGGATTCATTACCAGCTGAGCCACAAGGGAAGCCCAAGAATACTGGAGTGTGTAGCCTATCCCTTCTCTAGGGGATCTTCCTGACCCAGAAATTGAACTGGGGTCTCCTGCACTGCAGGCAGATTCTTTACCAACTGAGCTATGGGGGGAGCCCAAATGAAGAGAGAATGTAGGTTAAAAGTACAAAATTTTCCTCTGAAAAATAAGGCTTATCTGGTGTGGAATTATCTTATGCTTCTAGTGTGGGGACGAGGCATTCAAAAGTAAAGAGTAGAATTTAAAGTAATTTTATTCCAGAGAGACATAGACAGGTGGAAAATAGGAAATGCAGCTTCTAGGATAGAAATATGACAAATTTCTATACTTTTAGCATAAGTTTCTCTAGGGATAGGTCCTCAGTCTGCTCACTTGTCTATATCCATGCATCTTTAAGAGAAGTCAGTCTGGTGAAACTAATTTGTACAGGTCCATAGTCTGCCCATCCACCCAAGAAAATGCAGCCTACCCGTAATCCTTACGAATCAACCTGGCTGTTTAATTATAATCCTACATCAACAGCCAAAGATGTCACGATAGCAGAAGAGAACCAATAGTGCAATTTAAAAGGAAAACAGACACACACACATACACACACACAAAATAAAAAACAAAGCCAAAAGAGATTCAGAAAATATAAGATAATTTTTAAAAAACAGAATTTTAATTAGCATTTTAAGAAATAATCAAGAGAATATTGAACATATACATATGCACAAGTGTATGGTAGCTGTGGAAAAGATCAAAGGTCAATCATAAGATAAGAAAATGACCCTAGAGATAAAAATTAGGAGCATGAAAATAAAAAGCTGAATATCTTCAATATGAGGTGGCTAAGGCTAAAGACCAGAGTAATAATCTGGAGGGTAAAATAAAAGGCAAAAAGTGAAAGAAAAAAAAGGAAAGCATGAGGAACATTTAGAACACATTGAGCATACACCCAGAATTCCTACATATATCTAATAAATGTCTGAGAAAAAGAGAACCAGCAGAAGAAATGATTTACAAAAATAACAGAAGAAAAATTTCACAAACTAAAGATAGGCAGTTCTCAAAACTGAAAGAACCACATATCTTAATACAATTTTATAACCAAGAGAAATTTCTAAGAGATTTTTTTTGGAGGAAGAGGTTGGGAAATTAATCCTATAAGTAATGAAAATTGGACCTCATATGCCTTCCTAGATTCTAGAAGGCAGTGAGTCAAGACTTTCTGAGGGAAAAGTATTTTAAACTTACCATTATAGAACTAGCCAAACTATCAATCAATGTAAGGTTAAACATAAATTTGGTTCAGAAAATCTGGTGTCTACACAGCTTATATATGAATTATTCTAGATATAATCTAGCAAAATGTTTTTTTAAAAAGCATATCCAATATGAGAAGAGTAACTTTGGCAATCACATATGACCTAGAAGAAATGAAGAAATTTTGAAAGCAACTGTAGAAGAAAGCAGACCCTAGTTGTTTAATTACCCTTTATAAAGCAGAGTTTTAATAATTATGTTTATTCCTTCTCTGGGAATACAGTCATGCTTTTTGGATGAATCTGAAGGGAATAATATTTAGTAACCATAGACATGCAGTTGTTTTTTGTACTGGTGTCACACTATTAGAAGAAATCTAGGAACAAAAACAGAAATGTTAATTTATCTACTGAAGTGAATGTAAATACCATAAACTCTGCTAAATTTAAAAAAGTAATATATATATTTTTTTTAATTGGGAGATACTTGAGGATGGGCAATAGAGAGGGGAGTTGTGTAAAGGTATCAGTCACTCAAATTTTACTATGAACAGTCAACAAATGTAATCTAAAATTGGTAACTCAAGAGATAGAAGTGCATTATTTAAACAGCAGCAAATAAAGAAACAGGTAGATAAGTAGTTAAATAAATAATAAAAGCTGTTCAAACTTGTTAACTCCATAAAATAGCATCAGGATATGGGGAGATGGGTGATGGAGGGTTTTCATTTTATTTAATAAATAACTTGGATTTTATTTTTTTTAATAACAAATCTATGACAAAAATAGAAATCATTGCATAGAGAATAGTTGAAGTGAAAGTCTCAGGAGAAAAAAAAATTTCTGCTTTTAGATACAGTAATAGGTGAGGGATTTTGATCTGTTTAAATGTCTCAAGATCTTTGGTCATCAGAAGCAGTTTATGGCTTTCCTCTTTTTTAGTGCTAATGACATTAGTAAGTAGATAATTATTAAGTATCAGCTGGTGATTGAATTTTTAAATATTTTCTATAGACAAGGAATTTTGCTTGGTGTTTTAGTTTTATTGCTCAGTTGTGTCCAACTCTTTACAACCCTACGGACTGCAGCATGCCAGGCTTCCCTGTCCATCACCAACTCCCAGAAGATTGCTCAAACTCAAGTCCATTAAGTCTGTGATGCCATTCAACCTTCTCATCTTCTGTCACACCCTTCTCTTCCTACCTTCAATCTTTCCCAGCCTCAGGGGTTTTTCCAGTATCAGTTCTTCTCATCAGGTGGCCAAAGTATTGTAGCTTCAGATTCAGCATCAGTCCTTCCAGTTAATATTCAGGACTGATTTCCTTTAAGATTGACTGGCTGGATCTCCTTGGAGTTCAAGGGACTCTCCAGAGTCTTCTCCAACACCACAGTTTAAAAGCATCAATTCTTCAGTGCTCAGCTTTCTTTATGGTCCAACTATTTTCTTGAAGAGATCTTTAGTCTTTCCCGTTCTATTGTTTTCTTCTATTCCTTTGCATTGATCATTTGGTGTCTAGGAAAATACAAGGATAAGTGACACATTTTTTTGAAGTCGAGTAGGAGAGTCCCATGGACAGAGGAGCCTGGGAGGCTACTGTCCATAGGGTTGCAAAGAGTCGGACACGATTAAAGAGACAGCATGCGTGTACACACACACGTGGAACCAGACCAAACACACAGAGGCCTGCTACAAAGAAGGGGAACATAATGAAAGCTAAATGCCTTGTATGAAGTTATGAGGTCAGGGATAGTTAAAGAAAAGATCCTGTCCTCTTGAGAGATTGAGAGAGTCTCCATGAAGAACAGGGTGATTAAATCGGCCCCAAAAGTTGGAGAGTAAACGATAGAAACCATCTTCCAGGAAACAGGAGGTGTGGGTTTAAACTTTCAGAACAGGGAAAATAAGGGCATTGTATACAAAGCTTTTGACTGAACAACAGTTCTGAGTTTAGTATAGTCACAGGGAAAGTTCATGACCATATGTCCTGATTCTCCCCATTGTTAATAGCACTCCTTTTACTCCAAACATGTATTTCCCAGTGTGAGAGCAACAAATTATATGGTTACCCACAAAATAAGGCTTGTCAGATAATTGGCAGCCATTCATAGTGGAATATATGCCAAAGCTGTACTTTGTTGGTGAGGGACTTGAGTATATTTGAATCTTTCTAAGCATGGTTGTACTCTTAATACAGTCCCATTTTGTGAAATTTCTCTGCCAGTGATGAGTCTGATGAGTTGTAGTGTGCAAGGAAAAGGAAAAAAAGACAATAATATGACTGAAGAAATCTGGGCAAGACATATAGGGGCTTGACTTCTGGCAGTGGAAAAAAGGGATTCATTTCCAGCTGAATTAGGAATAGATAGTGGGAGATGAGGTGCTTGCACTGTGTGGTCAGTATCTGGGTGTGATTCCGAACCTTCTCTGTCTAATTGGACTTCAAGAAAGAGCCCAGAGCTTCTCAGCGGGTCTGAGCTGATGGAGAGAAAGCAATTCTTTTAAATTGCTAATGACTGCCTCCAGCCAAGAATGGAGAATGATATATGGTCCTAAAATAGTGAAGTTGTGTAAAAATCAGTGCATGTATAAAAGCAAAGGTAAGAATGCAAGGACAAGACTATCTGGTAGACTATGATTTTCAGTGAACAAAACTGCTAACTGCTAATATTCAAATGAATTTTGAGAGGAAATAAAAGGGTAATTTCTTTAGAAATAAAAGTCAAATCATTGCAAAATGATTACAACTTCAACTTAAATATGTAACCACCATTGTCGTGATATCAATTTGGACATTAGATGGATTTATATTCTGCTAATCTTGGGCAAATTTTAGAGTAATCTTGATTTTTCTCTGCTTGTCATGGTCATGACCAAATTCAATCATTATATTTTTTCCTTATTATATATCTTGTTTTGTGCAACTTTGGGCACCTAGCTATATAATATTTAAATAATCTATTTTCAATTATATTGTTGTTTCCCTTTACAATCATTTCTAAAAAGTCATGTATTGAGTTCTTAGGGTAAACTGCGAAGTTCTCATTTTGGGCAGTGTTCAGGATCTTGTTCACAGGGAGCAGTTTTAAATCAATCAAAACTTAACAACATTAATTGTAGGGGTTTTGTTTGTTTTAAGGATGATTTCAGGTTATTCTCATTTTGAAAAATAAATCTTTTTAGTTAAAAAATTGCAATCAGTTGAATGTTTTCATCAGAATTTTATACTCACTGAGTTATTTGTTCAGTCAAGTGTATCTACAGAAAAATACCAAGAAATGTGATATTTTCTGCTGTCTGTTGGCCCAAATTCTGAAAAATACAGTTCCCTATACAATCTTTGCAGGCATATACAAACACACACATTTCACACGCACGTACACATATACTTTGTAAAGGATTTCATGTTGTCAGGCAAGATTAAATGTCATAGGTTTCTTCTGCCAGCTGTTTTCTCTAAAAATTCTCATTCACACAAATTGAACTGAATTGAAAACAGTATTGGTAGATTGTGAGCCTGTCATAAAACCATAAAGTGTTTACATCAGCAGGCAGCTCATCACGGTAGCACTGCCCTTTCTTCAACAAAACACTTTCACCATGCTAAACCATTCAATCACACTCAATTTATTGAACATTTGGTTATATTGCCTACTTATTGTTAAGTATTGACAGTGACAGGTATGGAATAAATAATTACATTTGGAATGAAAAAGAAAGATGTGTGTTGAAAGTTGCAAGAGAAGCAGACATGAGTAGAGGCAGTCAGTACCCTAGGAGTATAAAATACATGTCTCCAAACAAGGCCTCAAATTACTTATTTCTACTTCATTTATATTTTTATAGTGTATCTTATGTACAGAGCACATATATATTTGTGATTGCTAATACGTGTTGCTTTATACCCTTCTACTTCCATCTTCTATTTTTCCCTCCCCTGCACTCTGGGAAACCATATTGCTTTGCATCTCTTTTTTTTTTGTCATCATGCTTTTCCCATGATTCTTTGTCTCCTTGATCTTGTCTTCCTTCTGCTAGGCTCACCCCTGACTTGGGTCTTTTTTCCGAGTCACTATTCCCTTGAAGCATTCATCCACTGTTCACATTGCTTCTGCTATAAATGCTGTAGCTCAGTTGGCAAAGAATCTGCCTGCAGTGCAGGAGACCCTGGTTTGATCCCTGGGTCAGGAAGACCTGCTGGAGAAGGGAACTGCTACCCTCTCTAGTACTGGCCTGGAGAATTCCATGGACAGAGGAGCCTGGCAGGTATAGGCCATGGGGTCACAAAGAGTTGACACGACTGAGCAACTTTCAGTTTCATGCTTTTCACATGATTTTCTTCATTCCTGCTCTTTCACAGGTATAAATATGTGAAATTAAGCAATCCAAAACCGAAATTGTGAATATAAGGTATCTAAAACCAACATTTATTGTACTTGAAATAGACAGTATTCATTGAATGCCTCCTATGTGCAAAAACTGGGCTAAGCTTTTTTTTATATAAATTATCTTTCATCTTGAAGAGATGAATTTAAGATGCAGGGAAGTTAATTCAATCATTCTTACATTCTGACTGTTACTATGAGGGCCCGGTTTAGATCCCTGGTCAAGGAACTAGATCTCACATGCTACAGCCAATTCTACTTTTAACAGCTGCTTTATATTTCTCCATTATGGTTAAATCTGTATTTTAATTCCTAGTTTCTATCAACAGTATCTCTGTTGTTCAGAGATCCAAACTTTTGAATTAACGTACTCTTCCTCTTCCTTTTCATTCCTGTTTATACTTGGTCAGCAAATTATACTCCTTTGAAACTTTTCCTGGGCCCATCCTTTCCTTCCCACTTTCAAGGTCAATTCTCCAGTCTAAGTCCGGGCTTCTGTGATGATGAAAGAACCGACCTCCTGCATTTACTCAAGAGTGTCTTCTGGATATAGGCCATAAATGTAGGCCATAAATTATTCCACACACTTCCTCTGCTTTGCTGTTTTTTTCAAATATTTACTCAATCAACCATTTAAAAAAAAAATCACTTTTATTTTTAAAGTATATTTATTTGGCTGCACCAGGTCTTAGTTGCACCATGCAGGTCTTCTATCTTTGTTGTGGCATTATTTGTGACATGCAAACTCTTAGTTGCAGCATGTGGGATCTAGTTCTGGGACCAAACCCAGGCCCCCTGCATTGAGAGCACAGAGTCTTGGCCACTGGACCACCAGGGAGATCTCCAATCAACCAATGTTTATTTAACATCTTCACTCTGCTGAATGCTGAGAGCATTGATTGAGCTTTATATGGCTGGGCTTCCCTGGTGACTCAAATGGTAAAGAATCTGCCTGCAATATGGGAGACCCAGGTTCGACCCCTGGGTCAGGAAGATCCCCTAGAGAAGAAAATGCCTACCCATCCCAGTATTCTTGCCTGGACAATTCCATGGACAGAGGAGCCTGGTTACATGGAGCTTGATTTCTAGTAGATTCTAAACTGATATTAATAGAATAATTACTCAGTAAAAATTGTTACCAATGTTTTCAAATGTGCTATGAATATTTCTTAAACTAAAATGATCTTTTATTGACCATTAGCTCAAATGTAAACTCCATCTCTCACAGCCACAAGTTTCATTGAACCCAGTTTTTTCTTCCTAGCCTCACATACCTGATGAAGTACATTGGAAATAGTTTTTAGCTGAAAAGGTTTTTGTGGAATTAGATAAACAAGAAAGAGGTAAACATTTCCAAGCCAATGCTGAGTCAATGTATGCCAGAAAGTGAGTTTAAACAAAAGTGGGGAAAATATTTGGATTGTATAGTTCTTGTGTCAACAACTTTGTATGTGTGTTAGTCACTGAGTTGTGTCCAACTCTCTGTGACCCCATGGACTGCAGCCTGCCAGGCTCCTCTGTCCCTGGGATTCTCCAGGCAAGAATACTGGAACGGGTTTCCATTTCCCTTTTCCAGTGCAGATTTTAGTAGTAGTAGTTCAGCTGTTAAGTCATATCTGACTCTTGAGACTCCACAGACTATATCCTGCCAGGTTCCTCTGTCCATGGGATTTTTCAGGCAACAACACTGAAGTGGGTTGCCATTTCCTTTGCCTAACAACTCTGTGGTCTTGATAAATTGAGTTACCTTCTCTGAATCTCAGTCTCCCCACTTGTAAAATGGGGCTTGACCAAGTGGTCTGTCTTCCAGACTGACTTAGAATATCAGAGCCCAGGGAATGTCATTGCCTCCAGGATGTATGATTTCCTCACAATTTCTCTAATTCTAAGATTCACAATTTCTCTAATTCTTATTTCTTGTCTAACTCTAAGATGCTCTTATTGTAGAGAAGATTGCTGGCTACATAGGAAATGGTCAACCATTCTGAGATATGACCTAGTTTTCAAGGAAATGCACATGAAAATTATTATGCATGTGTAGTAAAGGATGCAAATGAATGCAGGAAGCATTGTAGATGATAAATGTGCTTGAGGCAGTCATCAGTCTCATAAGTCTTAATCAAGTGCATTCACATTAACATAGCATGATACAAACGTATGATCCAGAGTCTAAATTACTTTTCCAAAAAGCCCTATGGGGAATGTACTCACACCGTATGTTTCTTTCAGTTTTACTGAGATATCTTAGGCAGGAAAATGACAGAGGCACTCAGTATTCCATCCTCCACATTAATTTCTAAATTCTCTTGCTCTCCAGTTGAAGGAAACAAAGGTGAACTAAACATTTCCTAGCTCATTGGGTTTTGCTAGTTCAGCTTGCTTTTCTTTGGCACATTCTGCTCATCCTTACTCCTTGATTATTGGGCAAATTATTTTTCCCTTGCTAGATATACACAAGCCACTGACTGGAAGGCTTTAATGTGACCCCAGAGAAGTTAATGTGTAAAGTAATCTCTTGTTAGAGATTGATTTTGATTTTGCCTCACATTAGTGAGCTCCTTATCCCTTCTACCACATTTTCCTTGTGCTTCTAGTTAATGTAGTGTCATAAATCGCTCTGCCACAGTGCCCTAGGAACAGAACAGGGAATTGGGTCTACTAAAGAGCCCTATCATGACAAATTATACAGTGTTGGTACCAAAACCAGTTAAGTTCCTTTATATACCTTTGAATTTTTCTCTCACTTGATTTTTTTTCCTAATTCACTCATCCTCTGGACCCCAAGAAAAAGGTTACTTTAAAGCCCTTTTGTAACTGGAAACAAGAAAAGCCATTTTCTTGAAAAGAAATTAATGCTATTTAAGACTCAATTCAAGTATGATAACCACATAGGTGACAAGAGTTCTCTTCCAGTTGATTAAGGACTTTGTAAGACAAAGAGAGAAATACATAGGTTTTATTTTGAAAAATAAAGGCCATATTTCTATCACAGGGAATGTTTTAGGGTCAGTTCTAACTGACCACATTCCACTGTTTTTAACATGAGCAATTGAATTGTGTTCAGTTTAGCTGCATGAAGGCACCATGGGACAGTGATTACAAGTATGGATATTAGAGCCTGACTTGTGGTTTTGTTGTTCAGTCACTAAGTTGGTCCGACTCTTTGCAGCTTCATGCATGCATGAATGACTGCAGCATGCCATGCTTCCTTGTCCTTCACTATTTTCTGGAGTATCCTCAAATTCTGTCCATTGAGTCCGTGATGCTATCTAACCCTCTCATTCTCTGCTGCCCACTTCTCCTTTTGCTTTCAATCTTTCCGAGCATCAAGGTCTTTCTCAATCTTTTCTTTGCATCAGGTGGCCAAAGTATTGGAACTTCAGCTTCAGCAAATCCTTCCAATGAATATTCAGGGTTGATTTCCTTTAGAATTGATTGGTTTGATCTACCTGCTCTCCAAGGCACTCTCAAGAGTCTTCTCCAGCACCACCGTTTGAAAGCATCAGTTCTTCAGCACTCAGCCTTCTTTATGTTCCATTCTCACATCAATACATAACTACTAGAAAAACCATAGCTTTGACCAGACAGACCTTTGTTGGCAAAGTAATGTCTCTGCTTTTCAGTAGGCTGTCTAGGTTGGTCATAGCTTTTCCTCCAAGGAGCAAGCGTCTTTTAATTTTATTGCTGCCGTCACCATCTGCAGTGATTTTGGAATCCATGAAAATAAAATCTGTCACTGTTTCTACCTTTTCCCCTTCTATTTTCCATGAAGTAATGGGACAAAATGCCATGATCTTAGTTTTCTGAATGTTGAGTTTCAAGCCAGCTTTTTCACTCTTTTTTTTTTTTTTTTTTTTTTTTTCCCTCATCAAGGGGCTCTTCAGTTCCTCTTTGCTTTCTGCCAGTAGAATGGGGTCATCTGCATATCTGAGGTTCAGTTATTTGCCAGATATTTCTGCTGGCAATCTTGATTCCAGCTTNCTTTTTTTTTTTTTTTTTTTTTTTTGCCCTCATCAAGGGGCTCTTCAGTTCCTCTTTGCTTTCTGCCAGTAGAATGGGGTCATCTGCATATCTGAGGTTCAGTTATTTGCCAGATATTTCTGCTGGCAATCTTGATTCCAGCTTGTGATATATCCAACACAGCATTTTGCATTATATACTCCACATTGAAGTTAAATAGGCAGGGTAAGAATATACAGCCTTGTCCAACTCTTTTCCCAATTTTGAACCAGTCAGCTACTCCATATCTGGTTCTGTTTCTTCTGGACCCACATAGAGGTTTCTCGGGATACAGGTAAGATGGTCTGGTGTTCCCATCTCTTTAAGAATTTTCCACACTTTGTTATGATGCACAGTCAAAGGTGTTAGCAGAGTCAATGATGCAGAAGTAGACATTTTTCTGGAACTTCCTTGCTTTTTCCATAGTCCAATGAATTTTGGAAATCTGATCTCTGATTCCTCTGCCTTTTCTAAACACAACTTGTATGTCTAGAAGTTCTCAGTTTACACACTGCTGAAGCCTACCTTGAAAGATTTTGAGCATCACTTTGCTAGCCTGTAAAATGAAGGCAATTGTATAGTAGCTGGAACATTTTTTGGCATGGCCCTTCTTTGGGATTGAAATGTAAATTGACCTTTTCCAGCCCTATGGCCACTGCTGAGTTTTCCAAATTGGCTGACATATCGAGTGCAACACTTTAATAACAGCATCATCTTTTAGGATTTTAAATAGCTTAGCTGGAATTCTGTCACTTCCACTAGCTTTGTTTGTAGTAATGTTTCCCACGGCCCACTTGACTTCATACTCTAGGATGTCTGGCTTTAGGAGAGTGACGTGACTATCATGATTATCTGGGTCATTAAGATCTTTGTCTGTATAGTGTTTCTGTGTATTCTTGACACTTCTCAATCTCTTTTGCTTCTATTAAGACCTTATCGTTTCTGTCCTTTATCATGCCCATCATTTCATGATATATTCCTTTGATATCTCCAGTTTTCTTGAAGAGATATCTACTCTTTCCCATTATATATATATATTTTTTCTCTATTTCTCTTTCATGCATTGGAGAAGGAAATGGCAAGCCACTCCAGTGTTCTTGCCTAGAGAATTCCAGGGAGGGGGAGCCTGGTGGGCTGCCGTCTATGGGGTCACACAGAGTCAGACACGACTGAAGTGACTTAGCAGCAGCAGTGCATTGATCATTTAAGAAGGCCTTCTTATCTCTCCTTGCTATTCTCTGGAACTCTATATATTTTTGCTGTATCTTTCCCTTTCTCTCTTGCCTTTTGCTTCTCTTCATTTCTCAGCTATTTTTAAAGCCTCCTCAGATGACCACTTTGCCTTCTTGCATTTATTTTTCTTTGGGATGATTTTAGTACAATGTCATGAACCTCCACCCATAGTTCTTCAGGCACTCTGTCTAAAAGATCTAGTCCCTTGAATCTATTTAATCTATTCGATTCTATTCTACCTGCAGTAGAGTGTCTACCATATAATCATAAGGGATTTGATTTAGGTAATACCTGAAAGTCATGTATGGATGTGAGAGTTGGACTGTGAAGAAAGCTGAGCGCCGAAGAATTGATGCTTTTGAACTGTGGTGTTGGAGAAGACTCTTGAGAGTCCCTGGACTGCAAGGAGATCCAACCAGTCCATTCTGAAGGAGATCAGCCCTGGGATTTCTTTGGAGGGAATGATGCTGAAGCTGAAACTCCAGTACTTTGGCCACCTCATGCGAAGAGTTGACTCATTGGAAAAGACTTTGATGCTGGGAGGGAATGGGGGCAGTAGGAGAAGGGGATGACAGAGGATGAGATGGCTGGATGGCATCACTGACTCGATGAATGTGAGTTTGAGTGAACTCTGGGAGTTGGTGACAGACAGGTAGGCCTGATGTGCTGCAATTTATGGGGTCGCAAAGAGTTGGACATGACTGAGTGACTGAACTGAACTGAAAAGCTTAGTGGTTTTCCCCACCTTCTTCAATTTAAGCCTGAATTTAGGAATAAGTAGCTCAAGATGTGAGCCACAGTTAGTCACAGGTCTTGTTTTTGCAGATTGTATAGAGATTCTTCATCTTTGGCTGCAGAGAACAAAATCAGTCTGTTTCTGCACTGACCATCTGGTGATGTCCATGTGTAGAGCTGTCTCTCATGCTGTTGAAAAGGGTGTTTGTGATGACTAGCATGTTCTCTTGATAAAACTCTGTTAATCTTTGCCCTGCTTCATTTTGTACTCCAAGGCCAAACTTGCCTATTACTCTGGATAGCTCTTGACTTTCTACGTTTGCATTCCAATCTTCTATGATGAAATGGGCACTTTTTGGGGTGTTAGTTCTAGAAGGTGTTGTAGGTCATCATAGAACTGATCAAATTCTGTGTCTTTGGCATCAGTGGTTGGAGCATAGACTTGGATTGCTGTGATGTTGAATGGTTTGCCTTGGAAATGAACAGAGATCATTCTGTCATTCAGCCAATTACTGCATTTTGGACTCTCGTTGACTATGAGGGCTACTCCACTTTTTCTAAGGGATTCTTGCCCACAGTAGCAGATATAATAGCCATCTGAATTAAATTTGTCCTTTCCTGTCCATTTTAGGTCACTGATCCCTAAGATGTCAACATTCAATATTGCCATCTCCTGCTTGACCATGTCCATTTTTCCTTGATTCATGGACCTAACATTCCAGGCCTGTGCAATATTGTTCTTTACAGCATTGTACTTTACTTTCACCACCGGACACATCCACAATTGAGCATCATTTCTGCTTTGGTCCAGCTGCCTAATTCTTTCTGGAACAACTTGTAAATTACCTCTGCTCTTCCCAGTAGCATATTGGACACCTTCTGACCTGGGGGGCTCATCTTCTGGTGTCAGCTCTTTTTGCCTTTTCATCTTGTCCATGGGCTTCTCCAGGAAAGAATACTGAAATGGATTGCCATTTCCTCCTCCAGTGGACCATTTTGTCAGAACTCTTAACTATGACTTGTCAATCTTTGGTAACCCTGCACAGTATGACTCATAGCTTCATTGGGTTCTACAAGCCCCTTTACCACAACAAGGATAAGATCCACGATGAGCCTGGCTTCCAGGACAAATCTTGGTTTAGCCATGTGCTCTGTGCTGCATCCTTTAAGCCTCAGGTCTCATTTGTAAAATGTGGATACCAACAGTATTTAGCAGACAAGATTAGACTATTATACATATGACTACTGCTTTCTGTAACTCCAGTGCTGGTGATGGTGAGATAGGTATCCTTAATTTCCTACAGCCAACCAATCTGACTGACTTTGAAGTTCACCATCTTCTACCTTCCCTTCTTTTGTGCTAATAAATTTGGATACTTGAGGCATTACAAGTTTATATTCTTGTTGCATAAATCTATCCTAACTACAGTACTCTATTCTTAAAGTGTAGACCTAGCCCCAAACAGGCAGTAAATGTTTCACAGTTTCATGTTTTAATAGTGTAGAGACTAATCATTTAATATTAATTATGTTGTGCCAACAAAGGTCCATCTAGTCCAGGCTATGGTTTTTCCTGTGGTCATGTTTNTCTTGTTGCATAAATCTATCCTAACTACAGTACTCTATTCTTAAAGTGTAGACCTAGCCCCAAACAGGCAGTAAATGTTTCACAGTTTCATGTTTTAATAGTGTAGAGACTAATCATTTAATATTAATTATGTTGTGCCAACAAAGGTCCATCTAGTCCAGGCTATGGTTTTTCCTGTGGTCATGTTTGGATGTGAGAGTTGGACTGTGAAGAAAGCTGAGCAACAAAGAATTGATGCTTTTGAACTGTGGTGTTGGAGAAGACTCTTGAGAGTCCCTTGGACTGCAAGGAGATCCAACCAGTCCATTCTGAAGGAGATCAGTCCTGGGATTTTTTTGGAGGGAATGATGCTGAAGCTGAAACTCCAGTACTTTGGCCACCTCATGTGAAGAGTTGACTCATTGGAAAAGACTTTGATGCTGGGAGGGATTGGGGGCAGGAGCAGAAGGGGATGACAGAAGATGAGATGGCTGGATGGCATCATTGACTTGATGGACGTGGGTCTGAGTGAATTCTGGGAGTTGGTGATGGACAGGGAGGCCTGGCATGCTGCAATTCATGGGGTTGCAAAGAGTCAGACATGACTGAGTGACTGAACTGAACTGAACTGAACTGATGATGTGATTTGATATTACAAGTAAAAATTTTTATGACTGTAATATGACTCTAAGTAGAAAAGGAGTAGTTATAACACAGTTCACTTCTAAGTTTTATTCCCATTTTCCATACACTCTAATAATCTGTTGTATCAGGAAATAATCTTAAACTCTGTGATTTTTAAAAATTGATGTGTTTGGTAATATATAGTTAAAAAGTATGAACAGTATATTTTTTGGAGAAAAACAGTTTCGATTTACTGTTAGTCAATGGGAAAATGTATTTCTACATAGTGAAATTCATTTTAATATAATTTCTAGTATATATCTTAGATAAAGTCAGGTTTATGTAAGGCACAACTTTTTTCAGTTTGAGCTCTTTATATTATAAATTCCTAAAGCATGGCTTCTTTTTCAAATTTGTTCACATATTCTTTGTCAGTTTATTATAATAATTTAAAGTTAATCTATATGATTTGGTATTATACCAAATGGTTCTCATTCTCATCACTCCACTATTGGTTTCATACTCTATATCAGGAAGGCATAGGTGCTTGCTTAGTTTCATGTGCCATACAGCATGCTTCCTTCTGAATCCTGTTAACCAAATATTTATATTAAGTCATTGAAAAGTTTGAGCAAATTTCAGTTTCTCTTTGAAACTATTTTGACCTCATCAATTGCATTTAATTTGAGTCTTAGTTTCCTATAAAAGATCTTACCAGATGATCTTATAAATTCCCTTTCAGTTCTCTAGAAGAATAATTCTGTTTCCTCTATTAGTGTATAGTTTGGCGAAGAGCAACTTACAAATGGAGTCAATTGCTCATTTTTCTCAATAATTTATATTCACTTTTTCATCTTATTCCACATACACTTTTTCATCTTATTCCAGAATTCCAGTACTTTAACTTTATTTTTGAAAAGTTGATCCCCTTCAAGTCATCTCTCTCATTATTGAGATGAAATACTGCATATATCACAATATCAGAAAAACTCTGTAACTATATTTTAAAATACAGTTTTGTCATAACATCCCTGAAATCTCAGTGCCCTAGACTAGTAAAGCAACTTTGGAATTGTTAATATGTATAGAAGGAAAATTATTAATATTTATAATATTAAAATATTCTGTTTCTCTATGGAGTGCTGATAAGCAGAAACTATGCCATTTTACATCTCAATTCAGTATATAATAAGTCATCATTTCCCAAACTTACTTTAAAAAAAAATTAGGTTAGGGTTACCAGATTTTTTATTACATAAAAATGCATTCAATTATATTTGAATTTCAGATAAACAATCAATAATTATTTTGTATAAATATGTACAATATTTATGACATCTTAAAATATTATTTTTGTTTATCTCAAATTAAACTTTGAATAGATGTATATTTCAGGCCATTCTGTACTAGGTTGATAAGACCAACTTTATGAGATAAATTTAAATATGAAACAAAAGGTTGAAATCTTCAAATTATTTGCTGTTAGATTTAATACAACTTTTTTGTGTATACTTAAGGCACAAAACATTAATTCACAGTGCAAATATACATTTAAATTTCAAGAAAAGAAATATCAAAATAAGACAATGTTCCTTGGATGGGTGTACGCTAAATTGCTTCAGTTGTGTCCAACTGTATGCGACCCTATGGACTGTAGCCCACTAGGCTCCTCTGTCCATGGGATTCTCCAAGCATTAATACTGGAGTTGCCATTTCCTTCTCCAGGGGATCCTCCTGATCCAGGGATCAAAACCAGGTCTCTTATATCTCCTACACTGGCAGGTTGGTTCTTTACCACTAGCACCACATGGGAAGCCCGTGGAGAGATGGCATTAAAAATTCAATGGCTAATAATTGTGATCAGCAGAATAAAGATCAAAGATGCAAACATTCTACTCACTGGAATATGTGAATACGTTATATTTCATGGCAAAGGATAGTTAAGATAGCAGGTATAATTAAGGTTGCTAATCAACTGACCTTTAAATAGGTAGATTATCCTGGATTATCTGAGCTGGTTCAAGCATAAGTATTTAATGCCTTTAGGTGGATTGAGAATTAATGTGGACCAACAGGGTCTCTAAATCTCCCTCCTCTCACTGGCCACTTTCTCAGTGATTCTACTCATCTTTATTGCATAACCTGGGAATAGCTTTCATCCAAGTTCAGATTAATTTATCAACTTTGAATTTGTAGTCTGCATGATGAGGATGTTTTCTCATTCGTTTATTTGACTCCTAAGCACTGCAGAGTCAGCATGGAAATGACTGAGACTTTATTTTCAGTCTTTGTTTCAACTGTAGGTGGTGGGCTCTGCAGAGCTGTATTACAAGCTGTGGCCATCGGGCAGCCTCGAGCTGCTGAGCCAGAGCAGGCACTGGACAGTGGAGTGCTTGCACAGTCCTGGGCATGACGGATACAAGCAGTGAGAGGGAGGCTCAGGAGGCTGGAGTATCATCTTCTGAGGTCAAAAGTCAAGGGATGGGCATGGCCCAGATCTGCAGATGGCATCTTGTCAGTCATGTTCTCCTCAATTGCTGCCAGTGAATGCTAGGTTTCATTTTAACCGGTCTATTAGCTGAATGACTTGGAGATCTGTTCACCTGCACAAAGTAGCCACCAGCTGCAGATGACAATGCAATTGGCCAGGAGCTATCTAAGTCCAGGCATGAACTACGGATACAGTTGGTCAGGCCCATCTTATTCTCAACCTTCCTCTGCAAAGGGGTACAATATAGCTTAGAGACCATTACGATCCATTTTTTTCCTCTCTGCTTTTGCAGAAGAGAAGCAAACAAATCCCATTCCTTTGCTTCTCCCATCATCCAGTACTACTTCTTAGTCCACATGGTGAAAAACCCTTTCTTAACTTTTCATTTCCATGGAATTTGCAAGATCCTTAATTAGAGGTTCATCTTGTTATACTAGCTATTTTTTTTTTCCTTTGCAGGATCTCAAATTTTTGTTTTAACTCAGTATTTTCTATGTGTTCAACTTTCTTCTAGATCCAACCTCATATATGATTTTGCCAGTGATGTCTTTCCTGTTTATTTCTTCCTTGGCCTTTTGGGCATTCTTATGTTTTTGTTTGTTTGTTTGTTTGTTTTTTTAACTGACAACCAAAGCTGAGAAATTTCCATTTGGGATCTCTCATTACATTAACAATTAAAGTTTTACTAAATTGACTAAAGAATTATTTCTCATAAATTATCCATATTCTTTTAAAGGTTTTCTAAATTCACACTGGTATATTCCTTGGCCTTTTCCTACATTCAATTTCACATTCTTTCTCAAATCTGATGCTGTTAACACACAGTTAACAGTCATTCATGGAAGCATTTATTGTTCATTTTCTTGATACTCTTTGTAGCGGCTTCATGAAAACTTTACCTCTATGGGATAAAAGGCATACCCCATAGAGCTTTTCTCATCACAATCTATGTTGGAGGGAAGAAAGATTCCAAAAATATCTGCCTGGTTGTCTATGGATTCTAAAATTCTGAAAGAAATATCCTGCTAAGACTACCTAAATCAGCTTTCTTGTTGTCACATCTCATCATATACATCACTGAGTACTGGAATTTGACACTGGATAACCAGGAAGTGGTGGGTGGTCATATTGTAGCAGACCTTAATGGATAGCAGGGCCCTGGAAAAAACACTAAGCTTTCCACTGAGCTTGCCTTTAGTGACACCTGATTCTTCTATATCAGTGGAGACCATGGGAGCTTCTGTGGGCAGTGTTTCTTCCCACACCCCACACTCCAACCGAAGAGGACTGCTTGTGGGTGTCTCCAAAGGGAAAAGGGGTACTTTTATCAATATGTTGACATGTTTGAAATTTTAAGAATATCTCCATACATTTTTTTACCTGTTTCCTTCACCAACACTTTTTGGCTCTGGCTATGTAAGAGGTTCAGGTTTGCAGGATATAATATTCATGAGTCCAAGGCCTCAGGTTAAATCTCACAGGTTAGACACTTATGGAGATCCTCAAACTAATTATGTCTAAAAACTGGCTGAAAACTTTGGTCGAAATGTTTCATAAATATGTATCAGTGTGACAAGAGGGGTGGTTAAGGAATATGTCCAAATTACAGTGTCAGCATTGAGAGATATCTTAAAGGTCACTGAATCCAACTGCCCATCAAGAATTGATGCTAACCTGTATTGGTTCACCTGATGCCTGGACCACACTGAGTAACTAAAAGCTCCTTGTCTTTCTAGTTAACTTATAACACAGTTGTCAGCATTGGCTCTAAGTCTTCCCTTAGGCTGAGTTAAAATTTATCTTTATTTAACTTATGCTGATGGGATTATAAAATATCAAGACTAATCCTCCATCTTCCATGTGGCAATCAATTCATCCTTTACATATTTGAGGATATCCACCATGACTCTTTTGAATTATGGTTTATTTTAAATGTGTTTATTTCTTTCAAAAGCCCTTCATATATATTTTGGTTTTCCCATTTCACATGTTCAATAAGTCTCTTTTGAAAAATTTTTGACAAGGATGATGCTGAGTGTGACAATGGAGACTGAATACCACAGGTCAGTTATAGCAGGGAACTGGATTCCATAGATTTCTTAAGGGATACTCAGATCACATCAGCTTTCATCTGGAAGCTCTATCAACTCTTGAATCATACTGAGATTGTTGCTGTTCAGTCATGAAGTCATGTCCATCTATTAGAGCCCCTGTCTTTTATAAATGAATTGCTGCTGACCCATGGATAGTGTCCACTGCCTTTTGCATAGTCTTTTCCGGCTTTTTAAGTGCTGCTGATTATCTCAGGAGGACTCCTGCTTTCTGCCAAACAGGTCTTGCATCAGTAGATAAATACATCCTGGCATGGCAGCTTTGTGATTGGGTCAGGAGCTTCTTATCTATGTCCTTCTGGCCAGGGGAATTCAGTTTTGCTCCAGCTGAATATAATCTGGATTTTCAGATGATTTTCCCTTTCTTTTTTGTAATCAATAGGATATGTGTATGTATGTGTTAAAGTTTTCTATTCTGGTCTTGTTCAAATAACAAAAAAGGGAGTAATTGTCCCATTTTTTCCCGGTTTTATTTATACTCATGAATCTCTAATCGGTCACCTGTATTATCATGACAATTATATTATATTTCCCACCTATATCCAATGTGGAGATGCTTCTGTGGTCATTTAAGATGCTTCCTGAAAATGAAAGTGAAGTCTCTCAGTCGTGCCGACTCTTTGCGACCCCATGGACAGTAGCCTGCACCGACTTCCTCCATCCATGGGATTTTCCAGGCAACAGTGCTGGAGTGGGTTGCCATTTCCTTCTCCAGAGAATCTTTCCTACCCAGGGATCGAACCCAGGTCTCCCTCATTGCAGACAGATGCTTTACCATCCTAGCCACCCTCCTCCCAAATGTCTTCTTCTTGAATGCCTAGAACCATGGTGAGGCAGTATAGCACGATAGTTTACACTGTTAACTGTGGAGTTAGATGATCCTGATTTCAAACACATCCTCCAACATTTGCCAGCTGTGAGATTTTTAGCAAGTGACTTAAGTAAATTAAATTTTAAGACAATTTAAAACAATCTTTGTATTGGAGGCATCAATTACCTACCTCAAAGGGACACTGGGGCACTGAAGTAGATATCTTTCAACTGCCTGAGAAGTAGTAGGCACTCAATGAATGGCAATAATACTTTATCAATACTTGATTACATTGTGGTTTCTACACTGCATTTACCTTGATAATGTGCTCAACTTGTGACTGATTTCATAGCTTAATGAGGGCTTTTATTCATCTCTCCATTCCATGTTCAAATTAAATTACTTGTGATCATATCAGCCATTCTCTGGACAAATACATAGTTTCTGAATTTCATGAAATGATATACTTTGTCTCCTCAAGCATCTATTTTTCTGGTATCATAAGCAACATCCCAGAAACCAAAATCCCATAATATCACATTTCCTATGTACCACCAGCTATTCTCTTCTAGGAGTCACATATCTATTCCAATATTTTAACCATAAGTCAAAAAAGTTATTAAAAATACTTTTATCTTTGAATATTCACTTTCTTGCCCCTGTCTTCAGAGTTCCATTATAGTTTCCAAATTGATGCTGAATCATTGCTTGTCTCCTCCCAACCACACATACCCCATCCTCTTGGGATAACTAGGAATCAGTAGTGATTACTGGATTTGTCCCATCCCCATATCCAGGTTTATGTTATTGAAAGACAAGCATATATAGATCGACTTGGGCAGGTCTGTGTAGAGCCTCTTCCACTGATACCCTCACTGTGATATAGGTTCTTGCAAACACAATTACTGTCTGTTATATTTACTCTTGGTCCTAATTTATTCAGTAGCACAGAGTTTCATTCTAGGGTTGTAAAATTTCTTTAAACTTTCCCTTATGCATGCCATTCATTCTTCAAAACACATGCTAGATCATTTGTTTGAGAGCCACTCATTTGATTTAACTAACTTACCTCTCATCTCTTCACTGATGATAGTAAAACAAATCTCATTCACTTATAATGCCAAAAATATGTAATATACAAAGATAGGATGAAACATGACATTTGGGCCAGAAGCTGCAGCTGGAAATGTGATTTTTCTCCTTCAACCACAGCTAATAAACACTCTGAGGGTTTGTTAATCACATGTTGCCATCCTATTCCTGTCCTGCCAGTGCACATACCTCTCAGTATTTCTGTAAAATGATGCCAGTGAAGTGGATTTCATACTGAGGAGTGTAGACGGGAGAGGGAAAAGCCAGAGCCCAGAAAAGGTGTCTTTATTGATAGAAGAAGGGTTATTGCTGAGCAAATTGAAACCATAGAAACCTTAGGGATGGGTCACAGGAAAGTAACGTTGAAGAAGAAGAGGGTGTTGTGTAGAGCACTGTTTTTTCAAAGAAGGGACATGCCACCAACAGAAGCAATTGTTCATAGGAACAGATGTTCCATTCAGGCCTTAGATATCATTCTGGACTCTGATCAAAGGGGAGTTGGTATTTTAATACTGCCAGAAGTTGAGGGCAAATACAAACAAATTAAATTTCAGAAAAGAGAACAACCCAGGAGTTCAGGGAGAAAAAGTACCGATCAAGAAGGAGAATCGTCTTGCTGAACACCTACAACTATCACAACATTGTTAATCAACTATATTCCAATATAAAAAAAGAAGTTTAAAAAAATAGAAAAGAGTTATTGAGATCCTGCTGTTTGAATTTTGGCAACATAGAAAAGTTCCCCAAAGGACATTACAAGTGTATTAAAGGTTATAGTATAGTTATACTGAAAATGGGAGAAGGCAATGGCACCCCTCTCCAGTACTCTTGCCTGGAAAATCCCATGGGCGGAGGAGCCTGGTGGGCTGCAGTCCATGGGGTCACGAAGAGTCGGACACAACTGAGCGACTTCACTTTCACTTTTCACTTTCATACACTGGAGAAGGAAATGGCAACCCACTCCAGTGTTCTTGCCTGGAGAATCCCAGGGATGGGGGAGCCTGGTGGGCTGCCGTCTATGGGGTCACACAGAGTCGGACACGACTGAAGCGACTTAGCTTAGCTTATACTGAAAACAATCTTTGACTGCAGAAGAGGAAAATGTATATTTATTGCCAATATTTATTGAGTGTTTACTAAGTGTCAGGCACTGATTTGACAGGATATTCTAAACAAATCAACCCAGGGACTTCCCTGGTGGTCCAGTGGTTAAGCCTTCACCTTCGAATGCAGGGGGTGAGGTTCGATCCTTGCTCAGAGAGCTAGGATCCCACATGCCTTCCAGCTGAAAAACCAAAACTCAAAATTGAATCAGTATTGTAGCAAATTCAATAATTCAATATGGTTCATATCAAACAAAGTCTTAAACAATAAAATATCAACCCAGTTAATCCTCATACCAATGCCATAAGATATGTGCTATTATTGTTCCATTTTATAGATCAGATGGATGAAGAATCTGATGGATAGAAAGGGGAGGTGACTTGAAGCCATTTCTTGGGGTTTCAGAATCCATTTCTTAATAACCCTGGTGGCTCAGCAGTGAAGAATCTACCTCCCAATGTAGGAGCCACAAGAGACGCAGGTTCAACCCCTGGGTCGTGAAGATCCCCTGGAGGAGGAACTAGCAACTGACTTCGGTATTCTTGCCTGNGTAAAACTTTTCTCATACATATACTAAGCCTATTTTACTGATAAGGGATTGAGATATAAAACGTTTATCTTATTTTGAACAGACATACATTTGTGGCTCAGTGAGAAGGAACCCACCTGCCAATGCAGGAGACACAACCCGTGGGTCAGGAAGACCCCCTGGAGGAGGACATGTCAACCCACTCCAATATTCCTGCCTGGAGAACTCCACAGACAAAGGAGCCTGGCAGGCTACAGTCCAGGCGGTCATAAAGAGTTCAACACGACTGAAGCAACTGAGCACAAACACATGTACATTCTGGTTTTTATCCTCTCACAGTCAAAAAAAGCCTACCCTGGCCTAAAACCTAAGGAAAGAGTAGAAGTAGAAACCAGCATTTTTTAAATGTCCCATCATCTAAACCTTATAAGAGCAGTATCTACGATAATCTTCATTTTACGTATTAAAGAAACTACACTCCAGAAAGGATTAGCAACTCTTCCAAAGTCATATAACTAATAAATAGTTAACCACTTATTAAGGATTTGAGTGTACTTCTTTCAGTTAGATCTCTTCTCTGGCCTCTGCATTTTCTCTCTTGTAATGGCTATAGCCTGTATTTGCGGTTACAATTATTGCATAGCAATTCTGAGAGATCAAAACTCATATTTACTTCATATTGATGAGGTCTAAAAGACTAATGCTGCTCTGAATTCCCCATATTTTGCAAATATTCAAATTAGAATTGGTATGTAATCGTTCTAGACTCATTGAAAAAGAGTTTCAACAAAAATAAGTGGTGTTTAAATGTATAAATAGATATGATCACCATTTTATCTCTGAAATACAAATTAACTTAACCAATCAGCCGAGTTTGCTTGATGAGATGTAAGTACATTCATAGTTTAAGACTATTTTGCAGCTTTGGATGAACAAACTCGCACTATCAAAATCAAAGAAGCATAATCTTCAGGCACTTAAATCCATGCTGGCTAAGGAGAAATCGCCACTCTTGCTGTGAGGAAGAGTAGAATTTTGCTGAAAGATTAGCAAAGTACCATTGCTTCATCTTAAGTTCTTGCTCTTCATGAAAATGCAAGAAGTACTTTCCTGTTCCCTCACATCCTTTATGCTGCAATTTTAAAACGAAGGGGGTTGAAGTTTGCAAAAACCAAACAATTTCGTAGATTTTTGTCTCTGATAATTGTGTGGAAAATTGTCATTTGAAAATTCTTTGTTCAACCTAGGGTAAGTCTAGTGAGCATATTCAAAATGCTATCTTAATTTTCAGGAAGTAATTAATAAATTGCTATTCTTTTAGCAGATTTTATTTGCTATATTTTTAAACTGTGGAGAATGAGAGAACAGCATCTAGATTTTAAAGTAGAAACCGCCCCCCAGTGTACACAGGAACAGAAGTCCCTGCCTGTGAGTTCCATTTTCTGGCATGTGGAGTAATGGATCTTCCATATCAGGAGCTGGGTGAACCCAGGGGAACTGGACTAGTGACAGAAGCTTTCGAGATGATCCCACCAGCTCCCCTTGCTCTGATCCCATGCTTAAAAGCATTCTAATGATTATATTTTTGTGTTCTATGTAGATACACTTATAGGGTGAAAATGTACTTATCTGCCTATCTAGAGTATTTTATATTCCTTTATTTGCTTGTAATACTCCATCAGTTCCCTTCCACTTTGAGACAGGATGTGAAATCTTTGGCAGTATAAAATTATGAGACTTATAGAATGTTCAGATTGGAGGGATCCTGAGGAAGCCTGAAGAGAAAGATGTTCAAATGCAGATATTTTTGAAATAACTTAAAATCCTAGCGTTCACATACATACTACTATATAAAATGGGTAACTAATAAAGACCTACTGTATAGCACAGAAAATGCTTCTCAATATTCTGTAATGACCTTTATGGGAAAAGAGTGGATATATGTTTATGTAAAACGGATTCACTTTTCTCTACAGCAGAAACTAACGCAACACTGTAAAGCAGCCAGACTCCAATAAAAAGTTTTTAAAGGACAGAACAAAACAAAGAAGAGTGAAGCAACACCAGAAAAAAATTAAGAAAAATTCCCAGAATTAAAGATTTATAATACCATTAGATCTTATATTAACTAAACAAAAGCAGAACAGATTGTTTCATTGCCTCATTCAAGAGGAGTAGTGATTCTCCTAGTATTCTTCACTTTAAACTCTCTCCAAAATGTATAATTAAAAATTACAAATTATATCTAAGAAAAAATTTAATGCTGACTAGATTTGTAAAATACTGCTTTGAATTGCATTTTCACAGGAAAATATGTTTATATTAATAAGGAAGACAGCTATATTTTTCATTCAGTATTACAAATCATAAACCACAATGAGAGTATCTATAAACAGGACTGATCATAATGTTTTTAAATATAAATTTATTTTAATTGGAGGTTAATTACTTTACAATATTGTATTGGTTTTTCCATACATCAACATGAATCAACAACGGGTATCATAATTTTTTAAATAAAAAAAGTAAACATTTAATACAATAAATCTCATAAGAAAACAAACTCAGTAGGAAGTGAAAAATGAACTATTAGTATAAAATTTACTATATTGTATCAAGTTAAGCCTTTCATTGATAAGTGATTGTTATTATAATTCATTCAAAACACTGAATTTCTTAAAAGCATACTTATGGTCAAGTATTACAACATTCAGTTCAGTTCAGTTGCTCTGATCATGGAGAAAGCAAGGGAATTCCAGAAAAACATCTACTTCTGCTTCATTGACTATGCTAAAGCCTTTGACTGTGTGGATCACAACAAACTGGAAAATTCTTAAAGAGATGGAACTATTAGATTACCTTAATTCTTTCCTGAGAAAGCTGTATGCTGGTCAAGTAGTAACAGTTAGAACCAGACATGGAACAATGGAATAGTTCCAAATTAGAAAAGGAGTACAAGGCTGTATATTGTCTTATATACTGTATTATTTAACTTCTATGCAGAGTGCATTATGTGAAATGTTGGGCTGGATGAATCATAAACTGGAATCAAGATTGCCGGGAGAAATATCAGCACCCTCAGACTGCACAACAATACCAAATTAATAATTATGATATTATTTCTATAATACATTGCTTTTATACTCAAGGTCTGATTTTGATCCCTGAGGGCAGTCTTCAACATGCTGTGATTCTATCAGTCAATTCACTTTCTCAGTCGTGTCTGACTCTTTGTGACCCCATGGACTGCAGCACACCTCCCTGTCCATCACTGCCTCCCGAAGCTTGCTCAAACTCATGTCCATTCAGTCGGTGATGCCATCCAATCATCTCACTCTCTGTCCTCCTGCCTTCAATCTTTCCCAGCATCAGGGTCTTTTCAAATGAGTCAGTTCTTCTGTGGTGTCATCTGCATATCTGAGGTTACTGATATTTCTCTCAGCATCAGGTGGCCAGAGTATTAGAGTTTCAGCTTTAGCATCAACCTTCCAGCGAATATTCAGGACTGATTTCCTTTAGGATGGACTGGTTTGATCTCCTTGCACTCCAAGGGACCCTCAAGAATCTTCTCCAACACCACAGTTCAAAAACATCAATTCTTCAGGGCTCAGCTTTCTTTATAGTCCAACTCTCACATCCATACATGACTACTGGAAAAATGAATTTGCAAGATCCTTAATTAGAGGTTCATCTTGTTATACTAGCTATTTTTTTTTTCCTTTGCAGGATCTCAAATTTTTGTTTTAACTCAGTATTTTCTATGTGTTCAACTTTCTTCTAGATCCAACCTCATATATGATTTTGCCAGTGATGTCTTTCCTGTTTATTTCTTCCTTGGCCTTTTGGGCATTCTTATGTTTTTGTTTGTTTGTTTGTTTGTTTTTTTAACTGACAACCAAAGCTGAGAAATTTCCATTTGGGATCTCTCATTACATTAACAATTAAAGTTTTACTAAATTGACTAAAGAATTATTTCTCATAAATTATCCATATTCTTTTAAAGGTTTTCTAAATTCACACTGGTATATTCCTTGGCCTTTTCCTACATTCAATTTCACATTCTTTCTCAAATCTGATGCTGTTAACACACAGTTAACAGTCATTCATGGAAGCATTTATTGTTCATTTTCTTGATACTCTTTGTAGCGGCTTCATGAAAACTTTACCTCTATGGGATAAAAGGCATACCCCATAGAGCTTTTCTCATCACAATCTATGTTGGAGGGAAGAAAGATTCCAAAAATATCTGCCTGGTTGTCTATGGATTCTAAAATTCTGNATACTCTTTGTAGCGGCTTCATGAAAACTTTACCTCTATGGGATAAAAGGCATACCCCATAGAGCTTTTCTCATCACAATCTATGTTGGAGGGAAGAAAGATTCCAAAAATATCTGCCTGGTTGTCTATGGATTCTAAAATTCTGAAAGAAATATCCTGCTAAGACTACCTAAATCAGCTTTCTTGTTGTCACATCTCATCATATACATCACTGAGTACTGGAATTTGACACTGGATAACCAGGAAGTGGTGGGTGGTCATATTGTAGCAGACCTTAATGGATAGCAGGGCCCTGGAAAAAACACTAAGCTTTCCACTGAGCTTGCCTTTAGTGACACCTGATTCTTCTATATCAGTGGAGACCATGGGAGCTTCTGTGGGCAGTGTTTCTTCCCACACCCCACACTCCAACCGAAGAGGACTGCTTGTGGGTGTCTCCAAAGGGAAAAGGGGTACTTTTATCAATATGTTGACATGTTTGAAATTTTAAGAATATCTCCATACATTTTTTTACCTGTTTCCTTCACCAACACTTTTTGGCTCTGGCTATGTAAGAGGTTCAGGTTTGCAGGATATAATATTCATGAGTCCAAGGCCTCAGGTTAAATCTCACAGGTTAGACACTTATGGAGATCCTCAAACTAATTATGTCTAAAAACTGGCTGAAAACTTTGGTCGAAATGTTTCATAAATATGTATCAGTGTGACAAGAGGGGTGGTTAAGGAATATGTCCAAATTACAGTGTCAGCATTGAGAGATATCTTAAAGGTCACTGAATCCAACTGCCCATCAAGAATTGATGCTAACCTGTATTGGTCCACCTGATGCCTGGACCACACTGAGTAACTAAAAGCTCCTTGTCTTTCTAGTTAACTTATAACACAGTTGTCAGCATTGGCTCTAAGTCTTCCCTTAGGCTGAGTTAAAATTTATCTTTATTTAACTTATGCTGATGGGATTATAAAATATCAAGACTAATCCTCCATCTTCCATGTGGCAATCAATTCATCCTTTACATATTTGAGGATATCCACCATGACTCTTTTGAATTATGGTTTATTTTAAATGTGTTTATTTCTTTCAAAAGCCCTTCATATATATTTTGGTTTTCCCATTTCACATGTTCAATAAGTCTCTTTTGAAAAATTTTTGACAAGGATGATGCTGAGTGTGACAATGGAGACTGAATACCACAGGTCAGTTATAGCAGGGAACTGGATTCCATAGATTTCTTAAGGGATACTCAGATCACATCAGCTTTCATCTGGAAGCTCTATCAACTCTTGAATCATACTGAGATTGTTGCTGTTCAGTCATGAAGTCATGTCCATCTATTAGAGCCCCTGTCTTTTATAAATGAATTGCTGCTGACCCATGGATAGTGTCCACTGCCTTTTGCATAGTCTTTTCCGGCTTTTTAAGTGCTGCTGATTATCTCAGGAGGACTCCTGCTTTCTGCCAAACAGGTCTTGCATCAGTAGATAAATACATCCTGGCATGGCAGCTTTGTGATTGGGTCAGGAGCTTCTTATCTATGTCCTTCTGGCCAGGGGAATTCAGTTTTGCTCCAGCTGAATATAATCTGGATTTTCAGATGATTTTCCCTTTCTTTTTTGTAATCAATAGGATATGTGTATGTATGTGTTAAAGTTTTCTATTCTGGTCTTGTTCAAATAACAAAAAAGGGAGTAATTGTCCCATTTTTTCCCGGTTTTATTTATACTCATGAATCTCTAATCGGTCACCTGTATTATCATGACAATTATATTATATTTCCCACCTATATCCAATGTGGAGATGCTTCTGTGGTCATTTAAGATGCTTCCTGAAAATGAAAGTGAAGTCTCTCAGTCGTGCCGACTCTTTGCGACCCCATGGACAGTAGCCTGCACCGACTTCCTCCATCCATGGGATTTTCCAGGCAACAGTGCTGGAGTGGGTTGCCATTTCCTTCTCCAGAGAATCTTTCCTACCCAGGGATCGAACCCAGGTCTCCCTCATTGCAGACAGATGCTTTACCATCCTAGCCACCCTCCTCCCAAATGTCTTCTTCTTGAATGCCTAGAACCATGGTGAGGCAGTATAGCACGATAGTTTACACTGTTAACTGTGGAGTTAGATGATCCTGATTTCAAACACATCCTCCAACATTTGCCAGCTGTGAGATTTTTAGCAAGTGACTTAAGTAAATTAAATTTTAAGACAATTTAAAACAATCTTTGTATTGGAGGCATCAATTACCTACCTCAAAGGGACACTGGGGCACTGAAGTAGATATCTTTCAACTGCCTGAGAAGTAGTAGGCACTCAATGAATGGCAATAATACTTTATCAATACTTGATTACATTGTGGTTTCTACACTGCATTTACCTTGATAATGTGCTCAACTTGTGACTGATTTCATAGCTTAATGAGGGCTTTTATTCATCTCTCCATTCCATGTTCAAATTAAATTACTTGTGATCATATCAGCCATTCTCTGGACAAATACATAGTTTCTGAATTTCATGAAATGATATACTTTGTCTCCTCAAGCATCTATTTTTCTGGTATCATAAGCAACATCCCAGAAACCAAAATCCCATAATATCACATTTCCTATGTACCACCAGCTATTCTCTTCTAGGAGTCACATATCTATTCCAATATTTTAACCATAAGTCAAAAAAGTTATTAAAAATACTTTTATCTTTGAATATTCACTTTCTTGCCCCTGTCTTCAGAGTTCCATTATAGTTTCCAAATTGATGCTGAATCATTGCTTGTCTCCTCCTTTGTGACTGATTTCATAGCTTAATGAGGGCTTTTATTCATCTCTCCATTCCATGTTCAAATTAAATTACTTGTGATCATATCAGCCATTCTCTGGACAAATACATAGTTTCTGAATTTCATGAAATGATATACTTTGTCTCCTCAAGCATCTATTTTTCTGGTATCATAAGCAACATCCCAGAAACCAAAATCCCATAATATCACATTTCCTATGTACCACCAGCTATTCTCTTCTAGGAGTCACATATCTATTCCAATATTTTAACCATAAGTCAAAAAAGTTATTAAAAATACTTTTATCTTTGAATATTCACTTTCTTGCCCCTGTCTTCAGAGTTCCATTATAGTTTCCAAATTGATGCTGAATCATTGCTTGTCTCCTCCCAACCACACATACCCCATCCTCTTGGGATAACTAGGAATCAGTAGTGATTACTGGATTTGTCCCATCCCCATATCCAGGTTTATGTTATTGAAAGACAAGCATATATAGATCGACTTGGGCAGGTCTGTGTAGAGCCTCTTCCACTGATACCCTCACTGTGATATAGGTTCTTGCAAACACAATTACTGTCTGTTATATTTACTCTTGGTCCTAATTTATTCAGTAGCACAGAGTTTCATTCTAGGGTTGTAAAATTTCTTTAAACTTTCCCTTATGCATGCCATTCATTCTTCAAAACACATGCTAGATCATTTGTTTGTTTCTTGCCCCTGTCTTCAGAGTTCCATTATAGTTTCCAAATTGATGCTGAATCATTGCTTGTCTCCTCCAAACCGCACATACCCCATCCTCTTGGGATAACTAGAAATCAGTAGTGATTACTGGATTTGTCCCATCCCCACATCCAGGTTTGTGTTATTGAAAGACAAGTATATACAGATCAACTTGGGCAGGTCTGTGTAGAGCCTCTTCCATTGATGCCTTCATTGTGATATAGGTTCTTGCAAACACAATTACTGTCTGTTATATTTACTAATGGTCCTAATTTATTCAGTAGCACAGAGTTTCATTCTAGGGTTGCAAAATTTCTTTAAACTTTCCCTNTTGAAAGACAAGTATATACAGATCAACTTGGGCAGGTCTGTGTAGAGCCTCTTCCATTGATGCCTTCATTGTGATATAGGTTCTTGCAAACACAATTACTGTCTGTTATATTTACTAATGGTCCTAATTTATTCAGTAGCACAGAGTTTCATTCTAGGGTTGCAAAATTTCTTTAAACTTTCCCTTATGCATGCCATTCATTCTTCAAAACACATGCTAGATCATTTGTTTGAGAGCCACTCATCTGATTTAACTAACTTACCTCTCATCTCTTCACTGATGGTAGTGAAACAAATCTCATTCATTTATAATGCCAAAAATATGTAATATACAAAGATAGGATAAAACATGACATTTGGGCCAGAAGCTGCAGCTGGAAATATGATTTTTCTCCTTCAACCACAGCTAATAAACACTCTGAGGGTTTGTTAATCACATGTTGCCATCCTATTCCTGTCCTGNCCAAAAATATGTAATATACAAAGATAGGATGAAACATGACATTTGGGCCAGAAGCTGCAGCTGGAAATGTGATTTTTCTCCTTCAACCACAGCTAATAAACACTCTGAGGGTTTGTTAATCACATGTTGCCATCCTATTCCTGTCCTGCCAGTGCACATACCTCTCAGTATTTCTGTAAAATGATGCCAGTGAAGTGGATTTCATACTGAGGAGTGTAGACGGGAGAGGGAAAAGCCAGAGCCCAGAAAAGGTGTCTTTATTGATAGAAGAAGGGTTATTGCTGAGCAAATTGAAACCATAGAAACCTTAGGGATGGGTCACAGGAAAGTAACGTTGAAGAAGAAGAGGGTGTTGTGTAGAGCACTGTTTTTTCAAAGAAGGGACATGCCACCAACAGAAGCAATTGTTCATAGGAACAGATGTTCCATTCAGGCCTTAGATATCATTCTGGACTCTGATCAAAGGGGAGTTGGTATTTTAATACTGCCAGAAGTTGAGGGCAAATACAAACAAATTAAATTTCAGAAAAGAGAACAACCCAGGAGTTCAGGGAGAAAAAGTACCGATCAAGAAGAATCGTCTTGCTGAACACCTAATACTATCACAACATTGTTAATCAACTATATTCCAATATAAAATAAGAAGTTTAAAAAAATAGAAAAGAGTTATTGAGATCCTGCTGTTTGAATTTTGGCAACATAGAAAAGTTCCCCAAAGGACATTACAAGTGTATTAAAGGTTATAGTATAGTTATACTGAAAA
>SJYX01012944.1:4210-57929 GCA_006410675.1 Oreotragus oreotragus
AGAGTCCCTTGGACTTCAAGGAGATCGAACCAGTCCGTTCTGAAGGAGATTGGTCCTGGGATTTCTTTGAAAGGAAGGATGCTAAAGCTGAAACTCCAGTACTTTGGCCACCTCATGCGAAGAGCTGACTCACTGGAAAAGACTCTGATGCTGGGAGGAATTGGGGGCAGGGGGAGAAGGGGACGACAGAGGATGAGATGGCTAGATGGCATCACTGACTCGATGGACATGAGTCTGAGTGAACTCCGGGAGTTGGTGATGGACAAGGAGGCCTGGCGTGCTGCAATTCATGGGGCCACAAAGAATTGGACACGACTGAGCGACTAAATTGATGTTGTGCTTAGTTGCTCAGTCGTGTCTTACTCTTTACCACCTCATGGACTTTAGCCTGCCAGGCTCCTCTTTCCATGGGGATTCTCCAATCAAGAATACTGGAGTGGGTTGCCATGCTTTCCTTCAGGAAATCTTCCCACCCAGGGATTGAACCCAGATCTTCTGTTTTGCAGGTGGATTCTTTACCATCTGAGCCACAAAAGATACATATGTATGTATATATATATATATTTTAAGCCATATTTCTTCCTTCTTAATGTGTAATTTCATTGCCCCAAGCCTCTATTGATCATTACTGGACTTTATCATAAGGTCTATTTCATAGTCATATTCAATAATAATTACCAGAGAGGAAAGATGCAAACAAGATTATAAAGATCAAAATACATCTGATTTTTACAGAAAAAATTTCCTGTAGAATTAGAAAACTAATAAATTCTAAATACTTTTTACATTGCTTGTATTAATAGTATTACTCATACCAACTTTTCTATTTTTGTTAAAGAAATCAACTAAATAAGTTCTAGCCAAAGTTTTATGCTATGTGAATTCAAATGAATAGAAATTTGAAGATTTATTACAGTGATTACATATTAGCAGATATAAATATGTAATTTATGGTTAGTATTATATTTTCTCAAGCAGCTGAACCATAGGGACAAACCCCTAGAGCAGAAAATAAACCATTTCAGTGTCTCTTGATAAATAGACAGTATCAACTATTTCTATATGATGCATGGTAATGTGACAAATATATCACCTTCATTAAAGATTTGCATGAAGGATTAATGAATATTACTTATGTGGTAAAAACATTAAAATGTTTATGAAAAATTACCTTGAATGTAAGAAGTTGAGCAACAGGAATCTCATTATAATAATTTATATTATCTAAAGATTCTAAAGATATTAACTAAAGATTTTAAAGATATCTAAAGATATTAAGAAGAGGTGGCAAGAATACACAGAAGACTATACAAAAAAGATCTTCATGACCAAGATAATCATGATGGTGTGATCAGTCTCCTAGACCCAGACATCCTGGAATGTGAAGTCAAGTGGGCCTTAGAAAGCATCACTACAAACAAATCTAGTGTAGATGATGGAATTCCAGTTTAGCTATTTCAAATCCTGAAAGATGATGCTGTAAAAGTGCTGCACTCAATATGCCAGCAAATTTGGAAAACTCAGCAGTGGCCACAGGACTAGAAAAGGTCAGTTTTCATTCCAATTCCAAAAAAAGGCAATGCCAAAGAATGCTCAAACTACCGCACAATTGCTGCACTCATCTCAAACGCTAGTAAAGTAATGCTCAAAATTCTCCAAGCCAGGTTTTAGCAATACGTGAACCATGAACTTGCAGATGTTCAAACTGTTTTTAGAAAAGGCAGAGGAACCAGACATCAAATTGCCAACATCTGCTGGATCATTGAATTAGCAAGAGAGCTCCAGTAAAGCATCTATTTCTGCTTTATTGACTATGCCAAAACCTTTGACTGTGTGGACCACAATAAACTGTGGAACACCCTGAAAGAGATGGGAATACCAGACCACCTGACCTGAATCTTGAGAAATCTGTATGCAGGTCAGGAAGCAACAGATAGAACTGGACATGGAACAACAGACTGGCTGCAAATAGGAAAAGGAGTACGTCAAAGCTGTATATTGTCACCCTGCTTATTTAACTTATATGCAGAGTACATCATGAGAAACGCTGGACTGGAAGAATCACAAGCTGAAATCAAGATTTCTGGGAGAAATATCATTAACCTCAGATATGCAGATGACCCCACCCTTAAAGCAGAAAGTGAAGAGGAACTAAAAGCCTCTTGATGAAAGTGAAAGAGGAGAGTGAAAAAGTTGGCTTAAAACTCAACATCAGAAAACTAAAATCATGGCATGTGGTCCCATCACTTCATGGGAAATAGATGGGGAAACAGTGGAAATAGTGNCTGTATGTAGGTCAGGAAGCAACAGTTAGAACTGGACATGGAACAACAGGCTGGTTCCAAATAGGAAAAAGAGTACGTCAAGGCAGTATATTGTCACCCTGCTTATTTAACTTATATGCAGAGTACATCATGAGAAACGCTGGACTGGAAGAAACACAAGCTGGAATCAAGATTTCTGGGAGAAATATCATTAACCTCAGATATGCAGATGACCCCACCTTTAAAGCAGAAAGTGAAGAGGAACTAAAAGCCTCTTGATGAAAGTGAAAGAGGAGAGTGAAAAAGTTGGCTTAAAACTCAACATCAGAAAACTAAAATCATGGCATGTGGTCCCATCACTTCATGGGAAATAGATGGGGAAACAGTGGAAATAGTGTCAGACTTTATAATTTGGGGCTCCAAAATCACTGCAGACGGTGATTGCAGCCATGAAATTAAAAGATGCTTACTCCTTGGAAGGAAAGTTATGACCAACCTAGACAACATATTCAAAAGCAGAGACATTCTTTTGCCAACAAAGGTCTGTCTAGTCAAGGCTATGGTTTTTCCTGTGGTCATGTATGGATGTGAGAGCTGGACTGTGAAGAAGGCTGACCGTCGACTGTTGAAGAATTGATGCTTTTGAACTGTGGTGTTGGAGAAGACTCTTGAGAGTCCCTTGGACTGCAACGAGATTCAACCAGTCCATTCTGAAGGAGATCAGCCCTGGGATTTCTTTGGAAGGAATGGTGCTAAAGCTGAAACTCCAGTACTTTGGCCACCTCATGAGAAGAGTTGACTCATTGTAATAGACTCATGCTGGGAGGGATTGGGGGCAGGAGGAGAAGGGGACAACAGAGGATGAGATGGCTGGATGGTATCACCGACTCGATGGAAGTGAGTTTGAGTGAACTCTGGTAGATGGTGATGGGCAGGGAGGCCTGGCGGGCTGCAGTAAATGGTATCGCAAGAGTAGGACATGACTGAGCAACTGAACTGAACTGAAAAATTCTCTAGACTTGATATCTAGACTTATAGTTCTAAAATTCTGGAATACTAAACATCTCTTTAAGAAAATTAGAGATATCACAGGAATATTTCCTGCAAAAATAGGAACAGTAAATGACAGAATGGGTATGGCCCTAACAGAAGCAGAATATATTAAGAAGAGATGGCAACAATACACAGAAGAAATATGAAAAAATATCTTCATTACTCAGATAAATATGATTCTGTGATCACTCACCTAGAGCCAGATATCCTAGAGTGTGAATTCAATTGGGCCTTAGGAAGCATTACTACAAGCNTGACAGAATGGGTATGGCCCTAACAGAAGCAGAATATATTAAGAAGAGATGGCAACAATACACAGAAGAAATATGAAAAAATATCTTCATTACTCAGATAAATATGATTCTGTGATCACTCACCTAGAGCCAGATATCCTAGAGTGTGAATTCAATTGGGCCTTAGGAAGCATTACTACAAGCAAAGCTGGTGGAGGTGATGGAATTCCAGATGATTTATTTCAAATCCTAAAAGATGATGCTGTGAAAGTGCTGTACTTAATATGCCAGCAAATTTGGAAGACTCAGCAGTGGCCACAGGACTGGAAAAGGTCAGTTTTCATTTCAATCCCTAAGAAAGGCAATGCCAAAGAATGCTCTCATGCCACATAATTGCACTCATCTCTCACACTAGTAATGTTCAAAATTCTCCAAGCAAGGCTTCAACAGTATGTGAATCATGCATTATTGATTACACAGAAGCCTTTGACTATGTGAATCACAACAAACTATGGGAAATTCTTAAACAGACTGAAATACCAGACTGCCTGACCTGCCTCCTGAGAAATCTGTATTCAGGACAAGAAGCAACAGCTAAAATGTGACATCGAACAATGGACTGGTTCCAAATTGGGAAAGGGGTACATCAAGGCTGTATATTGCCACCCTGCTTATTTAAATTCTATGCAGAGTACATCATGAGGAATACCAGACTGAAAGAAACACAAGCTGGAATCAACACTGCCGGGAGAAATATCAATAACCTCAGATATTCAGATGATACCACCCTTATGGCAGAAAGTAAAGAGGAACTAAAAAGCCTCTTGATGAAAGTAAAAGAGGAGAGTGAAAAAGTTGGCTTAAAGCTCAACATTCAGAAAACGAGGATCACGGCATCCAGTCCCATCACTTCATGGCAAATAGATGGGGAAACAATGGAAACAGCAAGAAGCTTTATTTTGGAGGGCTCCAGAAATCACTGCAGATGGTGACTGCAGCCATGGAATTAAAAGACGCTTGCTCCTTGGAAGAAAGTCCGTGATGAACCTAGACAGCATGTCAAAAAGCAGAGACATTACTTTGCCAACAAAAGTCTGTCTAGTCAAAGCTATGGTTTTACCAGCAGTCATGCATGAATGTGAGTGTTGAACTATAAAGAAATGTGAGAGGTGAAGAATTGATTATTTTGAACTGTGGTGTTGGAGAAGACTCTTGACAGTCCCTTGGACTGCAAGAACATCCAACCAGTCCATCCTAAAGTAAATCAGTCCTGAATATTCATTGGAAGGACAGGTGCTGAAGCTGAAACTCCAATACTTTGGCCAACTGATGTGAAGAACTGACTCATTTGAAAAGACACTGATGCTAGGAATGAATGAAGGAGGGAGGAGAAGCAGATGACAGAGGATGAGATGGTTGGATGGCATCACCGACTCTATAGACATGAGTTTGAGTAAGCTCCAGGGGTTGGTGATGTACAAGGAGCCTGGTGTGCTGCAGTCTGTGGGGTCACAAAGAGTCAGACATGACTGAGCTACTGAACTGAACCGAAAGATTCTCTACTGCACCTACATGATAAATGTAGTCCAAAAGCAACCAAAATTCCATGTTTAAAATACAAAGCTTAGGCTAATCATAACTCTGAAGGATTTTGTCTTCTGTGAGCTTATCTACCTAAAATAGGGATAACTCATATTTATTTCTGCTAATATTTCTGATGCAGTAAATCTTCAAATTTACACTATAAAATTTGCATAGCATGAAATCAAAATGTTAGATATCTCTTTAAAATCTATGAAAAATGTTGACTGTTTTGAATACATACTTTATGAATTTTCTTTTGCTTCAAATGCCTAGAGCTACATTAAATTTTATTTCTTTTATTTATGTACAAATGACAAATACCTTTAGGATAAAATACATTTTACTAAATAAAACACAAACAAATGAGTAAACTTTATTCTACTATTCAATTTTTCCTTTTTTCCTCCTTTGGAATATTGCTCAAGATTAGTCCTTTCTACTAATCAAACAGTGCTGTCTTGTGGACCTCCATTGATACCAGCAATACTGGATTATTTATGCATGGAGTTTTTTGGGTTTTTTTTTTTTTTTTTTTTTGTTTAATTTTTTTAAAATCTCAACTCTTTATTATTTTTTTTTTTTTTTTTNATCAAACACTGCTGTCTTGTGGACCTCCATTGATACCAGCAATACTGGATTATTTATGCATGGAGTTTTTTGGGGGGTTTTTTTTTTTTGGTTAACTATTTGAAAAACTCTAAGTCTTTAAATATATTTTTTATTTAGAGAATAATTGCTTTACAATGTTGTGTTGGCTCCTGCCTTATAGCAACGTGAATCAGCTGTAAGTATCCATCTGAAGCTATGTCCGTACCCCCTCCCTCTTGAGCCTCTCTACCTCTGCCCCCATCCCTCCCCTCTAGGTCATCAGAGAGCACTGGAAGGCTCCCTGTGCTATACAACAGCATCCCACCCTCTGTTTTACACATGGTATGGTAGTGTGTATATGTCAATGCTCCTCTCTCATTTGTCTCACTGTCTCCTTCCCCTGCAGTGTCCACAAGTCCCTTACCTACATCTGCGTCTTTATTCCTGCCCTGCACATAAATTCATCAGTACAATTTGTTCTAGATTCCATATAGTCTTAATATAAGAGGAAAGCAAGAATAAGTATACGTGTTGGCAATTGTGTACAATTGCTTTTATCCCTGTGAACATCTGCAGGTCAGGCACTCTGTCCTATTTTATAGTGGGCTTTTATGCTAGCAAGATACACCTTTACCTTTTTATGTAATTGAGGCCCTGTGATAACAGTTTAATTAGATAGTGATTCAGTAGTTAATAGGAATCCAGACCTGCTTCTGTCTAGTGAGTGGGATTTAGACACTTCTCTGAGTAGTTATTTGAAGCATGAAAGTTTTAATTGGCAAAATTGGATCCTATGGTATACGTAACTCCATCTAATAGATACTTGAAATAGCTACTAATCAGGCTTTTCTTTTTTCAAATAGAGATCTGTGCACAGTGAGACTTATTGGTCAAGTTTTTGATCTTTGTATCTCAGTTCCCTCATTCATAAAACAGGGTTACTTATTTCAGTAAGATTTAAATAAACTAATATACATAGAAACACTGTATGGAACCCACTGGTGCTATAGAGTTTTACTAGATCCTATTGGTATTACATCCCATTTTCTCTCATCTGGTTTTCCACTCATCTGGCAGCTGTACCTTCTTTAGAGAGAAGCGAGGTGCAAGTAGGGCTCCCTGCTGGCAGCCAGTAAATGATGGATGTAGGGGAGGTGAGTATAAAAGACCGATTCTCTTTACCTTCTGTTGACTTACCAAGTCGACAGTGAAATGTGCATTCCCAAAGCCCTAAGTGGAATTAGTCTCCTAAACTAATTCTATCAAGGATCACATCCTTGTTTCCTTTTTTTTTTTTTTCTCTCTTTACCCAGTCTTTCTTCCCTTAATCCCTTCTCCTGGGAACACTCTATCAATGAATCACATTCAAAGGAATCCCCTTCTCAGATTCTGTTTCTAGGAAACCGACCTCAGAACATAAATGTTCACTGTTACTGTTATTGTTGTTATCATTAAGATCAAGTGTTCTGATTTAAGGAGGATAAACTTGTAGGTTTCTTTGGTCATATCTAATGAATGAACTACACAATCTCCCAGTAAATCTCTATGCATCTTTTTTTTTTCCTTTCAGCTAAGCTCTTCATAATTTTGATAAGCACACTAGGTCTTATTTCTTGGCAAGGTTTTAGTAAACAGATATCTTGTTGTTCATCAAGGGCTAGTATCAGTGCACTTTAATAAGCAATTGTTGAAAGTTTAGTGTGAATGCTTTTGCATGCAAAGTCCAAAACCTAAGTGGAACCTGTGCCATGGACTATCACACCTTGTTGGGAAAATGCTGGTCTCTGTCCTGATAGAGTTTACAATTCAATAAAAAATAATTTCGTTTCTTACCTGATAGTATACATGTTTCAATAACATTCTCCCAAATCATCCCACCCTCTCCCTCTCCCACAGAGTCTAAAAGTCCATTCTATACATCTGCGTCTCTTTTGCTGTCTTGCATAGAGGGGAATTGCCAGTCTATGTTCGATACAGGATACAGGATGCTTGGGGCTGGTGGATCGGGATGATCCAGAGAGATGATATGGGGTGGGAGGTGGGAGGGGGGTTCAGGATTGGGAACTCATGTACACCTGTGGCTGATTCACGTCAATGTATGGCAAAACCAATACAGTATTGTAAAGCAAAATAAAGTAAAAATAAATTTTAAAAAAATAATAATTTAAAAACCCCTTACCAAAGCAAGAAATTTAGGTTGCATTTCAAAAAGAGTTAGCAGTGATCTTTATATCTAGACACAGGGCTCCTGAGATTAAAAAAATATCCTCTGTAGTGTCAAACATTCCTCAGGGAAAATAAAAAAAGCTATTGTCACCCACTTGAACTCTAGTACTTGTTTTTAAAAAAATAATAATTTAAAAACCCCTTACCAAAGCAAGAAATTTAGGTTGCATTTCAAAAAGAGTTAGCAGTGATCTTTATATCTAGACACAGGGCTCCTGAGATTAAAAAAATATCCTCTGTAGTGTCAAACATTCCTCAGGGAAAATAAAAAAAGCTATTGTCACCCACTTGAACTCTAGTACTTGGAATTCACTTACTTGGAATCCTTTGAGTTGTGGATTGTGAGAGAATGCCAGTTTACTACTGTTTCTATTGTAAATACTCTTTTCTTTATATTTTGTTTTGCTAAAGGTGTTTTGAGTTATATGCATATACATTTTTATTTTGTCTCAGTGACATATTATAATTCTTAAGCAGAACTCTATTGCTTCTGACTCTAGATAATAAACATAATGAAAATACATGTCTCAAAAACTTATAAAAAGAAGAATTAGTACTTTGTTTTGTTCAACCAAGATAACTGAAACTATGTAATACAGACTGTCTTTGTATTAAGATGATTCAGTTTTTAAAACATATGACAAATGTCCTCTCACATTTTTCACAACATCTTTAAAAATATCTTGATTCTCTGGGCTCTAACCAAGTGTCAGTTAGACAACTTTCTTTTGCTGTTGCTCTCAAGATTCTTGCTTCTGGCTAAGTTTCAAAGGTGAAATATTTGACACTTGTAGAAATTAAACCCAGATGTACAAGGTTCACAAAGAATCTGCACTGTACCAAGTTCTACTAGAATATATCAGGTCATTTATCCTAAGCCAACAGCTACCCTTACTGAACAGTTTCTGCAGGTTGAACATTTTCATTTAGGTGGCTTATGTAATCCTCAGCACAATCATATCATTTAGATATTACTATTCTATTTTATGAATATTGAAATTGGGATTCAATAATTCACGTCCATCGAGTCAGTGATGTCATCCAGCCATCTCATCCTCTGTCGTCCCCTTCTCCTCCTGCCCCCAGTCCCTCCCAGCATCAGAGTCTTTTCCAGTGAGTCAACTCTTCACATGAGGTGGCCAAAGTACTGGAGTTTCAGCTTTAGCATCATTCCTTCCAAAGAAATCCCAGGGCTGATCTCCTTCAGGGTGGACTGGTGGGATCTCCTTGCAGTCCAAGGGATTCTCAAGAGTCTTCTCCAACACCACAGTTCAAAAGCATCAATTCTTCGGTGTTCAGCCTTCTTCACAGTCCAACTCTCACATCCATACATGACCACAGGAAAAACCATAGCCTTGACTAGACAGACCTTAGTTGGCAAAGTAATGTCTCTGCTTTTGAATATACTATCTAGGTTGGTCATAACTTTTCTTCCAAGGAAAGTTGGTGATGGACAGGGAGGCCTGGCATGCTGTGATTCATGGGGTTGCAAAAAGTCGGACACGACTGAGTGACTGAACTGAACTGAATATTAGAATATGCTTCCCAGATGGCACTAGTGGTAAAGAACCTACTACCAATTCAGGAGATGTAAGAGATGCAGGTCTAGTCCCTGGGTCAGGAAGATCCTCTGGAGGTGGGAATGGCAACCCACACCAGTGTTCTTGGCTGGAGAATCCCATGGACAGAGGAGTCTGGCGGGCTATGGACCTAGGGTCACTAAGAGTTGGACATGACTGAAACAACTTAGCACACATGCACAGTCACAATATTAGAATATAATAATTAAAGCAGTGTGATGCAAAGATAAAATATGATGAAAAGATATAGGCTTAGAGTGAGTCAGATTGCATTTTTTTCTCTAAAAATTATTAGGTATAATTTGCCACTGGCTCACCAATTTGAGCCTCACAACTTTAATGTTGCATATGATTATAGTGATGGTAATAACTGTATCTAGTTCTAGAAGTACTAGTCTTACATATAGTATCTCATTTAACCTACAATTTCACCATTAATTGCATTTTACAGATTAGAGACTAGAGTGAGTGAGTGAAGTCATTCAGTTGTGTCCGACTCTGCGACTCATGGACTGTAGCCTACAAGGCTCCTCTGTCCATGGAATTTTCCAGGGAAGAGTACTGGCGTGGGTTGCCATTTCCTTCTCCAGGGGATCTTCCCGACCCAGGAATCGAATCTGGGTCTCCCACATTGCAGACAGACCCTTTGCCATCTGAGCCACCAGGCAAGTCCTTAGTTTGCCCAAATGTACATAGGTCATTAGATCATGCATCCATCACTGGGACTATGATTTTGTGATTCCAAAGTCCATAATCTTATTCACTCACGGCATTGCCTTCTAATCTCTGTGTATGTGTATGACTGGGAGTTGGGGGAAAATGTGCAAAGTGTGCAATTCATACTTAATTCTCAAGTTAGTTCCTTTCCTTCCCCAGCTCCACCTTATATCTACATACCTTAAATGGTGCTTTGCATATAAAAATGTATCACTACCTACTTGTGAGTACTCGAAGTTGTCTTGATCTCAGTCTCTATTCTAAAACTAGCAGCCAAAATAACCTTTAGATATGATCCATGTAATAACTCGAGCTGCCAAATCAGCCTTCTCAACAGTGACAGTGATATGTTCAAGCAGAGGCAAAATGACTGACCACCATTAAGACTGTTAACCTGAGAGGGAGGTGGTGGTTGTTATTCAGTCGCTAAGTCATGTCCAGCTCTTTGCAACACTGTAGACTCCAGCACACCAGGCTTCCCTGGTCCTCATCCTCTCCCAGAGTTCACCCAAGTTCACATCCATTGGATTGGTGATGTTATCCAACCATCTCATCCTCTGCCACCCTCTTCTTTTGCCTTCAGTCTTTCCCAGCATCAGGATCTTTTCAAATGAGTTGACTGTTCACATCAAGTGGACAAAGTATTGGAGCTTCAGCTTCAGCATCAGTCCTTTCAATGAATATCCAGGGCTGATTTTTATAGGACTGATGGGTTTGATCTCCTTGCTGTCCAAGGGACTCTCAAGAGGCTTCTCCAGCACCACAGTTCAAATCATCAATTCTTTGGCATCTTAATGGTCCAACTCTCACATCTGTAATCACTACTTGAAAGACCATAGCTTTGACTATACGGACCACTGTTGGCAAAGTGATATCTTTGCTTTTTAATGCACTTTCTAGGTTTGTCATAGTCTTCCTTCCAAGAAGCTAGCATCTAATTTCATGGCTGCAATCACCAACCATGAAAGAGAGAGGTTGGATCACCTCAAATTTAACATCCCTCTAAACCTCTGTTTAATTTACTTAATAGAATAAATCACAAAAATACTTCATAGTAACTTTGTAAACATGACCCTTTCTCTTTTGTTCATTGACTGTACAAACCAAATTTTTAAAACTGCCTACATTACTTCTCAGGATCTGTTTTTAGCTCAGTTTTCAAACATAATCTTTCATTTATATTCTAAAGGCCAAGATAAGTTCAAATACATCTTTAAAAATTTGAAATTTAAAATATGAAATAATCTACTCTTAAAATTTAGAACTATTTATTAAATATATATATTGGTATTTATCTTCTAATTATTCATTTTCTCATCAACTATGTATTGAGCAACTACACACCAGCCATTTTGTTGGCTCCTAAGGGATATGGTGGTAAATGCAGTAGATGTGGTTTCTACTCTGGCAAGAGTACTTAATGTTGCTAATAATGACATTTTCTATCACAATCCAGGTATAAATCTGCAATGCAAATAACATTGCCTTAGTTTCAGATTCAGTTCAGTTCAGTCACTCAGTCATGTCCAGCTCTTTGCAATCCCATGAACCACAGCACCCCAGGCCTCCCTGTCCATCACCAACTCCCAAAGTTTACCCAAACTCTTGGCCATCAAGTCAGTGATGCCATCCAACCATCTCATTCTCTGTCATTGCTTTTCCTTCCCACCTTCGATCTTTCCCAGCACCAGGGTGTTTTCCAATGAGTCAGTTCTTCACATCAGGTGGCCAAGGTATTGGGGTTTCAGCTTCAGCATCAGTCCTTCCAATGAATATGCAGGAATAATTCCCTTCAGGATTGACTGGTTTCATCTCCTTGCAGTTCAAGGGACTCTTGAGAGTCTTTTCCAACATGACAGTTCAAAAGCATCAATTCTTCGGTGCTCAGCTTTCTTTATAGTCCAACTCTGGCATCCATACATGACCACTGGAAAAACCATAGCTTTGACTAGATGGACATTTGTTGACAAAGTAATGCCTCTGCTTTTTAATATGCTGTCTAGGTTGGTCATAACTTCCCTTCCAAGGAGTATATCCCCTTAAGCTAAGTAGTAATGGATAATTAATTGTACAATTCTCTATAATTTCCTTCATGATGTCATTAATTCTAAAATTCAAAATTGTAGCTAGCCACCAGCTACAAACTTTATATAAGCAAAAATCTTCATTGTGCCAATTTTAAAAACAGTACCATTTTACCCAATAACTTACTAAGTTTCATTATTCAAATATATTCACATCAATTATTTCTTTAGAACTGGAGGCAAAGGAGTCATAACAGATAATGGAACTGTAAAACCAAGAATGTTTACAAAACAATTAATAAATGCAAAATTGCTTATGACATGCACTCTATTAAGCAGTATCCTATAAAAATGAAAAAAACTTATCAAACTACAAGTAAAAAGCTTAATTTAATATTAAAACAAACTAAAAAGTTCCACTGGTATAATAAAGAACAAATTATAATTATAGCTATTGTATATATCTCACAAGGATAACCAAAAATAGGTAAGAGCAGAGATTGTGATAAATATAGCCCATTAGATGAAAATCTTATTACAAACCATAAAACATAATAAAAAATAGAGAAGATTCTGATTTTTAGGTTTTCCTTTTTATAGCTGACAAGGATAAAAACAAAAACAAAAAAACAAACAAAACTAGGCTCCCTAAAAGAATCACAGTATTAATTGGGTGGTGAACAAATCAATTGCTATATCCATTGTGTTCTCTGCAAATCTTTTGATCCACAGCTTCTACTATGTACACACATTATTAGGAAGAAGAATGATTATCTTCTAACTTGCATTTATATTAGAGAATGTTGAAATGAATTGCATATGTTTACTCATTGAAATTGTTTTCAAAGACTTCAGAGAGTGCAGTATGCAGTTTTATTCCCCTTTCTCATACTTTTTTTTAAAAAAAGTAATGGCACTGCAGTTGTAAGAATTGAACATCTTTTCCCATAAGGATGATCATGTTTTTATACCCTGTAGACATAGAAATATATCATTTAAGTAATCAGCTTGTTTGTCAGGGGAACAAAAGAAAGCTAGTCTGTTTCATGACACTGAATCAATTACAGCAAGTGTGATGAAAATCTGCAATGAACAAAACCACAAAACCCAGGCATTCAACTAGGAAAATAGAGCCAACCTAGAACCTTTCCCCTAATTTAGAAATGAGAAATAAAACAAAGCTTAATATATAGCCAAGCTCACAGGAATGGGAAAAAAGCAGGTATCAGAAAAAAATAGAAAAATATGTAGGAATAAATCCTAACTGGCATCTAGGAATACTATTAACCCATTAATCCTGAGAAAATGTTGGCAACAAAGATTCATGGAGGTAGACTATAGAGTCTACAAGCTTGAGGATGATTGTTCATGCTGGTATAAAGAACAAGTCTTTGGGTCTTCCTCAGAGGGAAAGTTAGAATAAACATCTGTACCAAACCAGGTCCATCATGTGCTATTCTTTCAGTGAAACTGAATGGCTCTCACTGACTCAGGAAAGAAGTTTAAAAAGTCACTCATAAGAAACCAAAACCTTAAGTCAACACAGTACAAGTTTGTAAACAAAATGTATGTTATCACACAGTATAAAAAATGCACTAGAGAAATTTAACATAAAAACTATAGGGGGTACACATTGAAGAATAATATCAAAACATTTTAAGTTGTCTAAGTCAAACATACTATTAAAAAAAAAAAAACTGAGAGGAATGGGAAAAATCACAACTGACCAACTAGTCTTAGTGTGCTTCTGATAATGTGTGATGATATCAAGATTTCAATATTTAATATATCAGTTTATATTAAAATATTTTTAAGGCCAAGCATAATTGTTATGAAACCAAGTGTTATATGGGAGTAAAGACTATGCCCCCAGAGCCAACTATGTTTTACTACTTTCCTGAATCATTTTATTATCTTCAGGTTCTGACATACTAAAAGTAAAGTGAATGCTTGTTTTTTCATGAAAGTAAAGACAAGTTTGAAAAGAATTTTAAATAAATGCTGATAGAGAATGAAAAAAAATGTATAAAAGAAAGTAAACAGTAACTTTTGGAGAAGGAAATGGCAACCCACTCCAGTATTCTTGCCTGGAGAATCCCGAGGACGGAGGAGCCTGGTGGGCTTCAGTTCACGGGGTCGCAAAGAGTCGGACACGACTGAGCGACTTCACTCAAACAGTAACTTTAAGAGAGGATTAGATTGGTTCAATATATTCATTTTTGGCAAAGGCAGAAAATCCAATTCAAATTCAGACTGTCAGCTTTTCTACTGTATACTATTTCCACTTTTTATCCTTCTTAAAATTATGAAATGCTTTGCTATATAAAACTAAAAACTTATTTTAAAAACTAAATGAACATTGTTGAATACCCAAGTACCCATTAACCTATAAAATTTGAGAAAAATGCCAATTTTGTGCAAATACTTTCTGCTTATTCTAAAAATATTTTACAAAACATTGACTCAAGAAACACTATTGGTACAACAAAATTAGATTTCAGTTAATGATAGTCTCTAAAGTGATTGTTCTTTGCTTTATTTATTCCAAAATTTCTAGTAATACAAATCAAAAATCAAGATAACTCCAGTAAAGTCTAACCCAAAAATTAATTTCAAAGAGTATCAAAATGTCTAAGCGCTGTTTCAGCAACAAACGAAACTCTCATTATAACAACTAGAATAAGCCATATATTGGAAGGGAGAAAGGAGGGAGGGAGAAGAAGGGAAAGAAGGAAGGAGAGAGAAAAAGGAAGAGAAGAAAAGCGTAAAATAGGGCTTCCTAATCCTCACTGTAGATTAGAATCACATTTGAGCTTTCTTAAAAGTTCAAGTAGTGTTATTAAACAAATAACTGTGGAGAAAAGGGACCTCGGAATCTGTTCTTTCAGCTGTAACACAGGTAATTCTAATGTCTATTGAGATTTTAATGCTATTGGCAAACAATTTTTTTTTCTTTTATTAACTCAGTTGCAATATGGTTTTGATTTCCACTCATCTATTGAAGTTTCCATTCAGTGATATCTCAAATGTCAATCTTAAGTAACATTTACCTTTATTATCTTTGTAAATATTCCTACTAAGTCCTTTTTCCTTAGCCGGCATTATTTAACCCTCCTGAAATGGTTGAGCCATTGGCCTCTGTAGCACTGCATTTTCGTTATTCCCCTTGAATTTTTCCAATGGTTCCTTCCCTCTTCCCTTCTGAACATTTTTTTGTTTTCTTTCTTTTATTTATATGTTGTGTTTTCCAGATAACTATCTTCTCACCATATTTATTCTCATCTACTTACCTGATTCAATTATACCAATATACCAATAACTTCCAACCACAGATTTACTCTTGTGAACTTCAAACGCATGCTTACCAACTGCTGGAACTGCTTATGTGGATTTGCCTCAAACTCAAAATGTCCTGAAGGTGAACCAATGATCTTTCTCTTTAAACTAGTTTTACCTCATTTTTATTTAATCCTGAACTTCACATGCCATCCTCCTCCCAGCCATTCAAGGGAGATATGAAAGTGTTCCTAAACTATCTGTCTTTACATTTGTCTTGAAAGTGTAGTCTTTGTGACTACATGAGATATAGCTCACCAGTCTCCTTTATCCATGGAATTCTCCAAGCAAGAATACTGGAGTGATTAGGCATTTCCTTCTCCAGGGGATCTTTCTGACCCAGGGATCAAACCCAAGTCTCCTGCATCTCAGGAGAATTTGTTACTGTCTGAGTCACCAGGGAAGCCCCTCCTATGTATTTATTGGGCTAATATCCCAATATCCTTCTTCTTGTCATAATTAGGTTCTGATTCAGATTTCTTCAGCTCTTACCTTTAATATGCAATATTGTTCTCTCGCTCCCTTCTGCAACCTTGGGCTTATTTAAATTCAGCCTTTGCAGAATCACCAGAACACCCTACTCTATCACTGTTCCTGTTCATGATGGCAATTGTCTTGCTGTTCACACTGTCTCTCTGTTCGCTGAACTTAGGGTAGGCAAGGCACGAGCTACGATGCTGGAAGAAAATATGAGGAGCTGTAGGAACTGCAGACACGTTTATTTTCTCCTGGCTGGCATGGAAGCCATAACACAGACTCTCTCCTGGCCGATGTAGCAGCTGTAGCAGAGCCAGAACATAACCATAATATAGCCATAATGAAGCCATAATATAACATAACCATGATGTCGCTCCAATGTAGCCCTAGTGCAGCAGTAGCTGCTGCTGCTAAGTCACTTCAGTCGTGTCCAACTCTGTGTGACCCCATAGATGGCAGCCCACCAGACTCCCCCTTTCCTGGCATTCTCCAGGCAAGAATACTGGAGTGGGTTGCCATTTCCTTCTCCAATGCATGAAAGTGGAAAGTGAAAGGGAAGTCACTCAGTCGTGTCCAACTCTTCGTGACCCCATGGACTGCAGCCTACCAGGCTCCTCCATCCATGGGATTTTCCAGGCAAGAGTACTAGATTGGGGTGCCATCACCTTCTCCAAGTGCAGCAGCAGCCAGGGCTTTCATGGTGAAACTCCTACAGGTGTACCACACTAAGGAGCCTGTGACCAAGCAATGACATGCAGGCACAGTGCTGTAAATGAGCTCAGCTGTTCAGTTCAGTTCAGTTCAGTCTCTCAGTCATGTCCAACTCTTTGCAACCCGATGGGCTGCAGCGCTCCAGGCCTCCCTGTCCATCACCAACTCCCAGAGCTTGTTCAAACTCATGTCCATCGAGTTGGTGATGCCATCCAACCGAGTCAGTGATGCCATCCAACCATCTCATCCTCTGTCGTCACTTTCTCCTCCTTCCTCAGTCTTTTCCAGCATCAGGGTCTTTTCCAATGAGTCAGTTCTTCACATCAGGTGGTCAAAGTATTGGAGATTACAATTCAGCTTCAGTCCTTTCAATGAATCTTCAGGACTGATTCTCTTTAGGATGGACTGGTTGGATCTCCTTGCAGTCCAAAGGACTCTCAAGAGTCTTCTCCAACACCACAGTTCAAAAGCATCAATTCTTAGGAGCTCAGCTTATACCCATACATGACTACTGGAAAAGCCATAGCTTTAACTATATGCACCTTTTTTTTTTTAATAAAGTAATGTCTCTGCTTTTTAATATGCTGTCTAGGTTTGTCATATCTTTTCTTCCAAGGAGCAAGCATCTTTTAATTTCATGGCTGCAGTCACCATCTGAAGTGTTTTTGGAGCCTAAGAAAATAGTCTCTCAATGGTTCCATTGTTTCCCCATCTATTTGCCCTGAAGTGATGGGACTGGATGCCATGATCTCAGATATTGCATAATCATTATTCACCAAACGTGGGGCAAGAGCAAGAGGCCATGTGGCAAGAGAGCCTGACCATGCCATCTTGGCTAATTTGCTCTTTCCCTAAACTCCACCCCTTCAGGGTCTCTCACCTCACAATTCACATGCGATCAATCTCTTGTGATGGTCCCTTGGTGAGTAACACTGACCCTTGAATATACATCTTGCAACAGCAGTAGATGCTACAACAACAAACAGTTACATCCCAACACACAGCAAAATCCAATGCCAGGTATCACCTGGAACTCATGTTACAGTCCATGCCCTCATGGGACTAGAAGAGCCACCCACTACATGTGGAGTGCCTTTATCTTCCTTGGTCAAATCTAGTCCATTGGTTGTCCTTGTAAAATTGCAGGAAAGCCTCCACAAGGTCAACTCCACCCTTTCAGGCTTTTTTATTAAGGATCTGCAAAAACCCCCTACAGGCGCCAGGCCCACTCTTTCAAGGAGGGGAATTTTAGCATTCACGGGGCACCACATCATTCCAACCACATCATTCCAAATGCTTTCACACTGTTCTAAATCCGCAGGAGAATGAGAAGTTAGTAGCACCTCACAGGGCATGGCCTTTACAGTTCCCTGCTCTAAATCTACATTATAGAACACAGCATAAACCTACATCATACATTATAGGACAAAGCCTTTCACATAGGGAGCCTTCCAATTACCAAAGGTAAGGACACAGCCTCTGGCTAGATGTAAACAAGGTTGCATTCAGCACTGGTGTCAACCAGGGCCATTACTCTCTGTACATTAGCTAGTGACCTGTGAATTACAAGTTCTACATGTGGTCTCCGGTCCCTGAGTCTTCAGGAGGGCACCTTGGTTTGAGCCCTATTCAAAGTGGAAAAGGGCATCATTCAAAAGAACATTCTTGGGCGCCATGTAATCTTTTAACTGAACCACCTGGACCTCTTGCTGTGGATATTTCCCAAACTTGGTAAACTGCTGCTCTGGTCTCAGTTGCCTCCACAGCTCTGGGAGCAGAGCACTGGGCTGTATGTCAGTATTATTTGTCAATTCCTGCTGCTAACAAATCAGCCCACATTTTCATTCTCATCACCAGAAGGGGGCCTTTACCAACTCAGGCCCCCTTCAGGGTCTTCACACTTCTAATCCCCTTTGCCTCCTGTTGTCCCTCTGTTTCTCCCAAGCTAGCCACTATCAAGGTCACCTCATAGATGGGGCACCACACATAAGTCACAAGAATAGCAGTCCTAGATTCAGAAGCAGTAGATGGGGCATTGTTCAAAATGGCATGTTGAATGCTGCCAGTAAAACGCTTGTCATCTGGGCCTCAGGTATTTAGGTTAAATATCAATGCTTCATGCCCAGTTCTCTCACCATTTGGGTCAGCCTGGTATAGATATGCCATTTACTCACAGTATCCAGGAGCTCTCCCACGTTTGACCACATAATGTGGGAGGCAGCCTTAATCCATTTCATGAAGGCATGCGTTTGGTTAGGCCTTCCTTGCATGAGTAGTCTAGCATTCTGTAAGATTTGTCTCAATGAAGGGTAAATCATTATAGATGCCAACCCTCCAAAATCACTGCAGGTGATGACTGCAGCCATGAAATTAAAAGACACTTGCTTCTTGGAAGAAATTGGGAGGGATTGGGGGCAGGAGGAGAAGGGGACGACAGAGGATGAGATGGCTGGATGGCATCACTGAATGGATGGATGTGAGTATGAGTGAACTCCGGGAGTTGGTGATGGACAGGGAGGCCTGGCGTGCTGCAATTAATGGGGCTGCAAAGAGTCGGACACGACTGAGTGACTGAACTGAACTGAAAGAATATAAACATCATTATCTTATGAATAATGAAAAGAAGGACCACATCTGAAAACCTTCAATTTTGTGATTATCGTTATAAGAAAACATATCCTACGTGGTACAAAATATGTAAAGGGAGAGAAGAACTTGTGGGAAAGAAAAGAAAAAAAAAAAGGCAAGGAAACTAGGAGACATGTCTTTGTAAAATTATTGGAGATTCTATCCTTTTCCCGTTGTGTATTCTTGCCACCAGTGTTGAAAATTAAGAGACTGTATATGCTTTAGTTTACTTCTGGGCTTTCTATTTTGTTTCACTAGTGTACATATCTGCTTTTTTGTCAGTAGCAAACTATTTTGATTCCTATTATTTTGTAATGTAATTTGAAATTGAGACTTGATATATATAATATCTCAGTCTCCATTCTTTCCCTAGATCACTTTATTACAAGAGCTCTCTTGTGGTTTCATATAAAGTTTGGGATTGTTTGTTCTACTTTTCTAAAAATGTCATGTAAGTTTTGATAGAGAAATGATTAATCTCTTTACCACTTTAGAGAGCATAGATAGTTTAACAGTATTATTTCTTCCAGCCCATGAAAACGGGCAATCCATCTCCCCCGACTATTTGCATCTCCTATTGCTTTTATCAAGTTTTCATGATTTCCTGTTAAGATCTTCTACCACCTTGGCTAAATTAATTCCTAAGCATTTTCTTCATTTTAATAGTTTATAAACTGAAATTTTCATTATTTTGTTTTCAGATTGATTGTTTTTAATGTAAATCCAATGCAGTTACTCACTCAGTCATGTCGGACTCTTTGCAGTGCTATGGACTGTAACCTGCCAGGGTCTTCTCTCCATGGAATTCTCCAGGCAAGAATACTGGAATGGATAACCATTCCTTTCTCCAGGAGATCTTCCCAAACTAGAGATCAAACCTGGATCTCCCACATCACAGGCTATTTACTATCTGAACCACCAGGGAAGCCCTTTGACACAAATATGCATTTACTAGTTCTAACTTTTTTTATTTGTTTGTTTCTTTGTGGTATATTCAGGGTTTTCTACACACAAGATGCTGTCCTCTGAAAAGATAAATTTCTTCCTCCAATTTGGTGCCTTTTATATCTTTTTCTTTTCTGATTGCTCTTGTTAGTAATTTCAATACAATGTTTGATGGAAGTGGAGGAAATGGATATCCTTGCCTTGCACTAGAGTTTATTTAAAAAGCTTTCAAATTTCCTTATTGATTATGATTGTAGCTGTGGGCTCCTCATAGCCTTTGTCCTTTATTGCATTTTCTTTGCATGAAATATTCTCTTGGTATCTCCAGATCCCTAGTCTTTCCCATTTTATTGCTTTTCTCTATTTCTTTGCATTGCCTTAAGAAGACTTTGTATCTCTCCTTGCTATTCTCTGGAACTCTGCATTTAGTTGGGTATATCTTTCCCTTTCTCCTTTGCCTTTTGCTTGTCTTCTTATCTCAGCAATCTGTAAGGCCTCCTCAGACAACCATTTTGCCTCTTGCATTTCTTTCTCTTGGGGATGTTTTTGATCATCACTGCCTCCTGTACAATGTCATGAAGCTCTGTCCATAGTTCTTCAGGCACTCTGTCTATCAGATCTAATCCCTTTGTTCTATTTGTCACTTCTATTGAATAACTATAAGGGATTTTATTTAAGTCATACCTGAATGGCCTAGTGGTTTTCCCTAGTTTCTTCAATTTAAATCTGAATTTGCCAATAAGGAGTTCATGATCTGAGACAGAGTCAGCTCCCATTCTTGTTTTTGCTGACTGTATAGAGCTTCTCCATCTTCAACTGCAAAGAATATAACCAATCTGTTTTGGTATTGACCATCTGGTGATGTCCATGTGTAGTATCATCTCTTGTGTTGTTGGAAGAGGCTGTTTGCTATGACCAGTGTGTTCTCTTGGCAAAACTTTTAAATTTTGCCCTGCTTTATTTTGTACTCCAAAGCCAAACTTGCCCGCTGCTCCAGGTATCTCTTGACTTCCTACTTTTGCACTGCAGCCCTTTATGATGAAAAGGGCATATTTTATTGGTGTTAGTTCTAGGAGATCTTGCAGGTTTTCATAACATTGTTCAACTGTGGCTTCTTCAGTACTGATGGTTGGGGCATAGACCTGGATTACTGTGATGCTGAATGGTTTGCCTTGGAAACAAACTAAATCCTTCTCTCATTTTTGAAATTACAACCAAGTACTGCATTTTTGACTATTCTGTTGGCCAGGTTGTACACCTGAGAACTGTACAAAAAAGCTCTTAATGACCCAGATAACCATCATGGTGTGGTCACTTACCTGGAGCCATATATCCTGGAGTGTAAAATTAAGTAGGCCTTCAGAAGTATTACTATGAGCAAATCTAGTGGAGATGATGGAATTCCACCTGAGCTATTTCAAAGCATAAAAGATGTCGCTGTTAAAGTACTACACTTATTATGCAAGCAAATTTGGAAAAATCAGCAATGGCCACAGGACTGAAAAATTCAGTTTTCATTGCAATCTCAAAGAAAGGCAATGCCAAAGAATGTTCAAATTAACATACAGTTGCATTCACTTCACATGCTAGCAAGTTCATGCTCAAAATTCTACAAGCTAGGCTTCAATAGTATGTGAACCAAGAATTTCCAGATATACAACCTTGATTTAGAAAATCAAGAGGAACTAGAAATTGAATTGCCAACATACACTGGGTCATAGAAAAAGCAAGGCAATTCAAAAAAAAGAAAAAAACATCTACTTCTGCTTCACTGACTACAGTAAAGCCTTTGATTGTGTGGATCACAACAGACTGTGGGATATTCTTAAAGAGATGGGAATACCAGACCACATTACCTACATCCTGAGAAACCTTTACGCAGGAGAAGAAACAACAGTTAGAGCTGCACATGGAACAGCAGACTGGTTCAAAGTTGGGAAAGGGGGACGTGAAGACTGTATATTGCAGCCTGGCTTAACCTATATGCAGAGTACATCATATGCAATGCTGGGCTGGATGACACACAAGCTGGAATCAAGACTGTCAGGAGAAATATCAACAACCTCAGATGCGGAGATGATGCCACTTTTTGGCAGAAAGTGAAGAGGAACTAAATAGGCTCTCAATGAAGGTAAGAGAGAAAAGTGAAAAAGCTGGTTTAAAACTCAGCATTCAAAAAACAAAGATCATGACATCCCTTCCTATCATTTCTTGGCAAATAGGCAGGGGAAATTTGAAACAATGTCAGATTTCATTTTCATGGACTCCAAAATCAATGTGGATGTGATTGTAGCCTTGAAATTAAAAGACTCTTGCTCCTTGGAAGAGTAGCTATGACCAACCTAGACAGCGTGTTAAAAGCAGAGACATTACTTTGCCAACAAAGGTCCATAAAGTCACATCTGTGGTTTTTCCAGTGGTCATGTATGAATGTGAGAGTTGGACCATAAAGAAAGCTGAGCGCTGAAGAACTGATACTTTTGAACTGTGGCATTGAAGAAGACCCTTGAGAGTCCCTTGGCATGCAAGGAGATCCAACCAGTTAATTCTAAAGGAAATAAGTCTGGAATATGCTCTTTAAAGACTAATGCTGAAGCTGAAACTCCAATAGTTTAGCCACCTGTTATGAAAACCCTACTCGTTGGAAAAAACCCTGACTCTGGGGAAGTTTGAGGGCAAGAGGAGAAGTGAGCTATGGAGGATGAGATGGTTGGATGGCATCACTGGCTCAACAGACATGAGTTTGAGCAAGCTCTGGGACATAGTTAATGACAGGGAAGGCTGGCATGCTGCAGTTCATGGGGTCGCAAAGAGTTAGACATGACTTAGCTACTGAAAAACAACTTCATAGTTGGTCTTAGTTATATTGAGACAATTTCCATTCTTATCTATTTTACTTTTCTCATTTTTATTATCATATATGGATGTTGGACTTTGCCAAATGTTTTTGTCTGCATCTGATAATTATGTGGTTTTTATATTTTATTGTTTTAGTGTAGTGTATCGCATTGGTTGATGTGCATGTCTTCAATCCATTCTTGTTTCTGAGATAAGTCTCATCTGATCTTGGTGTAAATTTTTTTTGATGTATTGTTGAATTTATTTTGCTAGTATTTCACTGAGAAATTTGCATATCTGTACATCAGAGATACATGCCTGTTGTTTTTGCTGTTTAGTTGCTAAGTCATGCCCAACTCTTTGCGACCACATGGACTATAGATTTCCATTATTGTGATCTCTTTGTCTGGTTTAGGTACAAGGGTGGTTATGTCTTCTTAAAACTAGTTTGGTGGTGTTCCGGCTACATTAAATTTTTGGAGCAGTTTAAGAACTGGTGTTAACTCTTCTTTGGTGTTACTCTTTCCTGGAGAATCCTATGGATGGAGGAGGCTTTGAGGCTAGAGTCCATGCGATCTCAAAAAGGCAGACACGACTGAGTGACTTCACTTTCACTTTTCTTTCTAATGATCTCAAAGTCCATCTATTACGTCACAAATGTCATGGTTTCCTTCTTTGCATGGCTATATATTATTATTGTGTGTATATGTGTGCGTGTACACAGTTTACCTTTAAGCAATGTAGGAGCTGGGAAGCTGACACCACCACTGCCCCTCCAGCATTCAAAATTCTACATAGACCTTTAAATTCAACCCCCCATATCTATAGTTCTGCCTTTGTGGATTCAGCCAAACTTAGATTATTGTATTACTGAAGTATGCGTTTACTGAAAATAACTATGTGTAAGTGGACTCACATACTAGAAAATGGTGTTGTTCAAGAGTCTACTATGTATGCATGAGTTAATTTCTGGCCATGTAGTCTATTCTGTTAATTAATATATCTCTTTTTATCCCAATTTGATACTATTTGATTACTACAGCTTTGTAATACAGTGTGAAGTCAGGAACTGTGATGCCTCTAGCTTTGTTCTTCTTTCTTAAGATTGCTTTGACTCTTTGAGGTCTTTTACAGTTTCATAAAACTTTTAGGATTCCTTTTCCTATTTTTCTGTAAATCTTCGTTGCTGTTTTAATAGGGATTGTGTTGAATCTACAGATCGCTTTGGGTAACTTAAACGTTTCAACAATATTGATTCTTCCTGTCCATAAGCATGAAATATTCTTCCGTTTGTGTCTTTAGTTTTATCAGTGTCTTAAAGTTTGCAGTGTACAAATTCTTATCCTTTTTGATTAAATTTATTCCTAGATGTAATCTTATTTTATGAAAATACAAATGTCATTTCCTTAATTTATTTTCCTGATAGCTTGTAGTGTATAAACATGCAATGTTTTCCACGTGGATTTTTCATCCTGCAACTTTACTAAATTTGTTGATTAGTTCTAACAGATTTTTGATGCAGTCTTTAGAGTTTTTATATATACTATAAAGTTATCTGCAAATGAAGAAAATTTTACTGTTTCCTTCTGTTTTGGATGTCTTTTATTTATTGATTGATTTTTCACGCTCTCTGTTCTAGCTAGGACTTTCAGTACTATGTTAAACACAAATGGTGAGAGGTAGCATTCTTTCCTTAGAGAAAATGCTTTCAGATTTTACTACTTATATATTATCTGTGGACTTTCCACATAAAGATTTTATTATATTGAGGTATGTCCCCTCTATAGTAATGATATAATGGAGTATCAGTTCAGTTCAGTTCAGTCACTCAGACGTGTCCGACTCTTTGCAACCCCATGAATCGCAGCACGCCAGGCCTCCCTGTCCATCGAGTCCTTGATGCCATCCAGCCATCTCATCCTCGGTCATCCCCTTCTCCTGCTGCCCCCAATCCCTCCCAGCATCAGAGTCTTTTCCAGTGAGTCAACTCTTCGTATGAGGTGGCCAAAGTACTGGAGTTTCAGCTTTAGCATCATTCCTTAGTGACTTAGCAGCAGCAGCAGCATAGGTTATAATCCATATTTACCTTCAGGGCAGTCAGGAAAGTCCACCTAATGGTGCCAGCAGCAGTCCATGCTGCCTTGTTCAGCAAGCAGGAATTCACTGCCTGTAATGCCTTTTCAGTGCTATTCAGTGAACTGTCCACTGCCTCCCAGTCTTCCACCAGAATCCACGCTGAGAGGATGTTATAAGGTGGCCACTGGCTTCCTCCACCTTTTGGTGCCTTGGGCTCCTCTACCTGCTGGGTATCCTGCAAGCTATACCAATTGTATCACTCTTCCTGTTTATGATGTCAGTTGTCTTGCTGTTCATGTTGATCACTGAACGCAAAGGGCAAGCTAAGAGGCTGGGAGAAGATGTGAGGAGCCATAGGAACTGCAGACACATTTATTCTCTCCTTGCTGGCATGGCAGCCATAACACAGCGTCTTTCCCGGCTAATGTAGCAGCTGCAGTAGCAGCCAGAAATGAGCATAATATGGCCATAGTGGAACCTTAACACAACCTCACATAAGATAACCATGGTGTCACTCCAGTATAGCCCCAGTGCAGCAGCAGCCAGGGCTTTCATGCTGAAATTCCTACAGGTGTATGGCACAAAGTAGCCTGTGGCCAAACAAGTACCTCATGACATGCATGTGCAGTGCTCTAAGTGATCTCAGCTGTTACCTAATTATTATTCACAAAACGTGGGGCAAGAGCGAGAGGCCATGGTGTGAGAGAACCCGACTGCATCATCATGGCTCATCTGTTCTTTCCCCACATCTACAGATGTACATATTTATGTCAACTCTTTGCTAGAAAACATCCAGGATAGAGTGCAAGTTCCTTAACACAACATACACACCATGTTAATCTGTGTTTAGTCATTTGGATTTATTTCCAGTATCTCTAACCTCTAATTCCCTTCCTTGGATTTCTCACTCCAGTAACTTAGAACTGTGCTGGTGGCTCAAAATCTTACTCCTTGACTAATCCTTTTTGCCTTCTCACATTTCATAATCAATCCATCAGCAATTCTAGTCAGCTCTAACATCATATTTTTACTAGAACCAATCACTTCTCACCACTTTATCACTACTGTCGCTACCACTAAGCACCATTCTAGTGCAAATCGTTTACATATTTCATGCCTTTTTTGAAAATAGCTACTGAGGCTAGTGGACATTTTTCCTCCTTCCTCTTCCCCTGGTCCCTGCTTTGTCCTCACATAGTCTCATCTCTACCCAGCAGTCAAAGTTTTAAAATATAAATTCACGTGTCTTTTTCACCCCTGTCATTTTCCAGGTCTATATCCGTGCTTTAGCTTTCTTCCCAGCACTTATTATCCCTTGACAAATACTTTTTTTGGATCTGTATTCTTGCTCTTTCTACTATAATGAAAGCTCCATGAGAACCCAGACATTTTTTTCCCCCTAATTGGTGCATTCTTGGCCTACCATAAACCCTCAACTAGTATTTGGTGAAAAAGTTAGTAAATGAACATAGCTCAGGCATCTCAGTTGAAGAAGTTTTTGCTGATTGACTTGTGGCTTAACTTCCTTTTCCCTCATCTTCCTTTCAATACAATGCCCACCTCCATTTCTTTATTCCACATAGTTTTTCATAGGTTTGGGTAGATCTCTCTCATTAGACTGATCTTTAAGAATGGGAAACTCTCTCTCTCTCTCATCTTTTTAATTTCAGTGTTATCATATCATAGTGCCAGTCATCTAAAACACATTCAACACACATTAAAATTGAGTGAATGAGTGCATGGATGAATGGATAAAGACTTTAAGAAATATTTAAGAAATAAAATATTTCAGATCTTCCTTTAATCATGAACAGCTTTAGTTCTTTGAACATAGAATACAAAATGATATAGATATCTGAATCACATATGTATGATCTTGCAACATATCTAACACTTAATAAAGACTTTGAGTGTAACTATTAATAAAATAATCTATCTTTCAACCATTAAATTTTGTATATTTTCAGAAATCATCTATAGCTGGGTATTTAATGAGTTCCCTTCCTTTGTGGCCGAAGACAGCCGGCGGTTCATTTCCCAGGAGACAGGCAACCTTTATATTTCTAAAGTCCAAACATCAGATGTTGGCAGCTATATTTGTCTGGTGAAAAACACAGTGACGAATGCTCGAGTACTTAGTCCTCCAACACCACTGACTCTGCGTAATGATGGTAAGTTGCCTGACCTGGATTTGATGGTTAGCTACTTCAAATGTGAAAAATTGAGTATCATCTGCAAAAATAGTGAATCACTATGGTATATATCTGAAATTAACACAATATTGTAAGTCAACTGAACTTCTATATAAAAACAGTTTTAAAAATGTATTAGTGGTCTTNTTTGATGGTTAGCTACTTCAAATGTGAAAAATTGAGTATCATCTGCAAAAATAGTGAATCACTATGGTATATATCTGAAATTAACACAATATTGTAAGTCAACTGAACTTCTATATAAAAACAGTTTTAAAAATGTATTAGTGGTCTTCTAAACTCTTAAACCTAGCCCAAATAAAATAAAAAGACATTTGCAATATTTAGAAACCCTACACATTTAGTCTAAGATTTGGATATATTAGAATAAATTTTCTTACATGGGAAAGGGCTGATCGATAGATGAGAACTATTAACCATAGCACTACCCTAGTGCCAGTAAGGGAAAGGGATTCTGAAAAGATGAACTGTAATAAAAACTCCACAGTTCTTTTCTTTGCTCTTTAGGGCCTCTATATAGCATATGTGTATAAATTGCAAGCATTTTACAAGGTTCATTTTTCATCACTTTTTCACTTTAGCCTAATAAATTTTCTTACATGGGAAAGGGCTGATCGATAGATGAGAACTATTAACCATAGCACTACCCTAGTGCCAGTAAGGGAAAGGGATTCTGAAAAGATGAACTGTAATAAAAACTCCACAGTTCTTTTCTTTGCTCTTTAGGGCCTCTATATAGCATATGTGTATAAATTGGAAGCATTTTACAAGGTTCATTTTTCATCACTTTTTCACTTTAGCCACCTTCAAATTGAATGTTAAGCTTTTAATACTTCATGGTATAGTTATAATTGTTATTATTACTTTTTCAATAATAGAAGCAGTTGGAACTTTTAAAAGTGCAATTCAGGCAGAAATGATGATTCTATATTTATAGGTATTGCCATATATCCAAGATAGCTTCAAATTTAAATACTTCATTTGTCGTTATAGACATTTACAGCTAAGCATTGCATTAAAGAAGTAAAGTGCTATATTATAGTTGATATATGATATGTGGCTTGCTCTGTCATGCAATAAAAAAACCTATGAAGATATTATTAAGTGAGCTTGAGAATCCTGATGGATTGTGAAGCTTAAAAAATAATCTGTTTCAATGGTAGTCTTTATATGCTTAGTTTAGAGTATATGCTGCAGTGAAGTATGACCAGTATAACCAGAGTTTATATATAATGTATGTATTTATTAGCAATAATCCTATGATTCTATCAGGTAGAATGTATAAATGCAGTATCTATTTCAGAGATGAGGAAGCCAATTTTAAAGAGATGCAGTGAAATACAAAAGGTCACATTGTTAGGTAACGGCATGGAGGAAAGTGAAAGTGAAGTGAAGTCGCTCAGTCGTGTCTGACTCTTTGCGACCCCATGGACTGTAGCCTACCAGGCTCCNATTCTATCAGGTAGAATGTATAAATGCAGTATCTATTTCAGAGATGAGGAAGCCAATTTTAAAGAGATGCAGTGAAATACAAAAGGTCACATTGTTAGGTAACGGCATGGAGGAAAGTGAAAGTGAAGTGAAGTCGCTCAGTCGTGTCTGACTCTTTGCGACCCCATGGACTGTAGCCTACCAGGCTCCTCTGTCCATGGGCTTTTCCAGGCAGTAGTACTCGAGTGGATTGCCAGATAAGAAATAAGAAGGAAAATTGGGAGACCAATTTAGAGGCTACTGAAACTAAGCAGCCAAGAAGTGAGAAGGGACACAATGAAAGCTGCGGTAATAACACTGAAGGGTAGCAAACATGCCTGGGACACCAACAAGGTAGAATTGTTAGAAAGTGATGATTAATTAAACATGGGGCTCTGGAGTAGGAGGACGCTTTCACCTAGTTCATCAGATGGGTCATGATTCTTTTCATGAAAAGAGACAAGATGGATAAAGGACTAATGAGATGTTTGTGGGACATCTATGTGGAAATATGTGGTATGCATACTGAAATTTAATCCTAATATGCACAAGAAAGAACTGGGATGAATAAAGAGATTGAAGAGTTATCACTGTATATTCCACCACTACAGTTAAAGCTATGACTGTGTGTATAGTGTGCCAACCTCAAAATTATATAAGAATGTTTATAGGGTGAGAAAAATGAAGGAGAAAAGATGTGCATTTTAAAACCTTACCTAGTTGGTAGGTTACAAATGAAATGATTCTCTATAAGCCATTTTCATAAAGTTTTGAGTATTTTCTCATGAATTCTTTATAGTCCAACTCTCACATCCATACATGACTACTGGAAAAACCACAGCTTTGACTAGATGGACTTTGGTGGAAAGGAATGTCTCTGCTTTTACATATGCTGTCTAGGTTGGCCATAACTTTTCTTCCAAGGAGTAAGCGTCTTCTAATTTCACAGGTGCAGTCACCATCTGCAGTCATTTTGGAGCCCCCCAAAATAAAGCATGTCCCTGTACCCATTGTTTCCCCATCTATTTACGTGAAGCAATAGGACCAGATGCCAGGATCTTAGTTCTCTGAATTTGGAGTTTTAAACCAACAATTTCACTCTCCTCTTTCACTTTTATCAAGAGGCTTTTTAATTCTTCTTCGTTTTCTGCCATAAGGGAGATGGTATCTGCATATCTGAGGTTATTTATATTTCTCTCGGCAATCTTAATTTCATCTTGTGCTTCATCCAGCCCAGCATTTTTTATGGTGTATTCTGCATATATGTTACATAAACAGGGTGACAACAGTCAGTCTTGATGTATTCCTTTTACTGATTTGGAACCAGACATGTGTTCCATGTCACATTCTAACTGTGGCTTCTTGACCTGCAAACAGATTTCTCAGGAGGCAGGTCAGGTAGTCTGGTATTCCCATTTCTTTAAGAATTTTCATTGGTTTGTTGTGATCCACACAGTCAAAGGCTTTGACATAGTCAAGCAGGAGTAGATGTTTTTCTGGAACTCTCTTGATTTTTTGAAGATCCAATGAATGTTGGCAATTTGATCTCTGGTTCCTCTGTCTTTTGTAAATCCAGATTGAACATCTGGAAATTTGTGGCTCATGTACTGTTGCAGCCTGACTTGGAAAATTTTGGGCATTATTTTGTTAACATGTGAGATTAGTGCAATTATGCAGTAGTTTGAGCATTCTTCACATTAGCTTTCTTTGGGATGGGAATGAAAACAGCTTTTCCAGCCCAGTGGCCACTGCTGAGTTTTCCAAATTTGCTGGCATATTGAGTGCAGCACTTTCACAGCATCATCTTACTCATTTGAAAAGACCAATGCTTGGAAAGATTAAGGGCAGGAGGAGAAGGGGACAATGGAGGATGAGATGGTTGGATAGCATCACTGACTCGATGGACATGGGTTTGGGTGAACTCCGGGAGTTGGTGATGGACAGGGAGGTCTGGCGTGCTGTTGTTCATGGGGTCACAAAGAGTCAGACACGACCGAGCGAATGAACTGAACTGAACTGATGTAATAATACCATGCATTTGGATAAGACCTGAGGTTGTTTAGGCTGTTCTGCCTTCTTTTCACACAACAACCCTAAACATTACATTGACTTTCACAAAGGAGAGAAGCACATGAGAAGTCAGAATCCAAAAATTGATTCCACCTGCATTAGTGATTTAAAAGCTCAGTACTTATGATCAGCACTCTTGCATTTCTTTTATTTCATGACCTAGGTGTAGCACTTAACTTTACCTTCTACTTTCCATTGTCAAGCATTTCTAGAATGATTAGTGTAATTTGTTTGCTGATATTTAAACTCATTTGCCCTTCTGATTCTGTTGCTCTTGTTTGTCAAAATGCCACTCCCAATGAACTCCATATACACTTAATTTGTGACTACTTTGGAACCTGAAAGCTACTAGAAAGTATACACTCATCAAGCATGCATGATCACCAGCTTCAACATTGTCCTTCAATCCTAGTAAGTTGATGTGGATGGTTAATTTGTAACTCTCCCAAAAGTTTTTGGAATCTTGTCTTCTTTTCTCAGATTGGACAGCCTTCTTCTCTACCCAATGCTTTACAAAACTATTTAAATGTCATGTTTATTTTTCCCTGAATGGAAATTCAAATCTAACTACATCTCCATTTATACTGTTCTTCTCTTATTCTAATTCAGTAGAGATACTCCACTTTCCCTCCTCCTGCTAAAATCAGTTCCTCCCTCTTAGACTGTTGATTTTCATTCTCACTGGCTTTTTCAGAGCATACCACTTTGGCCTTTTCAGGCATTGTTTCTTATATAACTAAAATTATATCTTTAAGTTAAAAAATATTTTTAGTCATATTGTTGAATTTACTGAAGCAGTTGAAATTGTTGACTTATTTTCATTTTACAAACATCTATATTAAAAAAATCGTTTGTGAAGTACTGTATGAAAGGCTCAATAAAAATTTAAAATGTGTTATTTTAAAGTTAACATCTAAATTAAAAGAAATGGGTGGAAAACACCTACTAAATTTCAACTACATCATTCAATAACAGTCTTTTAAAGATTTTTGTTAGAAAAGTTAGAAAATTCACATTTGTTCTTTCTATAATTTATCTAAGGTTGTTGTTTTCTTGGTGATTGTCTACTAATTTTTACTTTTTAACATAGAGATATACCCTTATCAAAGGAATGTAGAGATTTGTCAGTGCTGATAAGGGTTGGGGGAGGGGGGGAGCGGGCAAACCTCTCTTCCATCCAAACTCGTTCCCTAAAGCCAGTTATCTAATTTCTCATATTTTTCTTCCCAAGGTTTTCATATAAACTGTGCTTCTTGTTTAATCAAGTTTAGAGAAGAGCTGTTCACTCCTCCATATGATATACATGTTTCTTTTATCTGCCCACATATCATATTTATATAATACTTTTCTGTCCTTTCCTTTTTAATTTGACAATGTGCTTAAATCTCTACTATCCTCTTAACTCTTAGAAATAATTCTTGACTTTCTATTATACAAAGTGATAGTTTTACTCCTATTTTTCCTTTACCTTTTCTACGTTACTTTCATGTCCTTTCATCTGCCACTTTTACTCTGATAGTCTCTCCTGTAACTGTAACCAAGAGTTCTAAACTTTCCCATAGACTGATTGTAAAAGCTGAAAATAAGTTGATGTTAACTTCATGGGAAATAGATGGGGAAACAGTGGAAACAGTGTCAGACTTTATTTTTTTGGTCTCCAAAATCACTGTAGATGGTGATTGCAGCCATGAAATTAAAAGACGCTTGCTCTTTAGAAGGAAGCTATGACCGATCTTCAAAAGCAGAGACATTACTATTCCAACAAAGGTCCGTCTAGTCAAGGCTATGGTTTTTCCAGTGGCCATGTATGGATGTGAAAGTCGGACTGTGAAGAAAGCTGAGCACCGAGGAATTGATGTTTTTGAACTGTGGTGTTGGAGAAGACTCTTGAGAGTCCCTTGGACTGCAAGGAGATCCATCCAGTCCATTATAAAGGAGATCAGCTGGGTGTTCTTTGGAAGGACTGATGCTAAAGCAGAAACTCCAGTACTTCGGCCATCTCATGCAAAGAGTTGACTCATTGGAAAAGACTCTGATGCTGGGAGGAATTGGGGGCAGGAGGAGAAGGGGATGACAGAGGATGAGATGGCTGGATGGCATCACTGACTCAATGGACATGAGTTTGGGTGAACTCTGGGAATTGGTGCTGGACAGGGAGGCCTGATGTGCTGCAATTCATGGGGTTGCAAAGAGTCAGACATGACTGAGTGACTGAACTGAATTGAACTGAACAGAAGATTAGCTTACAATTAGAATTCAGTATCGTATTGTTATAGATTTTAAAGCTATTTGTGGACACATATGCTCTACTCGTGTTTTTCATGAGTGAACCTTTAAATTGATTGTAACAAAGAAATAATATTGTGATGCACTTTAAATGTGATTTCTCTTAAAATTTTGCTGCTGCTGCTGCTGCTAAGTCACTTCAGTCGAGTCTAACTCTGCGACCCCATAGACAGCAACCAACCAGGCTCTGCTGTCCCTGGGATTCTCCAGGCAAGAACACTGGAGTGGGTTGCCGTTTCCTTCTCCAATGCGTGAAAGTGAACAGTGAATGTGAAGTCACTCTTGTGTCCGACTCTTTGCGACTCCATGGACTGCAGCCTACCAGGCTCCTCCATCCATGGGATTTTCCAGGCAGGAGTACTGGAGTGGCGTGCCATTGCCTTCTCCAATTCAGTTTCAATAATAGTGATGAAATATGAACATGAGTCTCCACGATGTGAATGATAAATAAAGCATTACTGTGCTTAAGAAGCCCGTGAAGGAGGTGGTGATGTGAGCCATGCTGCCACCTGTGTGCATGCCAGCTCTCCCCCCCTGCACTAGCCAGCAGCCGCCCAGTGGTCTCCTCTGGGACGACCAAAGAGGGGCATCCCTGGAGGCTGTGCTGCCTGAAAAGTGATGCTGGCACCGCCCAGCTAAGGGGGATCTCTTATGTCCTGGTGAGTTTGTGGCAATGGGCTGGGTTCAAATGAAACATTCCGAACTCCCTGGGGGAGGAAAAGAAAAGAAAAGAAAAGAAAGCCCATGAAATGAGTATGAAATGAAGTGAGCTTAGGACCAAGCCTAGAATAACCCAAATTGCAATGGAAAGATAAAGAATGAAAACCCTATTAAGGATAGCGAGAAGAGATGAGTGCGATAAGGGGATAAACAGTAATGTAGTGTCACGAAAATCAAGGAAAATGATTATTTCAATGAGAAGTGGGCGTACAGCTCAAGTTGGTGGACTAGGTTCCTGTATTTGTCTCCTGTCTCTATTCTGAAGCCCGGTAGAAATATTCATATCATCAATGAGGAGAGGTAGCATTTCATTAACAAATGAGATACATTGACATATTTCTGGAAGGGTAAGGAAGGATGTGAGTTTAAGGATTAGTCAGGCTCGGTTTCTCAGTTGTGTCTGACTCTTTGCGACCCTATGGACTGTAGCCCACCAGGCTTCTCTGTCCATGGGGTTTCCCCCAACAAGAATACTGGAGTGGGTTGCCACTTCCTCCCCGAGGGGATCTTTCAGACCCAGGGATTAAACCTGCTTCTCCTGCAATGCAGGCAGATTCTTTACCACTGAGCCAACCTAGAATAAAGTTTATGGTATACAAAGAAAGGGCTAAAAGCCCTGTACCCAGTGAAAACCTGAAAAAACTCTGAAATCAAAGTTAGCTAAGGGTGGGCATTAGAAATTGTGCCAAACAAAGGAAGACTTGTGGTATGTATGTTAAACATCTAGATCATCTATCGGTATTGGAATCCACTCTCTTCCCTGATGCTACATTCGATAAGACCAAAAAAAAAAAAAAAAAAAAAAGACTTATCTCAATGACATGAGGGAGCTCCCCAAGGAAAGCTAAAGTTGTTAATATGAATTGTGGCACAGAATGCAAAAACGTCTCATTTTTGCACGTGAATGTCTGCAGCCCAACAGCCANCAAAAAAAAAAAAAAAAAAAAAAGACTTATCTCAATGACATGAGGGAGCTCCCCAAGGAAAGCTAAAGTTGTTAATATGAATTGTGGCACAGAATGCAAAAACGTCTCATTTTTGCACGTGAATGTCTGCAGCCCAACAGCCAATTCCAGGCCTTCACATTGAAGCAGAACTGACTGTCGACCCACCTCTCACACTCACCCTGTCTCAAAAAGAAACCAAACTTACGGCACTGGGAAACACAGAACAGTGTCCAAGCTTCTTAGACATAGTATTTATATATATATTGCTAAATGAACTGTTTCTATTAAAAATTACTGAGCTTACTGAAGGGATATGGAGTTTGTATCAATATAATAAGAAAAAACCCAGAAAATATTTAATATCATTTCTGGTGGCTCAGATGGTAAAGAATCTGCCTGGAGTGTAGGAGTCTAAGGTTCAATCCCTGGGTAAAAAGGATATGTTGGAGAAGGGAATAGCTTCCCACTCCATTATTCTTGCCCGGAGAATGTCATGGACAGTGGAACCTGGCAGGCTACAGTTCATGAGGTCACAAAGAGTCTGATACTACTGAGCAGCTAACAATTTCACTTTCACAGAAAGGCATTCAATAGTTTTGAATTGTTCATAATTCAAAAGACTTTTACATTACTATTAGATCTCTCTTCAAAATAGTAATTGAAGAGTGTATTGGTAAGAAGGACATATTCTTGAATGACTTCCCAAGTAGGTGGCTTATATTAAACACTTGGTCTGAAAATAAAAATAGAATATGATCGTGGATGATTCCATTTTTGCATCACAGTCAACTGCAATTCCTGCTGGGTTTTACAAATCTCTCACTGCAGAGACAGGCACTATAATGGATATTTCTTCAAACTCAGCAAACACCTCTGCAGGGGTTTGAATATAAAAATCACCTTTAATCTGCTGTGACCATAGAGTTAGCTATAAAAATCATTTTGGAACATCATGGTTTTGCACTTCTCAGAAAAAAAGGAAGATCTTTCTAAAAATAACAGAGACTATATACATAGGCAAATTATTTCCCTTTGAATAAAAATAAAGCTTTATAAACTATTGCAAAATATATTATCTTGGCTTGGAACAAAATTTGTTTATAGATAGTTTATATGAAATGTATTCTAGAAAGCAGGAGTGCACATTGGGGTGGGGTTGAGGAATGAAATAGTGAAAAGGGGGGTTGCATTATGGAGACAACCACTTTGACAGGCAGCTGAAGCTTGGTCCCACAGTACCAGAGCCTTATGAAATGCATTCAGGATAATCTCATTGGCAGACATATCTATGGGCTTCCTTTCCTAAAGGCAACTCCACAAGCAGTTAATTCCCATGTGCATTTACAGGATGCTCTCAAGTTGCAACTGAGTGAAGCTGGTTGTGTCTCCACAGACTTGGCTGCAGGGGCATTTTCAGGGAGTAAAAATTCAGGCCAAGGTCATTTAGACATGCAAAAATGATCCAGAATACAGAGAGGGAAACTTTAGAAGATAGCAAGTACATGAGCAACGTGATCAGATTTTCCAATGCTGGCACTGTGACAAATTATCTTTACACATTACAGACCTGTTGCATACCTAGTATGTGTCAGATAATTTGTTACACAATGGGGATATAATGGAGGGCAAAACAAATGCAGTAATTGTCCTTAGGTAGCTTACAATTAACACAAGGGGAGATAGTACCCTAAGTACTGAGTGTAACCGTGCATCATAGGATCTGCCTGCCCTGGTGCAGTGCTCCATGGAGCACTCTCACAGATCATTGCACTGTAAACAAGACAGAAAATGCAACATCAAAGGCATTTATAAGTGATACAGAATTTTGCTAATGGTTTGAAGGGTAATGAACAAGGAGATAACATTCTGCAAAGCACACAAAAGTTTATTAATCATCCCCCTTTAATCACTTCTCTCTTTTCACAGCCTTTTATTCATACAACTGCTGTATCTCTCCCTTGATATGACACACTTCTGCCTCCACTGTTATCTCTGGTCTTATTTCAAGGTCTCACTGTCTCTGCCTCATGTATGACAAGCTCAAACTTTAATTTCTATTGTCATTCAAGTTCTCAGCCTAGTTCTGAAGATGTTTTCTCGGTTTGTCTTATGTTTATTCAATCAACATTTTTTTCTTTTTTTTTTTTATTTGTTTATTTTTTTACATGAACTCCCAAACATGAACCCCCCTCCCACCTCCCACCCCACATCATCCCTCCAGATCATCCCCATACACCAGCCCCAAGCATCCTGCATCCTGCATTGAACATAGACTGGCAATTCATTTCTTACATGATAGTATACATATTCAGTCAACATTTACAATTAATCAGTACATGTGAGACATTGTTCTAAAAACCTTACAAGTATTAACATGAAAGGATGGAAAATATAGACAAGCAAGTATGAATTAAAAACAAAATTTTAGGTCAATCTACTGATATCATAAGTGATACTAAATGCATTTCTAGGTACAGAGAGGTACATTACGTTGTGATAATAGGTTCACTAGAGCAAAGCATCTTCCCACAGTCCATGGTGTACAACACTGGGCTCCTCACACCTCTTCTGCTCCAGACAGAATCTTCACCTATAAGGTCGAATTCCTTCCTAAGGTAGATCTGAAGGAATTTCTTCAGACCCTTCTCCAGGGCTATAGTGGCTCCAAAGTGGTACAGGGAGGATGAAAAAAAGAAAAGAAAGAAAAATATCAATAAAAATAGTCCTTGGGTTCTTTTGCCACCCCTCAAGTCAGATAGTGCTGAAAAGAGAATAATTAAGGAAGTAGCTTGTATAATGAGTTAGGATATAGTCAGAATGCATGCAGAGAGTGTGGCCTTTATTAGAGAATTCATCAGTTGTCACAGTGGGGAGAAAAATAAAAAAAACTGTAGATGCAGATAACCTAAAATTTGGTGGTGGTGGAAAGTCTGATGCCATTTTTTAAAAAATGAACTACAGGCAAAGTCATGAGCCAAGGATGTATGTGTAGACATCAGGTTTACTTTTAGAGCAAGAATTGTGTCAACGAGGAAATTATGCACAGAATTACATGCTTACATAATTTATGAATCAACCGCATTAATTCACTGCTGAATAAGGCAGGTCCTAAAAGTAGTTGAAAAATATCGAAAAATGGCATACCCTTGAAGATTGTGGTAGGTTTCATAATGGCCCCAAGCCATCCATTTCTCAATTCCTGGAATCTTTGAATGTTACTTTATATAGTAAAGGGATTTTTGCAGATGTGGTTAAAGGTCTTAATTCAGGGACACAGAAAACTATACAAAGACCAAAGAGAAGCCTGAAGCAATTTACTTTTATCACTTATTGTGTGAAATATGCATGGCTATTCTAGCAGTATACTGAAGCTGTCTTGTCCCTGCTTGCAAGAGTTGGTTGTGTTCCTCAGCCTCACATCTAGGTAGACTGAGTTCAACCATAATGGGAGTAACTATAACATAAAAAACCCAAGGCTACATATGAGTGTTCTTACAAAAGTGTGTGCTAAGTCACTTCAGTCATGTCTGACTGTATGACCCAATGAACTGTAGCCTCCCAGGCTACTCTGTCCAGGCAAGAACACTGGATTGGATTGCCATATCCTTTTCCAGGGGATCTTCCCAACCCAGGGATTGAACCCATGTCTCCTTTGTCTCCTGGACTTGCAGGAGGGATCTTTATCACTAGCACCAACTGAGAAGCCTATCAGAGTTCTTACCATTCTACAACCAGAGAGAATTTGTTGTTAACTCTCTACTGGTAATTCAGCACTTAAGGTCACTGTCATTGAATCAGAAATAACAACCTTTGTTGGACTAAACATTGGTTAAAACCCCTGTTCCACTCCAACCTTCTGTGTTGGCTTTACTCCAGATAAAGTACAGACAGAATGGATCCTGTGCTACTCTCTCTTTCAAACACCTAAATTGGTTTTGCCACTCAATGAGATTCAGCAAAGTCATTCTTATTTCCTAATCAGCCCATTTATCACAAGAAAATATGGTAATCAGAATGGACTTGAGTATTCTTAGTTTATCTCTTTTTGTCTTCTAGGCTGTGTTCAGTTCAGTCCCTCAGTTGTGTCCGACTCTTTGCGACCCCACGGACTGCAGCATGTCAGGTTTTCCTGTCCATCACCAAATCCCTAAGCTTGCTCAAACTCATGTCCATCAAGTTTGTGATGCCATCCAACCATCTCATTCTCTGTCATTGCTTTTCCTTCCCACCTTAGATCTTTCCCAGNCATGAACCCCCCTCCCACCTCCCACCCCACATCATCCCTCCAGATCATCCCCATACACCAGCCCCAAGCATCCTGCATCCTGCATTGAACATAGACTGGCAATTCATTTCTTACATGATAGTATACATATTCAGTCAACATTTACAATTAATCAGTACATGTGAGACATTGTTCTAAAAACCTTACAAGTATTAACATGAAAGGATGGAAAATATAGACAAGCAAGTATGAATTAAAAACAAAATTTTAGGTCAATCTACTGATATCATAAGTGATACTAAATGCATTTCTAGGTACAGAGAGGTACATTACGTTGTGATAATAGGTTCACTAGAGCAAAGCATCTTCCCACAATCCATGGTGTACAACACTGGGCTCCTCACACCTCTTCTGCTCCAGACAGAATCTTCACAAGGTCGAATTCCTTCCTAAGGTAGATCTGAAGGAATTTCTTCAGACCCTTCTCCAGGGCTATAGTGGCTCCAAAGTGGTACAGGGAGGATGAAAAAAAGAAAAGAAAGAAAAATATCAATAAAAATAGTCCTTGGGTTCTTTTGCCACCCCTCAAGTCAGATAGTGCTGAAAAGAGAATAATTAAGGAAGTAGCTTGTATAATGAGTTAGGATATAGTCAGAATGCATGCAGAGAGTGTGGCCTTTATTAGAGAATTCATCAGTTGTCACAGTGGGGAGAAAAATAAAAAAAACTGTAGATGCAGATAACCTAAAATTTGGTGGTGGTGGAAAGTCTGATGCCATTTTTTAAAAAATGAACTACAGGCAAAGTCATGAGCCAAGGATGTATGTGTAGACATCAGGTTTACTTTTAGAGCAAGAATTGTGTCAACGAGGAAATTATGCACAGAATTACATGCTTACATAATTTATGAATCAACCGCATTAATTCACTGCTGAATAAGGCAGGTCCTAAAAGTAGTTGAAAAATATCGAAAAATGGCATACCCTTGAAGATTGTGGTAGGTTTCATAATGGCCCCAAGCCATCCATTTCTCAATTCCTGGAATCTTTGAATGTTACTTTATATAGTAAAGGGATTTTTGCAGATGTGGTTAAAGGTCTTAATTCAGGGACACAGAAAACTATACAAAGACCAAAGAGAAGCCTGAAGCAATTTACTTTTATCACTTATTGTGTGAAATATGCATGGCTATTCTAGCAGTATACTGAAGCTGTCTTGTCCCTGCTTGCAAGAGTTGGTTGTGTTCCTCAGCCTCACATCTAGGTAGACTGAGTTCAACCATAATGGGAGTAACTATAACATAAAAAACCCAAGGCTACATATGAGTGTTCTTACAAAAGTGTGTGCTAAGTCACTTCAGTCATGTCTGACTGTATGACCCAATGAACTGTAGCCTCCCAGGCTACTCTGTCCAGGCAAGAACACTGGATTGGATTGCCATATCCTTTTCCAGGGGATCTTCCCAACCCAGGGATTGAACCCATGTCTCCTTTGTCTCCTGGACTTGCAGGAGGGATCTTTATCACTAGCACCAACTGAGAAGCCTATCAGAGTTCTTACCATTCTACAACCAGAGAGAATTTGTTGTTAACTCTCTACTGGTAATTCAGCACTTAAGGTCACTGTCATTGAATCAGAAATAACAACCTTTGTTGGACTAAACATTGGTTAAAACCCCTGTTCCACTCCAACCTTCTGTGTTGGCTTTACTCCAGATAAAGTACAGACAGAATGGATCCTGTGCTACTCTCTCTTTCAAACACCTAAATTGGTTTTGCCACTCAATGAGATTCAGCAAAGTCATTCTTATTTCCTAATCAGCCCATTTATCACAAGAAAATATGGTAATCAGAATGGACTTGAGTATTCTTAGTTTATCTCTTTTTGTCTTCTAGGCTGTGTTCAGTTCAGTCCCTCAGTTGTGTCCGACTCTTTGCGACCCCACGGACTGCAGCATGTCAGGTTTTCCTGTCCATCACCAAATCCCTAAGCTTGCTCAAACTCATGTCCATCAAGTTTGTGATGCCATCCAACCATCTCATTCTCTGTCATTGCTTTTCCTTCCCACCTTAGATCTTTCCCAGCACCAGGATCTTTTCCAGTGAGTCAGTTCTTCATATCAGGTAGCCAAAGTTTTGGAGTTTCAGCTTCAGCATCAGTCCTTTCAATGAATATTCAGAACTGATTTCCTTCAGGATGGACTGGTTGGATCTCCTTGCAGTCCAAGGGACTCTCAAGAGTCTTCTCCAACATCACAGTTCAAAAGCATCAATTCTTCAGCACTCAGCTTTCTTTATAGTCCAACTCTCACATCCATACATGACTACTGGAAAAACCACAGCTTTGACTAGATGGACTTTGGTGGAAAGGAATGTCTCTGCTTTTACATATGCTGTCTAGGTTGGCCATAACTTTTCTTCCAAGGAGTAAGCGTCTTCTAATTTCACAGGTGCAGTCACCATCTGCAGTCATTTTGGAGCCCCCCAAAATAAAGCATGTCCCTGTACCCATTGTTTCCCCATCTATTTACGTGAAGCAATAGGACCAGATGCCAGGATCTTAGTTCTCTGAATTTGGAGTTTTAAACCAACAATTTCACTCTCCTCTTTCACTTTCATCAAGAGGCTTTTTAATTCTTCTTCGTTTTCTGCCATAAGGGAGATGGTATCTGCATATCTGAGGTTATTTATATTTCTCTCGGCAATCTTAATTTCATCTTGTGCTTCATCCAGCCCAGCATTTTTTATGGTGTATTCTGCATATATGTTACATAAACAGGGTGACAACAGTCAGTCTTGATGTATTCCTTTTACTGATTTGGAACCAGACATGTGTTCCATGTCACATTCTAACTGTGGCTTCTTGACCTGCAAACAGATTTCTCAGGAGGCAGGTCAGGTAGTCTGGTATTCCCATTTCTTTAAGAATTTTCATTGGTTTGTTGTGATCCACACAGTCAAAGGCTTTGACATAGTCAAGCAGGAGTAGATGTTTTTCTGGAACTCTCTTGATTTTTTGAAGATCCAATGAATGTTGGCAATTTGATCTCTGGTTCCTCTGTCTTTTGTAAATCCAGATTGAACATCTGGAAATTTGTGGCTCATGTACTGTTGCAGCCTGACTTGGAAAATTTTGGGCATTATTTTGTTAACATGTGAGATTAGTGCAATTATGCAGTAGTTTGAGCATTCTTCACATTAGCTTTCTTTGGGATGGGAATGAAAACAGCTTTTCCAGCCCAGTGGCCACTGCTGAGTTTTCCAAATTTGCTGGCATATTGAGTGCAGCACTTTCACAGCATCATCTTTTAGGATTTGAAATAGCTCAAATGGAATTCCATCACGTCCACCACCTTTGTTCATACTGATGCTTCTTGAGGCCCATTTGACTTCACATTCCAGGATGTCAGCCTCTAGGTGAGTGATCACACCATCGTGATTTTCTGGGTCATGAAGATTTTTTAATATAGTTCTTCTGTGTATTCTTGTCACCTCTTCTTAATATCTTCTCCTTCTGTTAGGTACGTACAATTTCTATCCTCTGTTGTGCCCATCTTTGAATGAAATATTCCCTGGTATCTCTAATTTTCTTAATGAGAACTCTAGCCTTTCCCATTCTATTGTTTTCTTCTATTTCTTTGCATTAATCACCAAGGAAGGCTTTCTTATCTCTCCTTGCTATTCTTTGGAACTCTGTATTCAAATGGGTGTATCTTTCCTTTTCTCCTTTGCCTTTTAAATCTTTTCTTTTCTCAGCTAGTTGTAAGGCCTCCTCAGACAACCATTTTGCCATTTTGCATTCCTTTTCTTTGGAATGGTCTTGATCACTGCTTCCTGTACAGTGTCATAAACCTCCATCCATAGTTCTTCAGGCACTCTGTCAGATCTAATCCCCTGAATCTATTTGTCACTTCCACTGTATAATCATAAGGGCTTTGATTTAGGTCATACATGAAAGGTCTAGTGGTTTCCCCTACTTTCTTCGATTTAAATCTGAATTTGGCTATAAGGATTTCATTATCTGAGCCACAGTCAGCTCCCAGCCTTGTTTTTGCTGACTCTACAGAGCATCTCCGTCTTTGGCCACGAAGAATATAATCAGTCTGATTTCAGTTGACCATCTGGTGATAACCATGTGTAGAGTCTTCTCTTGTGTTTTTGGAAGAGGGTGTGTGCTATGATCAATGTGTTCTCTTGACAAAACTCTGTTAGCCTTTGACCTGCTTCTTTTTGTACTCCAAGGCCAAATTTGCTTGTTACTCCAGGTATCTCTTAACTTTCTACTTTTGCATTCCATTCCCCTATAATGAAAAGGACATCCTTTTTGCTTGTTAGTTCTAGAAGGTCTTGTAGGTCTTCATAAAACTGTTCAACTTCAGCTTCTTCAGTATTACTGGTTGAGGCAGAGAGTTGGATTACTGTGATATTGAATGATTTGCCTTAGAAATGAACAGAGATCATTCTGTCATTTTTGAGATTACATCCAAATACTGCATTTCAGACTCTTTTTTTAATTATTATTATGGTGGCTACTCCATTTCTTCTAAGTGATTCTTGCCCAGAGTAGTAGATATAATGGTCATCTGAGTTAAATTCATCCATTCTAGTCCATTTTAGTTTGCTGCTTCCTAAAATGTCAATGTTCACTCTTGCCATCTCCTGTTTGACCACTTCCAATTTGCCTAACATTTCAGGTTCCTATGCAATATTGCTCTTTACACCATTGGACTTTACTTCCATCACTAGTCACATCCACAACTGGGTTTTGCTTTGGCTCCATCTCTTCATTCTTTCTGGAGTTATTTATCCACTGAACTCCAGTAGCATATTGGGCACCTGCCAACCTGGAGAATTCATCTTTCTGTGTCCTATCTTTTTGCTTTGTCATACTTTTCATGGAATTCTCAAGGCAAGAATACTGCAGTGGTTTAACATTCCTTTCTCCAATGGACCACCTTTTGTCAGAACTCTCTACCATGAACTGTCTATCATGGGTGGCCCTACAAGGCATGGCTCATAGTTTCATTGAGTTAGACAAGCCTGTGGTCCTTGTGATCAGATTGGTTAGGTTTCTGTGATTGTGGTTTTCATTCTGTCTGCCCTCTGATGGAGAAGGAGAAGAAACTTATGGAAGCTTCCTAATGGGAGAGACTGACTGAGGGGGAAACAGGGTCTTGTTCTGATGGGCAGGGGCCATGCTCAGTAAATCTTTAATCCATTTTTTTGTCGATGGGTGTGGCTGTGTTCCCTCTCTGTTGTTTGACCTGAGGCCAAACCATGGTGGAGGTAATGAAGATAATGGTGACCTCCTTCAAAAGGTCCTATTCATGCACTGCTGCACTCAGGGCCCTCGGCCCTGCAGCAGGCCGCTGCCAACCCACTTCTCCGCCAGAGACTCTTGGACATTCATGAGCAAATCTGGATCAGTCTCTTGTGGGGTCACTGTTCCTTTCTCCTGGGTCTTGGTGTGCACAAGATTTTGTTTTTGCCCTCCCCAGCGTCTGGTTCCCAGTCCTGTGTAAGTTCTAGAGGCTCTGTGGTGGGGTTAATGGTGACCTCCCCCAACAGGGCTTATGCCATACCCAAGTTTGCTGCACCCAGAGCCCCTTCCCCGGCAGCAGTCCACTGCTGACCTATACCTCTGCAGGAGACACTGAAACATTTTTTGCTCAGTCTCTGTGGGATCTTTGCGTCCTGATTCACACAAGGTTTGTTTGAGTCCTCCTAGCATCTCTGGCTTGTATGGAGTTTGACTCTAATGTGATTTCGCCCCTCCTACCATCTTTCTGGGGCTTCTCCTTTGCCCTTGGACATAGGGTATCTTTACTTCCCTGATAGCTCTGTTGGTAAAGAATCCTCCTGCAAAGCAGGAGACCCCTGTTCAATTCCTAGGTTAGGAAGATCCGCTGGAGAAGGCATAGGCTACCCACTCCAGTATTCTTGGGCTTCCCTTGTGACTCAGTTGGTAAACAATCTGCCTACAATGTGGGAGAACTGGGTTTGATCCCTGAGTTGGGAAGATCCCCTGGAGAAGGGAAAGGCTATACCCACTCCAGTATACCAGACTGTACATACTAGTACTAGATTCTGTACTGGGTATTAAATGTTTTACCCTAAGCCCAGGAGACTTTTTCTTGTTCTAATCCTTTTTTCAGAGTTTTATGGATAGTTTCAAGGAACTTGGAAACTTGTGACCAGAACACTCTTACTGGAAGATATTTATTTATTTTAAAGAAACTGAATAGTATTAAGTTTTTATGTCAAGTTCTGCAGGAATATAAGATACTAATTTGGCTTTTATTAACCCTTTATTTATTTTTCTATATGTCTGTCCAGAAAGCTTATTATCTTGATATGCTACAAGTTAACTAAAAACATCAAGAATCATTGGATGATCTGAATAATTTTCTCAGATGTCCTTGCCAGTCAGTCATTACATACAATTCAATTTATCCTCAAGCAGACTGATGAAAAAAATTTGAACTTCTATCTATGGAAACAAAAAATTGTATCAGAGAAAACAATGTGCATTTTTTTTTATTAAATCCTTTAATATGTCTTAGAGACTTGGAATAATTATTTAATAAGTGCTTACAAATAATAAGATAAATTGCTTAAATATGAATCTAATTTAGACTTTTTCTGGTTGCCTATATGTAAATTTGTTACTGTCATTTAGGAATTAAAAGTCCAAAGGATGTAAACTTCTGATAACTGGCATCGCAATGGTGAATATAGCATTCTTAACATAAGCAAAGAACTAAGAACTTTGAGTTAGTCTTTGAATGGAAAATGTAATTCACTACCTTTAATCTGACTTCCTTTTCTGTTATCAGAATAGTCTACTCACTGTCTCCATGCTATATTTCCTCATAGTCTCCTCATAAATGTATCTCATAGTCTGCAATCTGGCACTGAACCTCAACAAAACATTCAAGGTGTTTTCTCAAAATTTGTCAAGTTTCTGTTTGTCAGACACACCAGATTTTTCTCAGTTCAGTTCAGTTAAGTTCAGTCGCTCAGTCGTGTCCGCCTCTTTGCAACCCCATGAATCGCAGCATGCCAGGCCTCCTTATTCATCACCATCTCCTCTTTCACAGCATCTTCTTTCAGGATTTGAAATAGCTCCACTGGAATTCCATCACCTCCACTAACTTTGTAGTGATGCTTTCTAAGGCCACTTGCCTAGATCAGTGGGTTTCAAATACCGTTTTCTGAAGTTCACAGTAGGTGAATAATTTTCTTATTCAAAATTCACTTTCCAGAGTACATCTATGTTCTAGGCTATAGAAGATAAAATTGGTCTCAGGTACAATACCAGTGAACCACCTATTTTACTATCAGTCAAGGAAGCTAACAGAAAGCAAGTTCTTAAGAGTGGCATCATCAAAGAGATTTAAACTAGAATGTATTTTTATTAGTTTTGTTTAAAGTAAATCAGTCACAAATCCAGGTTTGATTTACTACCTACTTTATGATGGAACAAGAAACTTAACCTGCTTGTGCTTCAGTTTATTCATCTGAACAAAGGGATAGTATGGATACTTATCTCCTGGGGTTATCATGAGGATTAAATGCATTAATAAATAAAAATCAATTAGAACAATGTCTGATACATAGTGAGCTTTAGTAAAAATTAGCTATTCACACAGTATTTATGACACAAGTACCACTACACTTCACTAGTGTTTGGGTAATTGCAGTAAGAAACTACTTTCCTAGACTATTACTATATTGTTTGTTGTTGCTGCTGTTATGTGCTGTGTAAATTCAAACTCCTCTGTTCAGAATTGAAGCTTTAATAGAGGTTGGGGTGAGGGGTAGCAGCACTGGAAGAAGTTCTATATTCCATCACTTGTCTTCACTCATATTATCCAATCAAAAAATACTCCAGAATTTTCTGACTCAATTCCTTCTCTTTTGGTTCTCTCTTCTGAGATACCATTTTAATTCCTATCTCTGCTGCAAATGTTTGAATGATTTCCCTAAAATCACACAGCTTGTTCATTATAATAAAGAGAATAAAATCTACCATATCATATGTATAGTTTAGATTCTATTGTAAAAGCATTTCTGTTTGTCCATATTGAAATCCACCTGCCACATTCATAATACCCACCCACAACTTTATGTCATTGTCATGCAAATTGTACTTGGCAACTCGATATTCCACTATCCAGTAGAGCTCAGTGTCATCTAAAAATTTGGAGATTTTATTATTTCCACAGTAGAATACTTCTTATACTAAGATAATTTACAAAATTATCAACAAATCGCAGCTCCAACTTATCCCCATAGGATTATTCCACTTTGCCAACATGTTGCTTCCTCTACTTAAGGTATTTCACAGCAAAATATTTTTTCCTTCATGTTATTTCTATTCACTATCTGTTTGTTAATTTGAAATAACATTTAGCATTAAAGTTATCAGAAGCTTTTGGAAATCTACAAAATTGCATTTAATAGACAAGTCTTTAATATGGTGATCCTTAAACACTTGAATGAGAATAATCTAGGGTGCATGTAAAAAACAGAAATATTGGGCTATACTCAAGATCTACTCAGTCAGAATTTCTGGAATTGGTCATGAAAACCAGAGTTTTTAACTCCAAAAATGTAAGGAAAACACATTGATGATCCACAATTCTTTGTCAAAATGCAGCGAGTTCTTCAGCTCCCCTCCCTCCCCCAAGAACCCCAGTAACCCTCTCCCAAGTGAAGCTGCTAGGAATAATTAAAGGCAAATGGTCTCTCTCCCTAAGATGCAAAAACACTTCCTTTCTCAGGCCCAGTGAGTCATAAGGCCCTCCCAGAACCATAGTCAGCTAGTAGACTATGCAATATCTTTAAGAATCAAGACTAGAGCCACCAACATGAATAACACAGTATATATCCATACCAGGAAGTTAATGGCCAACAAACTACTTCAGTGGAAAAAATGGTCATTGATGTCATTCACCTTGGAAAGGCAACAACATCTAAGACAAAAATTTTGGAAAAACTAGCCAAAATATAAAAGATCACACCAGATGTCATTTTTGGTTTTGGATTCAGAACTCATTTTGGTGGGAGCAGAACAGCTGGCTTTGAAATGATTTGCAGTTCCTTGAATTACATGAGGAAGATTGAGCCCAAACACAGTCTTGTAAGACATGGCCTGTATGAGACCTCAAGATAACATCAAAAGGAATGTAAAAACAGATTGAAGAAAGTCAGAGGGGCTACAAAGGTCAAGACAATGCTGACAAAAAGAAGGAGTAAAGATTCTACAGTGACTATGTCTGTGGTAATTGTACAGGTTTCTCATGAGAGAATTAAGAAACTAAGACCTTAAAAGAAATGAAGACTGCTCTCTTGGGAGTTCTCAAGAGAACCCAGATCTTTAAATATATCACCTGGATTCTACTAATGGGGTCATTCTATTCCTGCTATTCCTTCAGAGAGAGGATTAGATGAAAGAGGTAGTTTAAGATCTACATGCAAGTTTAGATTGTGAAATTTAGATCAATATGCTGCTTTTATTGGAGTATCCTCATAACTGAGTTGCCTTGGGTGACATAAGTCTATTCACTTTATGTAGACAATCTTCCTAGCAGTTTCTAGGTGGCTCAGTGGTAGAGAATACACTTGTCAATGCAGGAGATTCAGGAGACATGGATTCATTTCCTGGGTTGGGAGGATCATGTGGAGGAGGAAATGGCAATCCAATCCAATATTCTTGCATGAAGAATCCTGTGGACAGAAGAGCCTGGTGGATTATAATCCATGAGGACCCAAATAATGGGACACAATGCACACACGCATGCCTAGGATTAACAAGATTCCTATTTTCCCACACTTGCCATTTTTCCTTCTTTTACCTTGCACTGCTGTTCTTAATATGATCTATCTGATTTTTCTCTGAGCATCAAATAAAGTATTTAAGAATAACCTTAAGTCTCCCTATGAATCATTTTAAATGATTTCATTTTTTTCCCTCCTGAACTAATTCTCACTTTTTGTCTCAGCTAATTTGTCTAAAATAGAGTAACTCTATGGTGGATATTTTAAGGTTTCCCTTATCCTTCAAGGTGATTGAATTTACATCCTTATTTGTATCTTTATTGAATTTTATTATTATTTTCTGTTCATTTTTATTCTCCAGTACTAAAAATCACATCCAGGATATCTAGTGCTCTAAAACTACTTCTTCTGGAAAGTCATTTGTAATATTTATAAGTGTCTCTTCCATAGTTCACCCCAATGAGATATTGGGAAATTTATCATAAAATAAGACTGATTTTTTTTTTAAAGAAAACCACATACTGAAACTCATATATTCAAATGAGTACTGTGTTCTTCAAAGTAGAAATACTAGGAAGAAATTTACTTACACCAATATAATCTTGCCTTTATACAGAATATTTTAAAACTGAATTATTCTTCTTGCTATTTTATAACCCTTGTCGCTTGGTGCTGTGGAAGGGAGATGGCAGCTGCATAAGTGGAAGGCTTGAAAATGATTAGTGACCTTCGTATGCATCAGGCACCTTGCTGAAAGTATCTCATATGTTCTCTCACTTAGTCCTCACAACAAAACAGCATTTGAGTTTATCTTTCTTTCACTGTTAAAAGATCTGCCATACAGCAAGTCCTCTTAACCTTCTAAGTGTGTGACTCGAAAATGTATCCTGCTAAATGTTATACTTTATTGCTCAGTGATCACCTGGTTAAGGGACTCTCCCAAGGTCATAGTGTTTTTTTCCTGATATCTTTATGCTTCCCTTATGATCTCAATGCCAAACTGGGGTCTTAGATTATTTTATCAATACTACCTGAAATAAAATTTAAAGAGTATGGTTAGACATGATCATCCATATGAGTAGCCGACCTATCATCGCAGCAGTCTGCTTCTTTCCAATTTCATCCCTGTAGATGATGTGAATAATTTTTTCTCAGTTCATCAAGAAAGAGAGAATCCATCAAGTTTATGAAATTAGATAGCAAGAATGGAGTAACCCATTTAAGTAAAATTGGGGTTATGCACATCTTTGGGAGTGACAGAATTCATCTATAGAGAATCTAAGGTTGCGTGCTATATTGTGTGTTAATTATCTGTCAAAATATCTGTCAAGAGAATACATAGCCTAATTTTCTTAATAATTAGTAGGTTTTTCCTAGTATTATAGCACACTTTTTTCTTTAATGGTAAGTTCTTTTACAGATTTCACAGTGTTAAAAAAATAACTGCAAAGGGAAAGAAAATGAAAATTGCACCAAATCCAGGATTTTAAAAATATTCGTGTCACTGGTTTAATAAATAAATTAAAGCCAACCTAAAGAATTATTTTACTGTCATCCTGACAACTCAATGATCAATATATGTAGTACAAATGTTATAGATAGCCAATGTAAGAAGTAGTCCTATGCCTCACAAGTAATATCTATGTGTTACACCACTGTCACAGGTTCTTCTGATTTTGCTTTTGTTTAAACAAAAGACATATCCTCAAGTAGTTTCCAGAGCATTTGAAATTCAGAAGTGAGGGCAAGCAGAAAACAAGTTACAGAAAATTAGAAAAAAGAAAACACTGGGAACAATTTTGAGGACCTAGCCTCAGAAATGGATTCTCAGACAGATCTGGTCAAACACAGACTCACTATCTACAACTTTATCCTTGTACCGTAATACTTAAACCATTTGAGCTAAATTTCACTAAACAATCATTTAAGTGAATAAGAAATCTCCTTTAAAAAAGTCAGATACCACAGGGAAAAATCAGAGATTAGTACTTTTTGCTTTATTATATACTAGCTAAGTCATAGCATTTTGCTTTTAATATTTTCCTGAGATAACTTCCCAAGAAGAAATGAGTAGGGATTATTTGGGAAGAGAGCTGGATAGGATGTGAAGGATAATAGAAGGGAATTTGGCATCACTTTAAAAAATGGGGTCAGACAGACAGCTATTGAGGCAGACTTAATTATTTTGTATTCCCAAATCTGCCTCATTTTAATTGTGACTTATCCTTGCTAAACCTTGGTTTCTTGATTCATACAACAGCCTTGAGTTTGTTGTTAAGAATAAAATAATTATGCACCTAAAAAACCTGGCACACTATTTTTTGTTTTTTCTTTTTTTTTTTTTTTCCGGTGTTGAGGATTCAAGAAGAATAACATATTCTCTGATCCTCAAAGGACTCCTGATCTAAAAGGAAAGATAGACAAGGCTATGGTTCTATTAAAAGAAGTCACATCACCATGTGCAAAAAGTAAAATTAAGAGACATCATACGTCAGAGGCACCAAGGGGACAGGCACTACCTTCACAGGGTCATCAGGAGCATTGGCCGAGTGGAACTGACAATGCTGAAAAAGAATAGGAATTTGTCAAAGACTCCAGTGCTGGGCTGGCATCATAGACAAAGAATAAAGCATACCGAAAATAACTAGATAAGAAAGGCAAATAAAAAGGGTAAATTAAAAACTAAATAAAAAAGCTTTATTTTTTTAAAGCAAAATTCTTACTCACTTTCAATTTTTTTTTGTCTGAGCCTGACTCTGCATCTATGAAAAAGCATGTGCAGGGAGGAGAGTTATTTTATTTTCTCCTGTTATCTATGTTGTGGTCTAAATTTCTTTAGATCACATCTTATGAACTAGGTAGTGTTTTGTGAGTTATATAGCAACCAAATTTTTACAATTTCCTATGGAAAAATATCTTTGATTCCAAAGTGCTGATTTATGGCAGAACATATGGAATAGAATTAATTCATTACTTAGCATTATGGAGAAGAACATAGACTCTGGAGCTGGATGTCATGAATTCATATCCTGACTGTGGCATTTAATAGCCAGGGCTTTGGAAAATTTTTTATACTTTCTAATTTGGTTTCTCAGAAGTAAAAAGAGGATAATTCTTTTTAATGGCCGAGTAATACTCCATTATGTATATGTACCACAGCTTTCTTATCCATTTATCTGCTGATGGACATCTAGGTTGCTTCCATGTCATGGCTATTATAAACAGTGCTGCGATGAACATTGGAGTACACGTGTCTCTTTCAATTCTGGTTTCCTCGGTGTGTATACCCAGCAGTGGATTCATGTTGATGTATGGCAAAACCAATACAATATTGTAAAATAATTTACCTCCAATTAAAATAAATAAATTTATATTAAAAAAAGACAAAAAAGAGGATAATTATAAGACCAATGCAAAGTGTTGTAAGGATCAGAACTGATACATCTAAAAGGTTTAGAAAGGTACCTCATGTATAGTAAACCCCATATATGGAGTGGATGTTATTTTTATTGCTATATCATCATTATACATTTCTATATTAGCATTATGCTTTTAACAGTGATTAGTGCATGACCTGAAAGTCATACTAAGCCTCTAATTGTAGTTTTAAGTTTTAACTTACATCTGTAACTTAGGAAATCATCTATAAAGTGATAAAAATTTTTCACAAATTAAATTATTGAAAATATAAAAAGTAGTGCTTGGGGCTGGTGCACAGGGATGATCCAGAGAGATGATATGGGGTGGGCGGTGGGAGAGGGGTTCAGGATTGGGAACTCATGTACACTTGTGGCTGATTTATGTCAATGTATGGCAAAACCAATACAGTATTGTAAAGCAAAATAAAGTAAAAATTAAAATTAAAGAAATAATGCAACTGAAGTGAGTGAAAGTTGCTCAGTTGTGTCCAGCTCTTTGTGAGGCCATGGACTTCACAGTCCATGGAATTCTCCAGGCCAGAATACTGGAGTGGGTATCCTTTCCCTTCTCCAGTGGATCTTCCTGACCCAGAAATCGAACAGGGATCTCCTGCATTAGAGGCGGATTCTTTACCAATTGAGCTTTCAAGGAAGCCAATAATAATACAACTAGAAGTTGTACTATATATATATATATATACAGTCCTGATAGTACATAGTACTATGTACTGCTATATATGTGTATTATTAGAAGTAGGAAAAAGCAAAACCTTACAGATCATAGTTACAGCTACCATTAATTGTTTCCTTATTTAAATCTTTACTTTCTAAAATTTTTTCAGCCTTTGAAAAAGGAAGTTAGTAAACTGGGATAAAATGATATATAAATTTAAAAAGTAAAAATAAAATCTCCAAAGACTTTTCAGTGTTAGAGATCCAACATTTGTATAGCCACTGTGTTTGCAGAGAACAGTTAGCTATGGGTATAGTCCTCCTTCTGTTTGTCTTCTGAAGCATTTCAGTTCAGTTCAGTTCAGTTGCTCAGTCGTGTCCGACTCTTTGCGACCCCATGAATCGCAGCACGCCAGGCCTCCCTATCCATCACCATCTCCCGGAGTTCACTCAGACTCACCTCCATCGAGTCCGTGATGCCATCCAGCCATCTCATCCTCGGTCGTCCCCTTCTCCTCCTGCCCCCAATCCCTCCCAGCATCAGAGTCTTTTCCAATGAGTCAACTCTTCGCATGAGGTGGCCAAAGTACTGGAGTTTCAGCTTTAGCCTCATTCCTTCCAAAGAAATCCCAGGA
>SJYX01012944.1:58826-79759 GCA_006410675.1 Oreotragus oreotragus
TTTTTTTTTTTTTAATATGCTGTCTGCATTGGTCATAGCTTTTCTTCCAAGGAGCAAGCGTCTTTTAATTTCATGGCTGCAGTTATATTCTGTAGTGATTTTGGAGCCCAAGAAAATAAAGTCTGTCACTGTTTCCATTATTTCCCCATCTATTTGCCTGGAAGTAATGGGACCAGATACCATGATGTTAGTTTTCTGAGTGTTGAGTTTTAAGCCAACTATTTCACTCCTCTCTTTCCAATTCATCAAGAGGCTCTTTAGTTCTTCTTTGCTTTCTGCCATAAGGGTGGTATCATCTGCATATCTGAGATTATTGATATTTCTCCTACTATCTTGATTCCAGCTTGTGCTTCATCCAGCCTGGCATTTCACATATTTTACTTGCAAAAAAATTAAACAAGCAGTGTGTTAATATATAGCCTTGACGTACTCCTTTCCTAATTTGGAACCATTCTGTTGTTCTGTGTCCAGTTCTAACTGTTGCTTCTTGACCTGCATTCAGATTTCTCAGGAGGCAGGTCAGGTGGTCTGGTATTCCCATCTCTAAAGAATTTTCCATAGTTTGCTGTGATCCACACAGTCAAAGGTTTTGGCATGGTTAATAAAGCAGAATAGATGTTTTCCTGGAACTCTCTTGCTTTTTTAATGATCCAGTGGATATTGGCAATTTGATCTCTGAAACTTAGGAACTATGGAAGAAGCTTATGGATTTGAAATCCAGGCTGACCCAAAGTGTGACATGTAGCCAGATAGAAGTTAATGAATTTATGTTTAAGCACCACAGGTACAAAAATAGGTAAATTTCATTTTCTCATTGCTAGTAACCACAATGACATGAGGGATATAGGGAAGTAAATATCATTAAAATGCAATCATACAGGCACTAAAAAATGGTTTGAACTATGTACTATGAAAAGAAAGAATAAGTTGATACTTGAGTATGATTTTGAAAGCTGAATGAAAGTTTATTAAATGGAGGAAAAGATTAAAAGAATTACAGAGGGGCAGAAGCAGGGGGCTGTAAAGTGGCATAGTTAGTTTGGGAAGTGAAGAAAAGTGCTGTGTGACTACAGTGTGAGATTTGTGAGCAGTTACTAAATATAACGTTAAACAGAGTGATAAGGTCCAGACTGTGAAGTGTTTTGAATGCAGTGCCACGGGGTTCAGTTTTATTTTAAATACATCATTCTGTAATGAGAGTTGCTAAGCAGGGAACTGACTCTTTAAAAGTTGTTATTTTTGTTTCTCTTTTTTATTTGTTTGCTTGTTTACCTTCAGGACAACAATGCTAGTAGTAGTAGAAAAGACCAACTAACAGATTCAGATGTTGATCTGGGGTCTTGAATAGCTTTTTGGAGAAAGGAATGGACATACAGTATACTCCAACTCTATTCTTCCATTGAATGAAAGTCAAATGAATATAGTAGGGGGAAAATGCAGTTTTCTTTTTGACAGAGGAGTTAAAACAGCTATAATAAAATATGTTTGCTTATTATATTCACTTGGGAGTTTTAAGAACAAGTTATAAAGATATCAGAAAGATAGACTAAAGGAGAATTAGGAGTAGAATTGGGCTAGGTAAGAGAGTTTATTGAATTTCAATGATGATGGTTTTGATCAATAAGGTAATTGGAATAACTGTTCAAAAATAACTGTAGTACAAGAGAGAACATAATTAGTAACATAAGAAATAAAACCATGGTAACCCAGAATTACAAGACAGGATTTCTTGCTGGAGGATTTACACAAGTTTTCTGGGTTTTGTTTTCACTGGGAAGGGGAGTGTTTTCAAGTGTCCTTTCTCTTCCTCCTCCTCACCCCCTCTTTCTCTTCCATCTTTTCCTTTCTCTTCTTCTCCTTTTTCTTCCTCCCCTTCTTCTCCTTTTTCTTTTGATGAGACAAAATTTGAAATGAAGTTTATTGATAAACTAAATTTTACATAAGGACCAGCAGCATGTAAAAAGAATCACCATCAGTTGAGGAATGAATTATATTCGGAAAACAGAATGCATTTCGTTATATAAGATATTGGATTCATGAAAGGGAAGAGGGAGAGTAAATTTGGAAACATAACTTAGGACTAGAACATTGAAGTCTGTGAGTGGAAAACTACAAAATGTAGACAATAAATAAAAAGGAAGGATCCACAGCATGCTTTTCAGCAGTTGTAGTAAACTCTAAAGCAGTAATCGCACTTCTTCTTAGTTCAGCTTTCCTCATTTACAGAAGGTGTTCTATTTCATCTTGGCGTCATCAACATTTACATCAATGATACTTTCAGAGTCCTGACCTCTCAGTGTCTTGACCTGCTTGCTTCCCATGAACTTGTACTCCATCCCATCTTAGCTATTATAAAGGTAATAACCTGAATTTTGTGATTACCATTATGCTTTCATCAAAATCTCAATTTTAAGTAAACAGCTATTTGCCCATGGCTTCCTTTCTGTTCAAATAATTCTGTTTATCTCTTTTCACTCAAACAAATTTTCAATCCCTCAGGCTCCCCAAGCTTTGATCAATTGTTTTACTGTCTGTTGCACCTTCATGGACTCAAGTGCCTTCCCTTACTAGTTTAGATTACAGTCACCCTTTAACACATTTTCCTTATACACTCTTTTTTTAAAAAAAATTCATTTATTTATTTTAATTGGAGGCTAACTACTTTACAATATCGTGGCTGTATATGCCATACATTGACATGAATCAGCCATAGGTATACATGTGCCCCTCATCCTGAACCCCCCTCCCACATCTCTCCCCATCCCATCCCTCAGGGTCATCCCAGTACACTGTCTGAGTATCCTGTTTCATGCATCAAACTTGGACTGGTCATTTATTTCACATATGGTAATATACATGTTTCAATGTTATTCTCTCAAAATATCCTACCCTCACCTTCTCCCACAGAGTCCAAAAGTCTGTTTTTTATATGTGTCTCTCTTTTGCTGTCTTGCATATAGAGTCATCACTACCATCTTTATAAATTCCATATATATGTGTTAATATACTGTATTGGTATTTTTCTTTCTGACTTACTTCACTCTGTATAGTAGGCTTTAGTTTCATCCACCTCATTAGAACTGATTGAAATGCATGCTTTTTAATAGCTGTGTAATATTCCGTTGTGTCTATGCACCACAGCTTTCTTATCCATTCATCTGCTGAGGGACATCTAGGTTTACTCCATTTCCTAGCTATTGCAAACAGTGCTGTGATGAACATCTGTGTACATGTATCTCTTTCAATTCTGGTTTCTTCGGTGTGTATGCCCAGTCATGGGATTGCTGGGTCATATGGCAGTTCTATTTTCAGTTTTTTAAGGAATCTTCACACTGTTTTCCACAGTGGCTGTGGAGATAAATAAATAAACATTTATTGTTTGTAGACTTTTTGATAGCAGCCATGCTGACTGGCATAAGATGGTACCTCATTGTGGTACTGATTTGCATTTCTCTGATAATGAGTGATGATGAGCATCTTTTTGTGTGCTTGGTAGCCATATGTATGTCTTCTTTGGAGAAATCTCTGTTTAGTCTTTGGCCCATTTTTCGATTGGGTCATTTATTTTTCTGGTATTGAGANGGGATTAGCCCCTGTCTCTTATACACATCTAGATGTGTATAAGAGACAGGCCATGGACTTCACAGTCTGTGGAATTCTCCAGGCCAGAATACTGGAGTGGGTAGCCTTTCCCTTCTCCAGTGTATCTTCCTGACCCAGAAATCGAACAGGGATCTCCTGCATTAGAGGCGGATTCTTTACCAATTGAGCTTTCAAGGAAGCCAATAATAATACAACTAGAAGTTGTACTATATATATATATATATACAGTCCTGATAGTACATAGTACTATGTACTGCTATATATGTGTATTATTAGAAGTAGGAAAAAGCAAAACCTTACAGATCATAGTTACAGCTACCATTAATTGTTTCCTTATTTAAATCTTTACTTTCTAAAATTTTTTCAGCCTTTGAAAAAGGAAGTTAGTAAACTGGGATAAAATGATATATAAATTTAAAAAGTAAAAATAAAATCTCCAAAGACTTTTCAGTGTTAGAGATCCAACATTTGTATAGCCACTGTGTTTGCAGAGAACAGTTAGCTATGGGTATAGTCCTCCTTCTGTTTGTCTTCTGAAGCATTTCAGTTCAGTTCAGTTCAGTTGCTCAGTCGTGTCCGACTCTTTGCGACCCCATGAATCGCAGCACGCCAGGCCTCCCTATCCATCACCATCTCCCGGAGTTCACTCAGACTCACCTCCATCGAGTCCGTGATGCCATCCAGCCATCTCATCCTCGGTCGTCCCCTTCTCCTCCTGCCCTCAATCCCTCCCAGCATCAGAGTATTTTCCAGTGAGTCAACTCTTCTCATGAGGTGGCCAAAGTACTGGAGTTTCAGCTTTAGCATCATTCCTTCCAAAGAAATTCCAGGGCTGATCTCCTTCAGAACGGACTGGTTGGATCTCCTTGCAGTCCAAGGGGCTCTCAAGAGTCTTCTCCAACACCACAGTTCAAAAGCATCAATTCTGCGGTGCTCAGCCTTCTTCACTCACATCTAAAAAGAGATAGGTCCCATTTNTCTTCTCATGAGGTGGCCAGAGTACTGGAGTTTCAGCTTTAGCATCATTCCTTCCAAAGAAATCCCAGGGCTGATCTCCTTCAGAATGGACTGGTTGGATCTCCTTGCAGTCCAAGGGACTCTCAAGAGTCTTCTCCACCACCACAGTTCAAAAGCATCAGTTCTGCGGTGCTCAGCCTTCTTCACTCACATCTAAAAAGAGCTAGGTCCCATTTCTATTATGGATCCTCTTCTGACTCACACACTTCTTTTTCAAAAGAAGGAAAAGTGCATCTTTTAAGGTCCATTGAATACTAATTTCTGTTGCTTTTTAATGTGAATAGCTACAGTCAATAACTATATTTGATGGTCAAAAAATTTTTTATACTCTACTTTGGTTTAATTCTAGATAATATGTTCAACCAAAAACAGTCATAAGGAAACATTAATGTTGCTGTAGGCAAATAGGTTATTTTGTCAAAAGTAATGCATGAAAACTTGAACAGTTGTGATTTCTTAATCATTTTAATAGTGGATCATTAAGATAGAATCAATTTTCATCAGTGTTAAAAACCTAATAGAAAACTATTTAGTGAACTAGGACTAAACAGTGCTACAACAATTTAATGCTTTTATCATTTTACAATATTATATCTTTTCTGTCATATACACACTTGCAATTCAGTTGCTCAGTTGTGTCTGACTCTTTGAAACACCATGGACTGCAGCATTATAGGTGTCCATGTCCCTCCTGGAGCTTGCTTAAAGTCATGTTGATCAAGTCAGTGATTCCATCGAACTATCTCTTCCTCTGTCATTCCCTTCTCCTCCTGCCTTCAATCTTTCTCAGCATCAATGCTTTTTCCAAAGAGTCAGTTCTTCATATTGTGTGGCTAGAGTATTGGAGCTTCATCATCAGTCCTTCCAATGAATATTCTCTACTTTGGTTTAATTCTAGATAATATGTTCAACCAAAAACAGTCATAAGGAAACATTAATGTTGCTCTAGGCAAATAGGTTATTTTGTCAAAAGTAACGCATGAAAACTTGAACAGTTGTGATTTCTTAATCATTTTAATAGTGGATCATTAAGGTAGAATCAATTTTCATCAGTGTTAAAAACCTAATATAAAACTATTTAGTGAACTAGGGCTAAACAGTGCTACAACAATTTAATGCTTTTATCATTTTACAATATTTTATCTTTTCTGTCATATACACACTTGCAATTCAGTTGCTCAGTTGTGTCTGACTCGTTGAAACACCATGGACTGCAGCATTATAGGTGTCCATGTCCCTCCTGGAGCTTGCTTAAAGTCATGTCAATCAAGTCAGTGATTCCATCGAACTCTCTCTTCCTCTGTCATTCCCTTCTCCTCCTGCCTTCAATCTTTCTCAGCATCAATGCTTTTTATAAAGAGTCAGTTCTTCATATTGTGTGGCTAGAGTATTGGAGCTTCATCATCAGTCCTTCCAATGAATATTCAGGACTGATTTCCCTTACGATGGATTGGTTTGATCTCCTTGCAGCCCAAAAGACTCTCAAGAGTCGTCTCCAACACCACAGTTCAAAAGCGTCAATTCNATGCCATGATCTTCATTTTCTGAATGTTGAACTTTAAGCCACCTTTTTCATTCTCGTGTTTCACTTTCATCAAGAGGCTTTTTAGTTCCTCTTCACTTTCTGCCATAACGGTTTTTTTCTCCAATGCTTGGTCAATGTTAATTACAAAGTTTTAATCTGTTGCACCTGCCACTTGCAGAGCAGTTCCTTCTTCTTTGTTTATTTTGGCTTCCTGTGTTTGCAAGTCTCTTCCATGTCTAATTTCTCTCCTGACTCAAGGGAGTGAAGGTGGTCACTTATTTAGGCTCACTTTTTCAATTGTGTTGTGGGGAGGGAGGAACACAGCAAACAAGTATCGCTGGCATGTATGAGGAGTGCTTGCAGCATATGTACCACCCTGGGTTTGCCAAAGCCCAAGGTGGCATGTGCTTCCTGGGTCTACCCTGCTCAGGCCCAGAGTGCTCTGCAGGGCACTGTCCCAAGCGGGCCTTGTATTTCAGGTACTTCCCAGGTCTAAGCAGCTCATGTTCTAGGGTGCTCCTCAAGGGCACAGACTCGGTTGGGCGTTAGTTTTGTGCCCTTCCCAGGTCCAAGCAGCTCAAGCGACCAGGTGCTTGGCGAGTGCACTGTCCTGGGTGGGCCATGTGTCTGAATCACCTCCAGGTCCAGGTAGCTCAGTGTCCTAGGCTCACTGCAACAGCATCCGCTCAGGTGTGCCGTGTGTCTCCTCTGGGGAGCTGATCTCAGGCTGCAACCCTCCTGGCAGATGTCAATCGACCAGGATTCCAGGAAGACGTGGTTAGCAACTGGGAGCCTGCTCACAGTTTGGTGGAGGATGCCGTCTCTGGGGCCGAGATTGGAGCAGCCCCTCGCCTTCTGGCTCAGTCACCCGCCTGCCTCTCTGCCTCCGATGAGGGCAAGGGGCCTGTATGCAGTCAGCTAGCTCTCCTTCAGTGTTTGTTCCGTCCTTTGTTCTGTGATTGGGCCAGGCTGCGTGTTAGAGCCCCTTTAGTGGGAACGTTCTCTCTCTCTCTTTTTTTTTCTCTCTGGCGATCCCACAGTTTGGGTTGCTATCTCAGGTTAGCTCCCTCAGATTGTCCTCAGGGCATTCAGGCCTGGTACTTACCCTAAGCACCAATTATCCAGCCCACGCCTCCCTGTCCAGCCCTTGCTTGCTGGTGGCAGATGCCAGCCTCTGGGCTACTTCTCCACTAACAGCTGTGGTCAGGTGCATATTTTGTTTTGTTTTGTCCCAGTTATGTTGCCATCTGAGATTCCAATACTCCCCACAGACCCACCTGTGAGAGGGTTTCCTACTGCTTGGAAACTTCTCCTCCTTCACGACTCCCTTCCCTGGATGGGTCTCTGTCCCTAACTCTTTTGTCTCTCCTTTGCGGCTGCTAACTCACTTCAGTCGTGTCCGACTCTGTGCGACCCCATAGATGTCAGCCCACCAGGCTCCGCCGTCCCTGGGATTCTCCAGGCAAGAACACTGGAGTGGGTTGCCATTTCCTTCTCCAATGTATGAAAGTGGAAAGGGAAAGTGAAGTCGCTCAGTCATGTCCAACTCTCAGCGACCCCATGGACTGCAGCCCACCAGACTCCTCCGTTCATGGGATTCTCCAGGCAAGAGTCCTGGAGTGGGGTGCCATTGCCTTCTCCGTCTCTCCTTTAGTCTTTTATATTTTGTCCTACTTCCTATCAAAGAGAATGGGCTGTCTTTCTGGATGCCTAGTGTCCTCTGCCAGCATTCAGAAGTTTTTTTTTGTGGAAGTTTCTCAGCATTCAAATGAAATTTTGATGAATTTGTGAGGGAGAAACTGGTCTCCTTGTCCTATTCCTCTGCCATCTTGGGCTTCCCTATACACTCTTAACACTGTTTCTCCCCAGTCTCTCTATGATAGTCTACTCACTTGGCAGACTTTTAACTCAAACTCAGACTTTATCTCATTCACTTCATCATTGTATCTGTGCTGCTGACTGTGCATAGGAAAAAAAGAAAGAAAGAAAAAGCCTAACCTAGAGCTCAGGTTTTGCCTTAAATTTATGATCTCATTTATTTTTCAGCAAAAAATAAAATTTCTTAGCTGTATCCATATCCATTTATGCTATCTTACTTCTTAATTGTGACTAATGAACTGTTCTTGACAGTTCTGTGTACTGGATCCCATGTCCTCTTATCTAATTCAGGGAGCTTCCTTCTGCAATTATTTCCTCTCTCATGTAAGCATCACTTGTTTCCTTCATACATAATTATTCTCATCTATAAACATATTAGACTATTTACTATCTTAAATAGTAACCTTTCCTTAATTCCACACTCCTTCAGCTCTCATAATATTTTCTCTGCTCTCCTTTGCAGTAAGGGTTCCTCTATCTCACATTTCTCTTCTATTTTCTCTTATATCTAATCTTATGAGGGATTAATGACTACCACTCATGTCACCAAAGATCTTTGCAATTGTCAAAGCTAATGAGCTCAATTAAAGGGAATCCAAAATAATGACAATCACAATGGAAGAAAAGGGATGGATAAGAAAGATGTTATAAAACCAAGTTAACAGAGAAGTAGATACTTTTATTCATTCACAAAATATTTGTAATCTCACATACTATCATAATAATTTGAAACAAAATACAGATAATCTCTAATTTATAATTTTAAATTAGAAAATTGCTTTCAATTATCCTTACATTGTAGGAAGAACATAAGCATTGAAATACATAAAAATAAAATATTCTTGGCTCCTATATCATCTAACACACATCTTCCACATAGTTGATGACAAGTGGATTCACTAATTCAGTTATCAAATATTTTTGACTCCTGAATTTGTACTAGGCACTGTTTAAGAATACAAAAGGAACAAAGCAAGGTGATCCCACTCTTGGTTGAGCTTATAAATTAGAAAGAAAACAGATGTTGAGCAGAAGAATATAAATTCAATCAAATAGAATGACTGATTATAATAGAGATGTTTCAACAAAAAATGTGAGCACAATAGTATATGCACATATTTCCTCTATATATGTTTATGTATATACATAGAGATAGTAAAGAGTATTATACAAACATATATACACATATATATGTAATATGTATATGTGTGTATCTGCACATATATGAAAGATAAAGTGACAGAGATTAGCCTGGTTGGATGGAGAGTGGCAGGGGATAGAGGGTTAGGAAAGACTTTCATGAGAAAGTATATTTCATGTAGAACTAAGTTATCTATAGAACTGACATTGACTAAACGAATTCTGCTTTGCCAACAGCAGGAACTATTCCTGGGGAGGAACATAGAATAATGAGGGCAAGTTGGCTTCAGAATTAATAGAGTACTGGAATTGAACCCCTTATCTGTCATTTAATAGCTCAGAGATATTGAGCAAGATACTGAACCTCTTCAATACTCAGTTTTTTCTCATTTAAAATGGAATAATCATACCTACCTTGTTGTGCTTGAAAGATGTAAATGACAATTTAGTTGCATACACTTAACATAGAACCAGGCTATAGCAGGTGTTCAGCCAATGTTTATTCCCTGTCTTTATATCTCAAGTCTTTAATGCATAGAAAACTTTGTGATGAGGCTGTGATAACTGACATTTCCCCCTCTCAAACTGTGTATGTTTTGAACCATTTCATCCATAAAGCCTCTGAAATCAGCAAGAGTATATGAAGTAAAATATGTAGTGAATTGTTTACAGAGCAAATCAAGGCCTGGTATGTTTAGTATCTCAAATGAGTGTGCTAACAGCAGGAGTGCTGGCACTCTCGATAACAAGACTGAAGTGAGAAACAATCTGTGCAGATTAAAGTATAAAAATAAAGTTTTAACAATAGTTTAAAACAACCCATTTGTCACGTTTTCTCCCAGAGTTATGCAGCTGATCAGCCAAGCTGGCAGAACTGATTCCTCTAGGATATTTTAAGTCGCTTAGCTTCGTGGTGATTACTTTATGAATAGATAGACAGCTATGGGTAAGAAGTTTTGCTGAAAGGAATAATCTTTCTGAAGAATGTTAAAAATTTACAAATAAAAAGGAATGTGGTTGAGTGTTCTAGTAGGTTGTAATGAAGAGGAATACACTCAAGTGAATGTATGTAAGAGAGTTTATTTTCCAGAAATACATGCAATGATAAGAAGAAGCAGATATTAGAAAAATCCAATATCAGGGTCTATAGCATGGCTTGACTTTTGGGGCTGTAACCTAGCTGAACCCTAATAGTTCTAGTCATCTTAATTAAAGGAGTGTATGGCTGTTCCCTTTATTTCTCCTCCTTAAATGTGGCTCATCTATTATACACCACGTTTCTACCCTACAATTGGCTTGGTCTTATCTTGCAATTTGAATATATCTTCCCTATCTTCTAGATGATGTGTGTGTAGAAACTGCTTCCTCATAACTGAGGTCTGACTTTGTCTTATTTTTATCACATTGCATGTTTTTATTTTCTTGTAGAAAGGATTGTAAATACAGCAGTTTATGACTAATGTGCTTAATGCAATGAGGAAAATCCACCATACTTCTGAGGCATTTTACTTACCATTTCTAATAGCAAGAAGATTTTGATAGAAGCATTCAAATGAATTTTATAGAAATATAGTTTCTAATTTCAATCACATTTGGAAAGAATCAACTCTGATTAATGTGGAATATTCCCATATATTTACTTAGAGACCTTCAAAGCACTTAATTATTAGATTATTCATATGTCATTTTGAACCATTATTTTTTATTTTTAGTTGATATCCTTTTGAGTCGTTAGTGCTCTTTACCCATTATTACTGGATCCATTCAAAGAAGGACTGATTTTCTAAGAAAGACCCTTGCATGTAGAAATAAGAACCTTAGTTTACTGAATTTTTGATCTGTTGTTAGCTCAACAAATCAAAAATCTTGGTGGAATCTCATAAAAGTCAAAGTACCAAAATTTCTAGCAAGTTCAAAAATTTTCTCTCTTTTTCTTATTCAAAAGAAACACACATGAATAAACACACACACACACACAGATTCCAAAGTGAAAGAAAACATGACAAAGAATCAACCATAAGGGTTCTAAATAATGAACTTATTACAAACCTATATATACACTGGTTATGTAGATATATTTATGAGAAAGTATCTATAAATTTGTTTATCAATAGAAATTTATAAAAATAACCAAACTACTTTTTTAAAAGGAAAACTTTTAAATATACTTCTGTTTCAAACTTTTTAAAAATATACTTCTGTTTCTAAATTTAATTATCAAATTTTTCAAGACTGCTCTTTTTAGCCTGTTATTTTAATGCTAGTGAGCTTATATATTTGTTTGGAAAAATATACATATGAAAATACATGTATATATATACACACACACACGTGACTGAAGCAATTGAGCATGCATATAGTTATTTCTTTAGACTTTATGAGTTCTTTTTCCAAGTTATGGATCCATAGGAAATGATGCCACAGATGATGATGGTGAGAAAGTGGTATATTTCCCTAAATGACTGTGGCATGAACAATGGAAGAAAATGTATCTTAAGATTCATTAATCACAGGGAAACAATTACATTGTGAGGCAATCCACTGATTGATTTATTCTTGGGGATGGAGAAGGAAAAAATAATCTATTCCTTAATATTTCCTATGATTTTGTTCTCTGATTTTCAAAGTATATTTATTTGTGATGAAAAACATCTTCCATAATAAAACACTGATTCTTCTCAATCTCCCCAGGGAAATAATATTATAATGGTGCAGGTATTTGAAGGTAACGCAATTGACTTTTTTTTTTGTCACGAGATCCTTCTATCTCTTCATTAACGTAACAGTGATTCAACTGGAAAACTATGATTCAGGATAACATACACTTTTTCTGAAGTGAGAAAACAATATTTTGTCTACTTAGAAGCTCATAAAAAAGTTGAAAAGAAGGCTCTGGGCACTTTTTTACGTCATTAAAGTTTCCACAGATTTTAACTTTTAGTTTATTATAAAATACAGCAAATAAAAAAAATGATCTGTTAATATGTAACATATTTCCTAACATACAGCTACTAGATATCTAAACCGACAATACCAGGTAGGATTCTAATTATATTAGAAAATGGATCCACAGAGGTTCTATCCATTGCCACAATATTTCAACAGAGCCAGGGATGGAGTTGGAATTTGCATCACTTATCCAACCAGTCCATTTAGAGGAGATCAGCCCTGGGTGTTCTTTGGAAGGAATGATGCTGAAGGTGAAACTCGAGTACTTTGACCACCTCATACAAAGGGTTGACTCATTGGAAAAGACTCTGATGCTGGGAGGGATTGGGAGCAGGAGGAGAAGGGGACGACATAGGATGTGATGGCTAGATGGCATCACCGAATTGATGGACATGAGTTTGAGTGAACTCCGGGAGATGGTGATGGACAGGGAGGCCTCACGTGCTGCAATTCATGGGGTCACAAAGAGTTGGACATGATTGAGCGACTGAACTGAACTGAACTGAACTGATCTACAAATCACAGGTTGATATTTAATATGTCCTGAAAGGATGAGTACAGTATTGTATGATATCTATGCAGACCACCTGACCTGCCTCTTGAGAAACCTGTATGCAGGTGAGGAAGTAACACTTAGAACTGGACATGGAACAACAGACTGGTTCCAAATAGGAAAAAGAGTACATCAAGGCTGTATATTGTCACCCTGCTTATTTAACTTATATGCAGAGTACATCATGAGAAATGCTGGGCTGGAGGAAGCACAAGCTGGAATCAAGATTACCAGGAGAAATATCAATAACCTCAAATATGCAGATGACACCACCCTTATGGCAGAAAGTGAAGAAGAACTAAAGAGCCTCTTGATGAAAGTGAAAGAGGAGAGTGAAAAGTTGGCTTAAAGCTCGACATTCAGGAAACTAAGATCATGGCATCCAGTCCCATCACTTTATGGCAAATAGATGGGGAAACAGTGGAAACAGTGGCTGACTTTATTTTTGGGGGCTCCAAAATCACTGTAGATGGTCATTGCAGCCATGAAATTAAAAGATGCTTACTCCTTAGAAGGAAAGTTACAACCAACCTAGGCAGCATATTAAAAAGCAGAGACATTACTTTTGCTGATAAAGGTCTGTCTAGTCAAAGCTATGGTTTTTCCAGTAGTCATGTATGCATGTGAGAGTTGGACTATAAAGAAAGCTGAGCACCGAAGAATTATGCTTTTGAACTGTGGTGTTGAAGAAGACTCTTGAGAGTCCCTTAGACTGCAAGAAGGTCCAACCAGTCCATCCTAAAGGAGATCAGTCCTGAGTGTTCATTGGAAGGACTGATGTTGAAGTTGAAACTCCAATACTTTGACCCCTTGATGCGAACAGCTGACTCATTTGAAAAGAATGGGATGCTGGAAAAGATTGAGGGCTGGAGGAGAAGGGGACAGCAGAGGATGAGATGGTTGGATGGCATCACTGACTCAGTGGACGTGGGTTTGGGTAGACTCCAAGAGTTTGTGATGGACAGGGAGGCCTGGCATACTGTGGTTCATGGGGTTGCAAAGAGTCAGACACGACTGAACAACTGAAGTGACTAATGCAAATCATAAGCAAAATTCTGCCATATTTATAGGCATAATGTGAGGATTCCCTGGTGGCTCAGGGTTAAAGAATCTGCTTGCCAATGCAAGAGACATGAGTCTGATCCCTGGGTCAGGAAGAGCCCCTGGAAGAGGAAATGGCAACCTATCCAACTATTCTTGCCTGGAGAAGCCCATGAACAGCAGAGTACAGCAGGCTACAGTTGATAGGGTTGCAAAGAGTGACACGACTGAATGACTGAGCATGTACACATATGCATAATGTGATCTATTTAGTTATTTCCTTTAGCCCTTCTCTCATCAGGTATATTTCTCATGAAATAAAGGAGAATCCCTAAGACATTTCATGAAGTCATTTCAATGCATTTAAATGTGCAGACTATAAAATGTGGAAACTATAGTTCAGAAAGTCATCATGTGGATACTTACCCTGTGTACATCTTCACTGCACTTATTGTGTTTAATTAGCCAATATGTAAGCACTGGTAACAAAGAGTATGAATAATAATAACTCCTGGTGCTATCTCTAAATAAATCAGATGCCTATCAATTGTTGTCACTATTTTTTCCAAACAAACGCTCAAGCAAATGTATCAAGCCACTGCTGAGTCATCCTAATAGACAAATGATAAAATACAACATTCCTAGATATTGTTTATCATATAGCTCATACTTATGTTTGAAATTTCTTTTCACTGGTCCTTCATACTCAATGCAATAAAGTTAAATTTCTGATAACATTCCAAACTGCAGAAGGAAATGGAAACCCACTCCAATATCCTTGCCTTGAAAACACCATGGACAGAGGAACCTGGAAGTCTGAAGTCAATGGGATCACAAAGAGTCACATGCAACTTAGTGAATAAATAATAACAACAAAATTCCAAACAGATTCTCACTTCCATGTCTTTCTTAAAAGGGTATTCCACTTGAGAGTCACTAACCCTCCACTATTGCACCTTCAGCAATCCAACTGTCACAATATAATATCATATATGAAACGAATCACCAGTCCAGGTTCCATGCATGATACTGGATGCTTGGGGCTTGTGCACTAAGATGACCCAGAGGGATGGTACAGGGAGGGAGGAGGGGGAGTGGTTCAGGATGAGAAACACATGTATACCTGTGGTGTATTCATGTTGATGTATGGCAAAACCAATACAATATTGTAAATTAATTAGCCTCCAATTAAAATAAATAATTTTATTTTATTTATTTATTTTTTTTTTTTAGAGCTTCCATTTTACTTTATTTTACTTTACAGTACTCTATTGGTTTTGGCATACATTGACATGAATCTGCCACGGGTGTACACAAACTCCCAAACATGAATCCCACAGTTCTCCCATTTTTCTCAACTTCCTTTTATCTTTTTTTTAAATTTAAATTTATTTATTTTAATTGGAGACTAATTACTTTCTTAGTCAATAGTCTTTCCTTCCTCTCAACTTCCATAGTACTTTATCTTATACATTTCCAATTTAGTTTATCCTCTTTTACTGGGAGATATATAGATATATACCAGCTTCCAAGGTGGCTCAGTGGTAGGGCTTACCTGCCAATGCAGGAGACATGGGTTTGATCCCTGAGTTGAGAAGATCCCTGGAGAAGGAAATGGCAACCTATTCCAGTATTCTTACCTGGGAAATCCCGTGGAAAGAGGACCCTGGAAGGCTACAGTCATGGGGTCACAAAAGAGTCCAACACGACTTCACAACTGAACAGTAACAACAATGTGGATATAATAGATATAGAATACAGATACAGGGTATTTATTTTTATTAGGATTTCATTTGTTATTAAAATGTACAATGTTTTAAAATAGGAAACATTGTGAGTTGTGTGTACTGATATACACCACCACCATTCCATTTTCTACTTGGCCTAACCTAGAGTATGATGAAAGTGAAAGTGTTAGTCGCTCAGTTGTGTCTGACTCTTTGACCCCATGGACTGTAGCTCTTCCAGGCTCTGCTGTCCATGGAGTTCTCCAGGCAAGAATACCAGAGTGGGTAGCCATTTTTTTCTCCAAAGGAACTTCCTGACCCTGGGATCAAATCCAGATCTCCTGAATTGCAGACAAATTATTTTTCACTGAGCCACCAGATAAGTTATGATATAGAATCTGACATAAAGTCACCACTGGTTATGCTGAGCTCAATGAGTTATCAGTCAGAGCTATTTTTGGCTGCAACTGAGAAACCTTATTTGAAATAACTTAAACAAAACAGGGAAATTATTTTATTTAACTGGGAGATCAAGTAGCTAAATCCCAAGTAGAACTGACATGCTACCAGTACCCTTTTTTCATCTTTCCTCTATCTGCATTGGGTTAATTCTATCTAAATTGTCATTGGCTTAATTCTCTTCAATGGCGGATTGCCTCCTCCCAATTATGGATGTTTCAGAGGCTCTCAGACATGCAGGCTCTTTTTTGCCATGAAGGAGAAAGTAAGATGGGCTCCTAGTCTGGAGTTCGAAAACCTCAGCTGCCCATCAATGAATCAAAGATCGTGCCCAAGGCAGTGAGGTAATCTAATTGGTCAAGCTTGGGTCATGAATAACTACAGAAGATCCTATAGGAAAATAGTGTCTCCCATTTAACTCTCATGGCTAGAGAAGATAGAAGAAGCACTTCCCCAAAAAAAGCACTAAAAAATAGTAGCCTATTCTTCGAAGACAAGGAACAGTTGTTGAGTATTATTGGCAAAGATGTTCAAGACAAAAAAGTGAATACCCATTACTTGAACATGAGGTTATCAGACAAACATTTTTAAGTCATTAGCTAAGTCGAATTTTTAAGGTTTACTGGACATGAGTTCTGTACCCTAGACATGACATTACTCTTAGTGTCAGATGGAAACCTCATTTAATATATTTAGCAACTGCAGCCTCCTAGAGACTGACCAATAAGAACTGATATCTAGACTATCAGAAAAAAAAAAAAATAAAAACAGCTCTGTTGTTAGTTCCAGTACATAAGTTCTCATTAAATATAATGTTCATTACTGTTATGGCAAGCCATCATTGAATGCAATATGATTATAGACTCTCTGTAGGCCATTCTTTCAGTCATTTGTCTGCTACACTCTAATCTCAAAATGACAAGTAACATGATAAAAGTCAGTAGGCCCAAATTTGAATTTTTTTTTTTTTGAAAAGACAATCTCTTTTTTCTTTTTTTTTCTTTTTTTTGTATTTATTTATTTTTTTGCATGCACTCCCAGACATGAACCCCCCTCCCACCTCCCACCCCACATCATCCCTCCAGATCACCCCCATACACCAGCCCCAAGCATCCTACATCCTGCATTGAACATAGACTGGCAATTCATTTCTTACATGATAGTATACATATTTCAATGTTATTCTCCCAAATCATCCCGCCCTCTCCCTCTCCCTCTCCTTCTCCCTCAGAGTCCAAAAGTCCACTCTACACATCTGTGTCTCTTTTGCTGTCTTGCATACAGGGTCCTCATTACCATCTTTCTAAATTCCATATATATGTGTTAGTATACTGTATTGGTGTTAATGTATATAAAACCATCAAGAGAAACAATTAAAATGTGCAGTCTGTAGTCCCATTTACAAAGTTTATATATCACTGGGCTTCAAATTGAACTCTGTAGCCTGCATACATGCATGTCTGACTCCTTGTGACCCCATGGACTATAGCCCTCCAGGCTCCTCTGTCCATGGAATTTTCCAGGCAAGAATACTGGAGTGGGTTGCCATTTCCTTCTCCATCTGTAGCCTAGAATTTTAGTAAAGTTTCCAAATTATTGTGAAGTCATCATATCTTTGTTCTGCCAATGCACTTGGAGAAACACTGCTCTAAATTGCATTCCACTTAGGAAAAGCACCCTAACTCTTTGTAAGTAATTGGAATAAATAAGAAAGTCAACAACCATGAAGACATAGAAGGAGAGTACTGTGCTATCAGCTGGAAGTCTTCTGATTATTAGGAATTAGAGTAATTTGAGGTCATCTTCTAGTGGCATGTAATTCCAAAGTGGGTCAGCCAACTAAGCCAGAAGAGACAGGTGTGGGGAACAAGATAAAGACAGAACATAGTGTCTCTTGAGCATATTTAGCTTAATACCAGGAGTTATCAAAAAATAAAAGAGCCACTTTGACTGAAGAGACAAGCCTAATATTTTTTATCTTTATATGTCTTATAAGGCTGTTTCTATTTCCTTTTGTCATAAAAGCATACTGAAAAAAATAAAGAAATTACAAGCTAAGCTGTATATGGTGACATATTAAAAATTGCAGTTGAAATAATCCAGATATCCATGGTAGACAGTTAATGATTGATTAGTACTTGTGATATACCTGGACTCTTACACTCTGTGATTAAAATTCCTCAACAGAGTGATGTCAAGAAAACAGCTGTAAGCTTAAGGGGAGAAAACTCCTATTTTGTCCTATTTCCACCAACAGCTTTCAATAGGAATTTGAGCCAGTTACTTGAACCTTTAGACTCAACCCTCTCGTCTTTAAAATAAAGAAGGTAAATTATATAACTTAATGTGAATTTTAGCTCTAACATAATTATCCCATGAAACACAAAGCAAAGCCCAATCCCTGAATGTAATCAAGTCCTTAAAGAATAAGACCTAAAATACCTAAAGATTTTTCTCATCTATCCTCATATCACCACTATCAGAGTGAAGTTTCAAAGAACTAGTTATTTCTTACAGTGCAGTTCAAGTTAGGTAATATAATTTTAAGCCTTGCATTTAAACTTTCTATTTTTAATATAGAGTTCAGATGCTAACAAACCCCCTGGGCCCTGCAGTGAGGCTTAATCATGTGTTTGGCTGTACAGGAATCATTTAAGGAACACCAGAAGCCTCTACATGGACAAAAATTATTTCTTAAATACTGTGAGGAGTCCCTTTCCTTAGAGTCACCCTTAAGAATTAAAGCTATAAAATAATATCTTCTTTGCAACTCACAAACATTATCTGGAAGAGAATTGAGAGAAGACATGTGTCTGGCTCCTATTAGCCCATGGTGTCAGTAATACCCTTGGTATTATTTAGAGGCAGATCCAAGTCTTGAAGGGTTTGCAATGTTGTACAATTATTAGACATTCTTTAATGAAAAAATGCAAAAGTGTTATAAAAATGGATTATAAAGGGAAATTTTAGTTAGGATAGGAAAAAAATAAAACAAATTACGGAAGTGTGGAGATTCAGGTTCTTCTGAGATGTCTTTAAACAATGTGCTACAAATAATTGTACAGAAATATTTTCTAAATTCAGTCTGACTTTCACTGCCTTTCTACAACATTCTACAGAACTCAGCAACTTCTGACACTCACAGTAACCTATGCAAGTAGGGCATTAAGTTTAATAGGCATCATGGTAAATCATGTATTGTTAAATCATCAGACTGACAGACAAGAACAAGAATACTACAGAATCAGTGTTAAGAGAGGATGGGAAGATCACAAGCTGACCTCAGGGACTGCTTCAGGCAGGCAGTCAAAGGTATCCACTGAATAAGATGCCTGGGAGTCTTTACATGGGGACTTCCAAGTATCAGGACATTGAAGATAAACTCATCATTGGATACACTCAGCCAGTTATCACCAGCAGGCCAAATACTGCCATCAGGAAATATATAGGAAAAAAGAAAAATATAAAAATGTAAAAGAAAGGAAGTTGAAAAATATGTGGGCAGGGCAGAATGATCTAAGAAAAAAGTTTGAAGAGAAAGACATGAATGAGAAAGAGATGGAGAAGACGTTCTTAAACATTTGTTCTGAGTGATGTTGTAGAACTGACCACTTAGTTTCCTAGCTATATGCCAGGCTTCTGGTGCTCAGGGAACATTAGGCTTGGAAGGAATCGGGGCAATTAGCCTGACAGAGCAGCACATTACACTTCCCTCAGTTTAAAGATTAGAAAAAGAGTGTCACAGAGGCCACTGACATGTCAGAGATGCCAAAGTCTAGTTTTAAACAAAGCCAGTCTCCACAAGCTTCATGAAAAATCAGTGATATTTTCTCAATGATCGCTTTGAAAAAACTACTACTAAAAAAATAAGCTGAGATAATCTTCTTCACAGTGAACTTAAACACCTTCTATCTAAAGTTGTCCACATTCTTCCTTCAAAGACCATCTCAAATATAAAAACTTAAATAATAATAACAATGAATATAAAGTTTATATAAAATATAAAGGGTTTTTTTTTTTTCCAAAAGTGGCCATTTTTCCCTTTGCATGTCCAGTGCATCTTGCCTTCATATCTTTTTTTTTTCTTTTTTAAACTTATTTATTTGAATTGGAGGATAATTATTTTACAATATTTTGTAACCTCTGCCACACATCAACATGAATTGGCCATAGGTATACATCTATCTGTCCCCTCCCTCCTGAACACCCCTGCTGTAGCCTTCTCCACCCCCTCCCTCCAGGTTGTCACAGAACACCAGCTCTGGGTTCCCTGCATCATACATCAAACTCCCATTGGCTGTTTTACATGTGGTAATGTATATGTTTCAATGGTATTCTCTCAAACCATCCCACCCTCTCCTCTCCCACTGAGTCCAAAGATCTATTCTTTATGTCTGTGTCTTCAATCCTGCCCTGCATATAGGATCATCAATCCCATCTTTCCGGATTCTATATATATGTGGTAAAATATGATATTTGTCTTTTTCTTCCTGATTTACTTCATTCTGTGTAATAGGCTCTAGGTGCATCCATCTTATTAGAACTGACTCAAATACATTCCTTTTTATAGCTGAGTAATATTCCATTGTGTGTATGTACCACAATTTCCTTATCCATTCATGTGCTGATGGACATCTAGGTTGCTTCCATGTCCTAACTATTGTAAATAGTGCTGCAATGAACATTGGAGTATGCGTGTCTTTTTCAAGTAAGGTTTCCTCAGGGTATATGCCCAGTAGTGGGATTGCTGGCTTACATGGCAGTTTTATTTCTAGTGTTTTTTTTTTAAAGGAGTCTCCATACTGTTTTCCACAGTGGTTGTATCAGTTTGCATTCCCGCCAACAGTGTAAGAGGGCTCCATTTTCTCTATACCATCTCCAGCTTTTATTGTTGATAGACTTTTGGATGATAGCTGTTCTGATTGGTGTGAGATGATACCTCATGGTAGTTTTGATGTGCATTTCTCTAATGGGAGATGTTGAGCATCTTTTCACGTGTTTATCAGCCATTTGCATGTCTTCTTTGGAGAGATGTCAGTTT
>SJYX01012944.1:79871-93104 GCA_006410675.1 Oreotragus oreotragus
GTTAATAAAAGGAAAAAAACCAAGCCCAGTGGGTAAGTTAAGAGCTATGCATTCTTTTTGAATCATAACTAAAACTGGTAAAGCAAGAGCAAAGAATGGCGTGAGTTACACTGGAGAAAAAAGAAGTGGCTAAGACTCAAAAGGGGGAAAAAAAAAAGACTAAGCTAGCCTGTTTAAGGAAAGAAAAGAAAAGGAAATTGAGGTTTTAATGTCCTAAACCATCACTTTAGACCATGGTCATCTAGCACGACATGGAGACGTGGAGTTTAGATTCTAAACCAAATGTAATTAATCCTTATCTACCAGATATTACTCTATACTTCTATCCATAATCAGAAGGCAAACTGTTAGGTTTATTCACTCTGACACCAAAGGGTCTGCTCATTCACTCATTTCAGCAAATCTATGTTCAGCTCTCCTGTTTTTATTCAGACGGCCACTCTAGAACAGGAGTCAAAACATGGCCCATGGACCAAATCTGCCAACCACCTGTTTTCCTATTTTAAATCATTGGAAAGAAGATTGTATGGTATGTGCGAATTATGTAAAATTCAGATCACTGTGGCCATAAGTAAAGCTTTATTAGCACACAGCCCCACTGAAGTTTGGGCTTCCCTGCTGGCTCACTGGTAAAGAATCTGCCTGCCATTATGGAAGACACAGGTTTGATCCCTGGGTGGGGAAGACCCCCTGGAGAAGGAAATGGCCACCCACTCCAGAATCCTTGTCTGGGAAATCCAGTGGACAGGGGAGCCTGGCAGGCTAGAGTCCATGGGTTACAAAGAGTCATTATACAAAGAAACAACTGAGTGCCCTCCCACCTCCCACCCCACATCATCCCTCCAGATCATCCCCATACACCAGCCCCAAGCATCCTGCATCCTGCATTGAACATAGACTTCTTCCTCTGTCTGAGTTTCTTTCTCTTCTCTCTTTGCTCATCCCCCACACACCAAGGAATTACACACAGAGCTATACACATACAAAGATCTCTATGTTCACATATGCCTTTGAAGAGAGACATGCTGAAATATACACACAAACACTCCTTAAAGAAGCATCTGTGCTCAATCACAATTGTGTCCTCTGTGTGATTGCTAAAAATTATTTTGGGGAGGAAATTAGCTCCAAGATTAGCAGAGAGCACAATCACTGGAGTCATAACTAGTGTACTTTTTTAAAATTGAAGTATAGTTGATTTGCAATATTGTGCTGATTTCTGTTGTACAGCAAAGTGACTCTTATAGTATACTGTTCTCTGATATGTGAAAACCCTCTCCAAGCTCATGGCTTTAACTGCCACCTGTGAGTGATGACATTAAGTGCATATCACCTACCCGAACTTACCACCAACTTCATCCTCTCACTGCATTCTGAATATTATGTAAGTATCAAAGATGATACTCCTGAAATGAAAGGCAGCTGTCCCACCATAGCTGTGTCCTTTTTTTTCTTTTACTTACATCACTCAACCTCCTTCCCAAGCTGGAAATCTTAGTGTTATTATTGATGAGGCCCACAACCTTTTCACCAGCACCCCTATTGTGTGCAAAGTTCAGGTCTTTTTTCTTTTTTTAATTTTCTCATTCTAATGCCTCTTCTCCTTTTTTTACTTTAACTCAAGTCCAGGTTTTCATTACTTCTAACTTGTATTATTGAAGCAAAATAATTGATCTACTGTCCTCTGCTCCAATTCCAGTATATATATATATATCTGCAAATTACCAGTCTCCTATTTGAAACTCCAATAACTCTAAATTACTTACAGATTAAAGTTTGAATGACTTACTCTGATAATCAAGGTCCTCTAGTTTTTTTACTCCATTTATATTTCTAAATTTGCCTAGTATGACTTCCCTTCACAAATCAAGAGGCCAGAGAAACTAATATTCCTATTCCTGGTGGTTTCTGATCTCTTTGTCATTGTTCCTCCAGTGCCATTTACTTTCTTCTGTCTTTCTCTCACTTATACAAATGCTAACTATTCATATGATTCCCTCAAATGCACATAATACTTTCAGGATACCTCATTCAGGGCACTTACCACCTTCTGGGCTTCCCTGGTACCTCAGATATAAAGAATCTGCCTGGAATGCAGGAGGACCCAGGTTCGATCCCTGGGTTGGAAAGATACCCTGAAGAAGGAAATTGCTCCCCACTCCAATATTCTTGCCTGGAGAATTCTATGGACAGAGGAGCCTGGCAGGCTACAGTCTACCGGCTCACAAAGAAACACCTATTGAGTGACTAACACTTTAACATCACTTTCTATCTTACATTACAATGATTTTGATGTATAACTCTTCTCTCCGGTGCTTGTGATCCTTAGTATGTCCAACTCTTTGCGACCTCATGGACAGAGGACCTCACTGTAGCTCACCAGGCTCCTCTGTCCATGGAATTTTCTAGGCGAGAATACTGGGATGGGTGCAATTTCCCTCTCCAGGAGATCTTCCCGACACATCGATTGAACGTGCATCTCCTGGATTGTCAGGCAGATTTCTTTACACTGCACCACCAGAGCAGCCCCATTCTTCTCCTACCGTTGAGTAAATACTATTTCTTTTTTTTTTTTAAGAATACACTTATGATCTGGAGGGAAGATGTGGGGTGGGAGGTGGGAGGGGGGTTCATGTTTGGGAGTTCGTGTAAAAAAATAAATAAATACAAAAAAAAATAAAATAAAAATAAAAATTAAAAAAAAAAAAAAGAATACACTTACTTTTTAAGAATACACNGGGAGGTGGGAGGGGGGTTCATGTTTGGGAGTTCGTGTAAAAAAATAAATAAATACAAAAAAAAATAAAATAAAAATAAAAATTAAAAAAAAAAAAAAGAATACACTTACTTTTTAAGAATACACTTGAATGCTTTAGAGCACAACCCGTGGATAATTCATCTTTGTATCTCCCACAATGCTTAACAGAATGTATGCACATTGTGCTGCTGCTGCTGCTAAGTGGCTTCAGTCATGTCCGACTCTTAGCGACCCCACAGACGGCAGCCCACCAGTCTCTAACGTCCATGGGATTTTCCAGGCAGGAGTACTGGAGTGGGTTGCCATTGCCTTCTCCATATGCACACTATAGATATTCAATACATATTCAATAAATATATGTTGACTTAACAAGCATTCATTTATCTGACAATGACAAAGTTCTGAGGCCTTTATTTATTAAAAAAAAAAAACACAAAACACCATTATTTACCATGGGATTTGTTCATAGTTACTCATTTCCTCTGAAATATAATCAATAGCTAAACTACCAGTTGATTGGCACTTTCAATAATTATTATTTTAAAGGGTATTGAATATACATGCAATCCGGTCCTTAAAGATAGATTAGAATTTCATCATATTTTAAGTCTGTGTGCACATCTTATTTCAATGCATCAAAAATTTAGCTGTCTTCAGACAGATATGGACAACACAGTGGTTTTCAGTGTAACATCTCCAGAACTGGAAATAAATTGTGACATTCATTTAATGTTTAAAGACTATTCTTTGTTTCCCAGGTGTGATGGGAGAATATGAGCCGAAAATTGAGGTCCATTTCCCTTTCACAGTTACAGCTGCTAAGGGAACAACTGTTAAGATGGAGTGCTTTGCACTTGGCAAGTAAGTACACATACTTCTATAATTAGACACAATTGTTTATTAAAATGTGACATGTCTTATTTTTATATCACTTACTTTGCTAGGTTTTATTTTCCTTGAATTAAACCTTGAAGCTCCTTGGTGGCTATTCATTTTTTTAAAGAAAGGCAAATGGGAATTGACGAAGTAACCAATTATAATTATCTCTTTGGTCATTTCTCTGAGCAATAGTGTATATAATTTTGCTATTTTAACATAAAGGAAATGTAATAAAAGAAGAGCTTCACATGTCTTTGCTTATTTGTCTTAAAATTTCAGTATCATTCTTAAATTTTATGCAGCAATGATGTAAATGAAAAAGGGATGAGGTCCTATCCTCTCCCTATGTAAAAGATATAGATTCTGACAAGATATAATAAGACAAGAGTATAAAGATCATAAAGATAATAATCACACTGGTCCAACAGATTACTTTAATCTCTTCTGGAATAATGATAACAATAGCACCAGCTGTCAATATGTACAACATACAATTATTCCCCAAATCAGGAAGATGATTTATACCACACTCTAATGCCTGCTATGCTTAATGATTCTATTTCGGAGATTTTAAATCTCACAACGTATAATCACTTGTCAATGATGTTTACAATAAAAATACTGGGCATAAAAACAGGAGTGAGATTTTGATTATATTTGATTAGAGAATTATGATTTATTTTAAATAGAGTGTTGCTGTTTTATTTTTTTTCAGTAATAAGACCTCAGAGTCCTTACTAGACTCTATAATTATAATTTGCATAATACATCTCTATCAGAGTTACTAATCATTCAACTTCAGTCATGGTGAGCAAACTCCCACAGCATAAATATAACATACTTGGAAATAAAACATACTCTATAAATGCATTTGTAGTAGGCTTAATCTGTGGGTGTGAAAATCTTAGTAAATATGAAAAATTCTGCTAATAAAAAGTGTTTTAGAGCATAACAATAGTAATCGCCATGTTTTCTAATATTGAAACTATTTGAAATAACATGCAATTCTGTTTAAATCTAAATAGGAGTCAGATCATAGTCAGTTGCTTGGGGCTGGTGCACTGGGATGACCCAGAGGGATGGTACGGGAAGGGAGGAGGGAGGGGGGTTCTGGATGGGGAACATGTGTATACCTGTGGCGGATTCATGTTGATGTATGGCAAAACCAATACAATATTGTAAAGTAATTAACCTCCAATTAAAATAAATAAATTTATATTTAAACAAACAAACAAAAAAATTGTTGTTTGGTCCATCAAAAGTGTTGAGCAGTCCAACAAAAGATGCCTGTAAGAAGAAGTATATTTCAATAACTTAAAATTCATCCAGGAGTTACTTGGCAAATATCTGAGGAAGATTTCCAAACCCATATATATTAATAATTAAATACTACCTTAAAAGTCATGTTTTTCATCATTTTCCAAAGTTGTGGTGTCAGGTATGCTTGAAAATGCCCCAAGTGAACCGCTCAATTCCGATAAATACAAAAATAATTATATTGGCTTGATGTCAAAGGTTTTAGTATATCCTACAGTTAAATAATTTTTAAATGTCAGAGTTTGCACTAAAGCCACAAACGAAAGGAGGTCATACTGTAAAACAAATTAGAGAACTAGATTTATAGAGAAAAAGCAATATGGGATATTTCCCCAGGCAGAGTTATTTAATAAATTTGATATGTTTGCTTTCAGAAGTCTTGAAATATGCTTAGTAAATTGATCCATAAAGTCCATTTCATTCTAGGCTGGATCTGACTGCCAAATTAAGTTCTTTTAATACTATATTTTCTTCAGTTTCTCCACTCCTTCTTTGTTACTCTCTCTTTCCCCATGAAAATAAATACATATGTAGAAAGGTGAACAAAGCACACAGACTGTCTAGAAGTTATCTGCTGCCTATTCTTTATGTGAAGTGTCACAGTTATGGGTAAAAGAAAAAGAACGTGCTATGAAGAGATTTATCCCTACCTAAAGACTAATTTACCACTCTGTTAAAAGTAAATAAGATTAAAGAAATAGTATCTTTACATATGTTAATTTCTGTAGAACATATTATCATGTGGAATAGATCATCATTGCATCTCAACATGATCACAGCAATTCAAATTAATGCCTGAGCATCTGCTTTATTCCTACAGCTCACCTGAGCTGCATCCCACTTTAATAAGTACAAGATTCCCTGGTATACTTTTGTCTGTCCAATATCTTCAGTACCTGTCACTAGATATCGATCAGCACCTTGCCACTCAAGCTGATTTGACTCCTCAGTCTGTCCACATAGAGTAGTTTAACCAAATGTTCCCCATAGACTAATATAACCAAATTCTGGCACGGAGCATACTAAGGTCTATTCTATCTCATGGGCTTTGTCCTTGTTTCCTCCAGGCCCCCACTCATTCTCTGACCTCAACTTAAACATCATCCTCTAAGAGTTCATCTACAATACTTGAAGTATATAACTCATACCCGTTACTCTGTATCTAAATCTTGTATTTTTCTTCAACAGCCTTAACACAGTTTTAAAGTATTTACACATGTGTTTCACTACTTAAAAAAAAAAAAAAAAAAACACTCTATCAGTCAGGAATCCAACTGGAAAGACTCAGATAGCTCAAATGAATTTAGGCATAAATTGAAGATCCAAGAGAACTAAGAAAGAGACTGAAGTATCTGCAGACTAGTGATAGCAAGAAGTTATTCTCATCCTGAAGCCAAAATGAGCAAAGGTAGAAGATAATATCACCAGAAGCACAGAGACCTGAACATAAAGTGTTGTTTGGGGCCCACTCTACAGCAGCTATAACTGTGCAGAGATGCATTATATGAACACAGCTGAGGAAAGGAGCAGGAAATTCCTATCCTGATTTTTTCTTTGTGCATTCTGATCTTCTCCTTCTGAGTTCATGACTGAAAGGCAACTAGAAGCCAGCCTGCAAGCCCAGAGAATACAGCTAGCAATACAAAAGGAAGGCAGAGATTCTGAGGGAAGATGAGGGTGACCGGCAAGGGAGACAAACAGAATAACCAGCAAGTACCTATCATTAAATTCTAAGCCTCGTGAGGGCAGGGATCCTGATTGCGTTCTTCACTTGTGTATTTCCAATGCCTACCACAGTGCCTGGCACAGAGCACTCAAGAAATAATTTTTGAAGGAATAGATGAACTCTGAAAGCTATGTGCTTACTTAATCCAGTCTACTTTTTATTAACAGATAAAAAATAATAGACTTTATTTTCTAAACATGTCAAAATACACTTCTACCACTGCTCACAAAGAAAAATGCTATGTTCTTACTTTTTTGAAAAGTGCACTTACCTCTCTACATAATTTGTCCCTAAACACATTCAATTCTTGCAACTTAGTGTATGTAAATTAATGTAGCTATAGTTGCACATGGAAACTTACATTACCGTACATAAAATAGATAGCCAATAGGAATTTGCTGCATGTCTCAGGAAACTCAAACAAGGGTTCTGTTTCAACCTAGGGGGGTGAGGTGGGGAGGGAGATGGGAAGGAAGTTCAAAAGGGAGGCGATATATATGTATACCCATGGCTGATTCATGTTGAGGTTTGACAGAAAACGGCAAAATTCTGTAAAGCAATTATACTTCAGTTAAAAAATAAATAAATAAAGATATTTAAAGATATATAAACTAATAACATTTTATGTGTTCTTGAAGGAAAATAGCAGAAAGGCAAATTATTTTAGATTACCAAAGTTTACTTAGTATCTTAGTATCACACAAATTCACCAACCTGCCTAACTTGAAGTTAAATAAAAAGTCAATTGGGATTGCAATATACTCACTACTATATATAAAATGGATAACTAATAAAGACCTACTACATAGCAACAGGAACTCTACTCAATACTCTGTGGTGACATATATGGAAATGAATCTAAAACAGAGTGGATATATGTATATGTATAACTGATTCACTTTGTTGTACACCTGAAACTAACACAACATTGTAAAGCTGTATTATACTATACTCCAATAGTATATATATACTATACTCCTATTATATATATGTATATTATATCTGTCTCTTATACACATCTTATGTTCACATATGCCTTTGAAGAGAGACATGCTGAAATATACACACAAACACTCCTTAAAGAAGCATCTGTGCTCAATCACAATTGTGTCCTCTGTGTGATTGCTAAAAATTATTTTGGGGAGGAAATTAGCTCCAAGATTAGCAGAGAGCACAATCACTGGAGTCATAACTAGTGTACTTTTTTAAAATTGAAGTATAGTTGATTTGCAATATTGTGCTGATTTCTGTTGTACAGCAAAGTGACTCTTATAGTATACTGTTCTCTGATATGTGAAAACCCTCTCCAAGTCTCACTTATAATGTGGAATCTAAAGCATGACACAAATGAACTTATTTATGAAAACGGAACAGACTCACAGACAGTGAGGACAGACTGGTAGTGGCCGAGGGGGAGGACAGAGGACGGGGTGGGAGTTTGGAGGAATCAGATGCAAGCTGTTTGGTACAGAATGGATAAGTGACAAGATACTACTATATAGCACAGGGAACTACATCCAGTGCCCTATGATTAAACCATAATGAAAAAGGGTATTTTTAGTGTGTATCTATATATATGTGTATGTGTGTGTGTGTGTGTGTATCACTGAATCACTTTGCTGTACAGCAGAAATTGACACGTTTGTAAATCAACTATACTTTAATTAAAAATGCCCACTTTATGGAAAAGAAACATATTTTATAAAAATAAAAACACCCCTTAATAAATTTTTAAATGTCAATACTAAAGTTGTAAGCTGTAAGTTTGATTCTAAAGAAATCTCTACTTAAATCTGAATTTTTAGAAAATCATATGGTTTTTCTATAAGCTACTGCAAAAGAATACAACAGAAAAGTGCTATTTATACCTGCTTGAAAATCTCTCTGCAAATAGAATTATACAACACTGAGTACAGACAGAATGCATGAAGTGACTGTCACATGATATGTTTAGTATTGTTCCGTTCAGCAAAGGTATGATTTCCCCAGGGGGGCGAGAAATGGGAAATGCTTAAAGAGGATCCACTGGGAAACAAAGGTGTATAAGGCTTGGAAAATACAGCAAAGTGTAAAAATGGGGAGGTGGATTAATCACTTTGGAGAGAAAAGGCTGTTTTAGACATATGGCAGATTATTATCAAGAGATCACCGCAAGCTGTTCTCCAGTTTCACCCAAGTGGAGAGAGGGAGAAATTCCAACACTATGGGACAAAAGCAGCGGAATTAGAATGGGTATAATGTAGAAGTGCTTAAGTCACTAAAAGGAAAATGGGCTATCAGTGAGGCAGTAGAAGCTTAGAAGCTTTTTCCCCACACTGCTGCAATAACTAAATAAGATCTGTTTGCCTTCTAATATTTTAAGTGCAATGTTTTCTGAAAGGAGAGAAATGGTACCGGTCAGGGTTGGAAATGAACATTTTAAACCTTCTCTTTTGCCTGCCACTCATCTGCCCACTCAGACTGAATTATTAAGAGTAGAAGGTCAGAGTCAGCCAGATTTAATTGGCAGCCTTTTGGCAACCGCATTATTATACAAGGTTTTAAAGTGGTTGCTGGCATGTGTGGGAAATAGAAATGAAGGGTGTTGCCTTTTCTTACTCAGCATTAAGCTTCGTGACTTTAGTTTGGAAAGAAGCAGTGCCTTTGATATTTCCCAGGTTAGCTTTTAAACACTGGACACAGTACTCTTGAAAGGAAATGAGAGGTAAAAGGTTAAAGGACAGTGCAAGTAAGGACTCTCTTAGGACCCTAATAAATATTTCGTTTCAACGTTATCTCTAAATGTGGTGTGCCTAAGTCAGACAAAGAAAAATACCATATGGTGACACTTACATGTGAAATCGAATGATACAAATAAATTTATTTACCAAACAGAAACAGACTCACAGACTTAGAAAACAAATGTATGGTTACCAGAGGGGAAAGGCTGGAGGAGCAGAGGGATAAATTAAGAGTTTCAGATTAACATACATACACTGCATGCACGCATGCCAAGATGTTCAGTCATGTACAACCCTTTGAAACTCTATGGACTCTAGCCTGCCAGGCTCTTCTGTCCATGGGATTCTCCAAGTAAGAATACTGGAGTGGGTTGCCATGCCCTCCTCCAGGGAATCTTCCTGACCCAGGGATCAAACCCAAATCTCTATGTCTACCTGCATTAACAGGTGGGCTCTTTACAGCTAGTAAAGCCCCTACCGCTGGGAAGCCCCAACGTATACATCCTGCTATATATAAAATAAATAGCAAGTATCTACCATATAGCAGAGGGAACTCTACTCAATATTCTGTAATAACATATATGGGAAAAGAATCTGAAAAAGAATAGATATAGGTATATGTATTAGGGCTTCCCAGGTGGTGCTAGTAGTAAAGAAACCGCCTGCCAATGCAGTAGACATCAGACTCTGGTTTGATCCTTGGGTGGGGAAGATCCCCTGAAGGAGGGCATAGCAACCCACTCTAGTATTCTTGCCTGGAGAACCCTATGGACAGAGGAACCTGGTTGACTACAGTCTGTAACAGGGTCGCTAACAGTCAGACACGACTGAGGTGATTGGACACGCATGCATGTATATGCATTACTGAATCACTTTGCTGTACACCCAAAACTAACACATCATGAATCAACTGAACTCTAATATAAAGTAAGAATTTTTAAAAAGAAATGCACTAGAAAAAGGAAAAAAAAGAAAGCTGGTGCTATTTTCAAGTGATTGCACTCAGTGTGTAAGTCTGATCCGTATAAGTTGTTAACAAGGTCATGTAGAGCAAAATGAGAACTTGGAAGTTCACATCATGAATCAACTGAACTCTAATATAAAGTAAGAATTTTTAAAAAGAAATGCACTAGAAAAAGGAAAAAAAAGAAAGCTGGTGCTATTTTCAAGTGATTGCACTCAGTGTGTAAGTCTGATCCGTATAAGTTGTTAACAAGGTCATGTAGAGCAAAATGAGAACTTGGAAGTATGGAGAGTTATGAAGTACAAGAAGTAGCTACCATCTCTCCGGCTGCAGAAGAGTTGCAGTTACTAAAATTTAACAAGTTTGGAGGTACCTGGAATTACAAGTATTGGAAAAACACAAACTAGATTCCTTTGCTGCTTAGGGAAGAATGCCTCACTGAGGTGCCATTCATAGGAATCTCAAGCAGAGAGGGAGCAATATAGAGCACATCCCTTCTCCCTCCTCTAGTCTTGCAGCCTCTTTCTAGAGCTTTCTCTTTGCAATGCAGAAATGTGGTTTCTAGAGTCCTGGCCCTTGCATCACAAAGCAGAGTGAAGAAGAAGCTACAGATGGTAATTTAACAGCTAGTACAAGTTCCACTTTACATTTTCAAGCTCATCTTTTAATCAGCCATGAACAACCCCTTCCTGGACCTCATCCCCACACACATCCCTCTTCTGTGATCCTGCAACTGGGACCCCTCAGTCTAAAATATCCTGCTCTCACAATCCCTGTTCAGTTTTCAGTGTTTAAGCCAAATGCCACTTCTCCATTAATTTCTACCTGTTTTACTTGAGATCTAATATATATCCTTTGGAGCCATATGAACAGCCATCTCTCACTGTTCAGCCTGCTCCATTGAGTCAGATGTGTGTATCTGCCTACTGTGCTAAAGTTTTGCATCCCTAGAGTATTCTTCTATGCAGCAAGTGTTGAATATGTTTACTGAATGGAATCCAAATATGAGAATGTGGTCAGTCATCTGTAACAGGAGGTATATTATTGCCTTGGTTTGGTCAGACAGAAATCTCCAGATGCCTTTCACGTGTTTTGGCCCTGAAAATTCAGACCACATTATATTAGCTACAGTTTTTTTGTCAGGTTTCATTTCACCGTATGACCTTTTGCAGACCCCAGAAAGATCACTAGATAATGTCACACAACCACCACCAACAAAAAACGAAAATTTGGTCACTGATGCTTAAGTGACCCCTTACACAAGGGCAAACTTGGGGTTATTCTGTAATAAAGAAGCCATATGCTTTAAAGCAACATTAGTTTATCTATTATGACAATCCTGCAAGCTAATAGCACTACAGGCAGATTTTTTTTTCTTTACATGTACCTTATCTTGCTTTCACAGCCATTTACACACAAGTGGATCAGCTGTGCTCAAAAGGCGTTGAACCAGTTACTGTAATAATTATGTGAATGACCTTTCCAGACTCATCTGAACTCTGGTGGTGGGGTGGGAGGGAAGAATACATTCAATTTCCTGCCCTTTTTAGTTCCTGCTCATCTCTCTTTCACATAGCATTTACAAATCACCTTTTGTTACACTCCATCAAATGTCTATTAGGAAACCAGGACATTAAGTAATTTTTCCCCTTTTTATACTTTTATTGCAAATAAGAAAGCACCAGTTATCAATTCACAAAGTCATTTCTGTGGTAGTTTGTGTTCCCTTTTCCTCAGTCTTTAACCATCTCAAATGGCTCCTCTTCCGTCGCATTGTAACTGTGAGAATGACAGATATTCCTCTGAGACTCCCCACAGTCTGCAACCGGTGAACGTTTGTCAAAGAACCTGCTCTTTAGTTACAGACTAATGATTTATTAATACTGTTTATTTGAAACTGCCAGTCACTAACGACTGCAGAAATTAAAAATAAATTGGACTTGTGTGGTATTTGTCTATCAAATCAAACTCAAATTACTTAATCATTAGATTGACAAAGGATCTGGGAATAGGAGTTAGTTACTGAGTCTAGGAATCAATAAATGTTTAGATATCATAGAGAAATGGTACATACGGATTCAAGAAAATTGCAGTTATGAGCTATTGGTTGCTTCAGTATTGTTCATCCTCATTTCAGATGGTACCTAAAGGAACTGGCTGCTGAAAGAACCTTAAAGATTGCGTAGCCTATTATCAGTTTGTAGATGGAAAAAGGAGATCCAGCAGGAAAAGATTAGACCAAGACTCTTGGGCAAGCTGGCCAGACTAATTATATGATGCTTCATCACTTGATATTCTTTATTTTTCAACATTCTTCCTTCCACAGTGCCAACTATGAGAGTGCTTCATTTACTTATTTACTTTTGCTCAGAGGTGTCATCTATTTCTAGGGACACAGGACCAATTTATTATTCACATTTGGAGTCACAGTTAACTGGCATCATATTTCTAATTCTTCCAGAACTGGCTTAGGACTGCTTAAACTGCCTCACCAGAAAAACCGCATACCTGCAAAAGGTCTTACAGCTAATGTGCTGTAGAAGCAGACCAGGTCTTCTGATTCTAAAACTAATGCTTTTCCCAACATATTGTAACACATTTCACTTGCTAAGAGTGATTTCCATTTTTTTCAAAACAACTATTTTTCTGGATGCATTAAGTCTCCCAGTGATTAGGAATATTAGTATAGAGGTCAAGTCACCAAAAGGATAAAGCAAAAGATAATATAAAAATTCAGTTCAGTTCAGTTGCTCAGTCATGTCCGACTCTTTGCGATCCCATGAATCGCTGCACGCCAGGCCTCCCTGTTCATCACCATCTCCCGGAGTTCACTCAGACTCACGTCCATCGAGTCCATGATGCAATCCAG
>SJYX01012944.1:99395-119379 GCA_006410675.1 Oreotragus oreotragus
GCTCAGTCGTGTCCGACTCAGCGACCCCATGGACTGTAGCCTACCAGGCTCCTCCATCCATGGCTGTCTCTTATACACATCTAGATGTGTATAAGAGACAGTATATATATATATATACATATATGATAGTTATCCCATTAGGTTCTTGTTTTGTTTTCATTTTTGGATTAAAGGAGTAAACTAGAAAGGATAAATATTCTTTTTTAATTATTATTATTGTTTTTTACTTTACAATATTGTATTGGTTTTGCCACACATCAACATGAATCCACCACGGGTGTACAGGTGTAGAAAGGATAAATATTCTAATACATTTTCAGTGACTTAAATGTGTAGAAAAAATCTATTAATTCAAGTGTTCACTTAGATAAACTAACTGTACTGCTGAAAGATTTTTCAAACTGCTTCTTAAAAGTTTTACTGAGGGAGCATTCAGTTCAGTTCAGTTCAGTTCAGTCGCTCAGTTGTGTCCGACTCTTTGCGACCCCATGAATCGCAGCACGCCAGGCCTCCCTGTCCATCACCATCTCCCAGAGTTCACTCAGACTCACGTCCATCGAGTCTGTGATATCATCCAGCCATCTCATCCTCGGTCGTCCCCTTCTCCTCCTGCCCCCAATCCCTCCCAGCATCAGAGTCTTTTCCAATGAGTCAACTCTTCGCATGAGGTGGCCAAAGTACTGGAGTTTCAGCTTCAGCATCATTCCCTCCAAAGAAATCCCAGGGCTGATCTCCTTCAGAATGGACTGGTTGGATCTCCTTGCAGTCCAAGGGACTCTCAAGAGTCTTCTCCAACACCACAGTTCAAAAGCATCAATTCTTCGGTGCTCAGCCTTCTTCACAGTCCAACTCTCACATCCATACATGACCACAGGAAAAACCATAGCCTTGACTAGACGGACCTTAGTCGGCAAAGTAATGTCTCTGCTTTAGAATATACTATCTAGGTTGGTCACGAACAGTAAATGTCTAAGATCTGCAATGTGATACATTTTAACACATGTATACCCTTGTGAATGTCACATGCCTCTTCAGTACCCATAAACATCTGCATGTAAATGTGTAATCTTTCCCTTCTTTCCATCCATTCATTCCCACCCCCAGAAAGCCACTGACCTGATTTCTCTTCTGTCACTATAGACTAATACGCATTTTTCTAGAGTCCAATAGAACCGGAATTATGCACTATGCAGTTTTCTTTGTCTGACTTTTTCACTCAGTATACAGGCACACCTTGCTTTACAGTACTTCACTTTACTATGTTTCACAGATACCGTGGATTTTGCAAGTTGAATAAGTCTATCGGTGTCATTTTTCCAACATTTACTCACTTTGTGTCTCTGTATCACATTTTGGTTATTCTCACAATATTTCAAAGTTTTATTATTTATTATTATCATTCTTATTGTATTTGTCATGGAAATCTGTTATCTTTGATGTTACTATTACAAAAAGATTACAACTTACTAAAGGTTTAGATAATAGCAATAAGGTGTTTTTTAATTAACTACATTGCTTTGTTAGATATAATGCTATTACATAATGCACACTATTAAGCTGCAGTTTATTGTAAACATAGCTTTTATATGCACTAGGGAGCTAAAAGATCTGTGTTGAGTGGTTTTATCATGATATTTGCCTTATTGTCGTGATCTGGAATTCAACCTATAATGTCTCTGAGGTATGGTTGTATTATCTTGAGATTCATACAAGTTGTTGGGTGTACCAATAATTTATTCCTTTATAAGTAGTATTCTGTTTATTGGCTAAATTACAATGTGTTCATGTATTCACCTGTTGGACATTTGAGTTGTGTCCAAGTTTCAGCTATTACGAATTAAACTTCTATTAATATTTGTTTATGTCTTTGTATGCATATAAGCCTTTTTTTTCCCCTAAATAACACATTGAATGTTTTCTCTAGGTTTTTGAACATATGTGACATGGTTACAATAACTCTTTTAATGTTATTATCTAATTCTATCATATGTCTTTCTTTGTGTCAGTTTCAGTTGATTAATGTTTTCCTCTTCATTATCAATTATGTTTTCCTAATTCCTTGCACACATGCAGTTTTTAATTTGACATCAAATGTTTGAATTTTATGTTGTTTGATACTGGGTATTTTGGTATTCTTGACTTTTGTTCTGAAATATGATTAAGTTAGCTGGAAACAATCTGATCTTTTCAAGTCTTTATTTCGTGCTTTTTTAGACAAGATCTGAGAGCCATTCGATTGAGGGTGAATTTTTCCCCACTCCTGAGGCAAGACTCTTCTTAGTACTCCAATCAATGACTTCTGAATTATGAGATTCTCCACTCAGACTATTAGGGTAGGAACTATTTCTGACCTGGGTGAATTCTGAGTATTGTTTATTACAATCCATTCAGAAGGTCCTTTTTGATCTTTAAATATTTTTCTCAAATGGATATGTTGACTCATTCTAAAGTGAATAATCAAAGAGAATCTTCCATAGATCTCAACTTTCTCTCTCTATGCTGCTCCCCGCTTTTGAGTATTGTGAGCACCAGCCACCTTAGCTCCCCTGCTGCTGCTGCTGCTAAATCGCGTCAGTCGTGTCCGACTCTGTGCGACCCCATAGACGGCAGCCCAACAGGCTCCTCAGTCCCTGGGATTCTCCAGGCAAGAATACTGGAGTGGGTTGCCACTTCCCTCTCCATTGCAGTAAAGTGAAAAGTGAAAGTGAAGTCGCTCAGTCGTGTCCGACTCAGCGACCCCATGGACTGTAGCCTACCAGGCTCCTCCATCCATGGAATTCTCCAGGCAAGAGTACTGGAGTGGGTTGCCATTGCCTTCTCCAATTAGCTCCCCTAGATTTCCATATTTGTCTCCTCAAATCAGGAAGGCAGATGGGCTTTGCCTGAGTCTCTGCTATCTTGGAAGCTTTGCCCAGGGATTAAACTGAGGCACGTGTATGGCTCCATGGATTATGTAATTTATTTCAGGGATCAATGTCCTTCACAGCTTGATGTCCAAAATTTTGAGATCTATTTATATATATATTTTGTCTAATTTTCACCTGTTTTCTATTTAATCTTTTTTAGTTTTTTTTTTTTTTGTAGGAAGTAAATGAAAGGTCAAAAGTAAAGGTACCCTAACCATCTATATCTAACTAAGAAGGCAGAAATGAAACATGTGGGATATAGCATATTTTACCTGCCTTTATTAGGAAAAGAAATATTGTGTGAACTTTGGAAACAAAAAGATACCCGGATGGTTCTTTGACTGAATTCTTCCTCAGAAAAAATTTGGAATAGGAGAAGTAAAAAGGAAAAGTAATTTTCTAATTTAACTCTATAATCCTCAAAAAGAAATCTGCCATATTGCATTCATGGGAATCTAGAACTTCTACAGTTTAATAACTTGTACTTTTAGTGCCAAGTTACCTGACAGGAACAAAGTCTTGATAGTTTGAGATATTTATCAACTGAACCAATCATTTACCAGCTATATGACATCAGATGAGTTATTGTCTAGATCAAGTCTCATATAAAATCTGTAGAGTAAGAATTTGACAATGACAATTTGTGTGTTATTCACACCATGTCCAACTCTTTGTGACCCCATTGACTGTAGCCTGCAAGCTCCTCTGTCCATGGAATTCTCCAGGCAAGAATACTCAAGTGGGTAGCCATTTCCTCTTTCAGGGGATTTCCCAACCTAGACCCAGGGATGAAAGCCAGGTCTCCTGACAATGCCTACCTCATAAAATGGCCATTAGATTTCACTGAGAGTCTCAATAATAAAGGCTTATAAATTGCGTATTAATTCCCTCTTTCACTCTAGTTCTCTGGAATATTTACAAGACATTATTTATGTTATAAAACATTTGTTGATACTTTAATGTTCTGCTTTCTGAAATACTATAAAAGACATAGTCCATTACTCAAGTTTTTCCTCAACCAGGAATGCCAACATCCTATAAACCTCACACTCTCTATTAACATTCAGTTCTTTATGGTTTCAAATAAGACTATACCAGAAAAAATCCAGTCTCTAGATTTCTGCTTATAATATACACTGACATGTGCCTTAGTAATCTAAAAAATTCTGAACCTATAAAACAAATTTACATACATAAGAAACACTGGGAAATTTTTTGTCAGTATTATCTTTCCCAAACATTCTTTCAGGTCAAAACCCTTCTTTTATTCCCCCATTAGTTTAAAGACTACTTTTTAAGCTGATTTTACATGCTAAGTTAAGGGTAGCATTTTACTCAGGCTGCTGTTAATATTTAAAATATTTTATGATTATTTTAGCATCAAATTTGATATATTGATCTTAGAGAATGCCAAGAGGCTGCAAAATTTTCAAAAGGTAAGTATCAGTGGTCAAGTACTTAGGAAAAATACACACACACAAACACACACAAACATTTGTATACACTGCGGTCCATGGGTTGCAGAGTTAGGCATGACTGAGTGACTGAACAACTATATATATATATATGAAAAATTTTGTTCCACTGTTGATATTAATGGCTTAAGTGCTATAAAATCCATATGTTCTGGATATAGAAAAAAATGATTAAGCAAAATAACTTGAGTCATAGTTTTAATTGCAATATGGGATAGAACTTTCTCTGTTTATGAAGATCATCACTGGCTTTAAAATCTATAGGTAATTCAATTATAAACAAACAATTAAGTGCAATGTAGACAGAAATATAACTGAAGGAAAATGGCACTGAAAAACAACGTTGAACCTCTTTTCTTCCATAGCTGATACAGACTATGTTGTTCTTCAGTCATAAAGTCATGTCTGACTCTTTGAACCCCGTGGGCTGCAGCAGGCCAAGCTCTTCATCCGTCACTCTCTCCCAGAGTTTGCTCATATTCATGCCTATTGAGTCGGTGATGCTGTCTAATCATCTCATTCTCTGCCACCCCTTTCTCTTTTGCCTTCAATCTTTCCCAGCATCAAGGCCTTTTCCAATGAGTTGATCCATCACATCAGGTGGCCAAAGTATTGGAGCTTCAACATCAGTCCTACCAATGAATATTCAAGATTGGTTTTCATTAAGATTGACTGGTTTGATCTATTTGCAGTCCAAGGAGCTCTCAAGAGTCATCTTAAGCACCACAATTTGAAAGCATCCATTCTTTGGCACTCAGCCTTCTTTATGGTCAGACTCTCATATCTGTACATGGCTACTCCAGCTCTCACATCTGTACATGATTACTGGAAAAACTACAGCTTTGATTATACAGAACTTTGCTGACAAAGTGATATCTCTCCTTCTTATTAATATTATGCTGTCTAAGTTTGTCATAGCTTATCTTCCAAGGAGCATCTTTTAATTTCATGACAGCAATTGCTATCTGCAGCATTTTGAAGCCCAAGAAAATAAAATCTGTCACTTCCACATTTCTCCATCTATTTGCCATGAAGAGATGGACCAGATGCCATGATCTTAGTTTTTTGAATGTTGAGTTCCAAGCTAGATTTTTCACTCTCTTCCTTCACCCACATCAAGAAACTCTTAGTTTCTCTTTGCTTTCTGCCACTAGAGTGGTATCATCTGCGTATCTGAGGTTGTTACTATTTCTCCAGCCAATCTTTAGACTCTAGTTTGCAGTTCATCCAGCCCAGTATTTTACATGATGTACTCTGCATAGAAGTTAAATAAACAGGGTGACAATATACAGCCTTGTTGTTCTCCTTTCCCAATTTTGAACAAGTCAGTAGTTCCATGTCTGATTTTAATGGTTGCTTCTTGACCCACATGCAAGTTTATCAGGAGACATCTAAGGCGGTCTGGTATTCTGATCTCTGAATATTTCCCACAGTTTGTTGTGACCCTTGCCATCAAAGTCTTTAGAGAAGTCGATGAAACAGAAGTAGATTTTTTCTGGAATTCCCTTACTTTCTCTATGATCCAGCAAATGTTGGTAATTGGATCTCTGGTTCCTCTGCCTTATCTAAATCCAGCTTGTACATCTAGAAGTTCTCAGTACTGCTGAAGCCTAGCTTGAAAATTTTTGAGCATAACCTTGCTAGCATGTGAGATGAGTGCAACTGTAAGATAGACAGATGGTTTCTAACATTGTCCTTCTCTTGGATTGAAATGAAAACTGACCTCTTCCAGTCCTGTGGCCACTGCTGTGTTTTCCGAATTTGCTGACATATTGAGTGCAGCACTTTAACAGCATCATCTTTTAGTATTTTAAATAGCTCAGCAGGAATCCCATCACTTCCACTAGCTTTGTATGTAGTAACCCTTCCTAAAACCCACTTGACTTCACACTCTAGGATGTATGCTTTAGGTGATCGACCACACCATCATGATTATCTGGGTCATTAAGACCTTTTTTGTACTCTGTATTTTTGCTTCTTCTTAATCTCTTCTGCTTCTGTTAGGTCCTTATTATTTTTGTCTTTTGTTGTGCCCGTCCTTGTGTGGAATGTTCCCTGGCTATCTCCAATTTTCTTGAAGAGCTCTCTAATCTTTCCCATGATATTGTTTCCCTCTGTTTCTTTGCTGCTGCTGCTGCTGCTGCTGCTAAGTCACTTCAGTCATGTCTGACTCTGTGCGACCCCATAGAAGGCAGCCCACCAGGCTCCTCCATCCCTGGGATTCTCCAGACAAGAACATTGGAGTGGGTTTCCATTTCCTTCTCCAGGGTTTCTTTGCATTGTTTATTTAAGGAGGCCTTCTTATCTCTTCTTTTTATTCTCTGAAATTCTTCATTCGGTTGGGTATGTCTTTCTCTTTGTCCTTTGCCTTTCACTTCTCTCATCCCTCAGCTATATGTAAAGACTCCTTAGAAAACACTTTGCCTTCTTGCATTTCTGTCATTGCCTTCTAGGTGTTACAAACTTCCGCGGATAGTTCCTCAGACATTCTATCTTATCTAATCCCTTGAATCTATTTGGCACCTCCACTGTATAGTTATAAGGGATTGATATAGGTCATACCTGAATGGCCTAGTGATTTTCCATACTTTATTCAATTTAAGTCTGAATTTTGCAATAAGGAGCTCATGATCTGAGCCACAGTCGGCTCCAGGTTTTTTTTTTTTTTTTTTTTTTGCTGACGATATAAATCTTCTCCATCTTTGGCTACAAAGATTATAATCAATTTGATTTCAGTATTGACCATCTGGTGATATTCTTGTGTAGTCATCACTTGTGTTGTTGGAAAAGGGTTTACAATGACCCATGTGTTCTCTTGACAAAATTATGTTAACCTTTGCCCTGCTTCATTTTGTACACCAAGGCAAACATGCTTGTTACTCCAGGTATCTCTTGACTACCCACTTTTGCAATCAAATCCACTGTAATGAAAGGAGTATCTTTTTTTGTGTGTGTGTGTTAGTTCTAGAAGGTGTTATTGGTCTGTCTTCATTCTTGGATGACTGTGTTATTGAATGATATGCCATGGAAAGGAACCGGGATCATTCTGTCATTTTTGTGATTGAACCCAAGTACTGCATTTTGGACTCTTACTATTTGCTGCTGGTCCATGTCCAGTTTACCTTGATTGACGGTCCTAACATTCCAGGTTCCTATGCAATATTTTCTTCACTGCATCAGACTCTACTTTCACCACCAGACACATCCACAACTGAGTATTGCTTCTGCTTTGGCCCAGATGCTTCATCCTTTCTGGAGTTATTAATAATTGCCTTCTGGTCTTTCCCAGTAGCGTATTGGACACCTTCTGACTATAATAAAATATTTAACAGATTATAACAGATTTTACTATTTTAAATATAAATGAAAGTCATAGTCTTCTCATCATCATGATATATCACTAGTATATCATCTTAATCATCTGAGAGATTAAGCTATACTATAGATTTATATAATCTACTGTGTAAAAAATACTACCATTTGGTTTCCCAAGTGGCTCAAGTGGTAAGAATTCGCCTGCCAATGCAGGAGCCACAGGAGATGCAATTTCAATCCCTGGGTCAAGAAGATCCCCGGAGGAGGAAACGGCAACCCAGTTCAGTATTCTTGCCCAGATAATCCAGTAGACAGAGGAGCCTGGTAGGCTATAGTCCATGGGGTCGCAAGAGTCAGACACAAATGAAGCAACTCGGCATGCACACATGCCACATATTCTGTCCATTTCTCCATCTCATTTCACTGTATATCTTAAAGATCCAAAGGAGTCATGTTCATGAATATGTTTACAGAACATATATAAGAATTATGATTTTAGAATTATCTTTTTTCCTCCTAGTTAGAGAAATATTTCTTTTTGTTGTCAGTTTTCTTACCTGTGAAACAGAGAAAATAAAGTATACATCTTAGGCTTCTGTGGAAGTTAAATTATATACCAAGTAAAAATCTGAGAGCAAAGTAAAAGAGCAATTAATAATAGCTATGAAGTGACTTAGCAGCAGCAGCATATAGTTTTCTAGTCCAAAAATCAAGAGTCAAGAAAACCATGCTTCCCAAACATAATGTTTTCAGAAATTAAGGCTTAGATAGAAATTGAATAACTGTAAGAATCTCCCATAAAATCATAAACCTGGGTCTAGAATCCCCAACTCAGTAAAATTTACCTGCTATACTTTTCAGGTACCTCTTGACTTCCTACTTTTTCATTCCAGTCACCAATGATGAAGAGAACATCTTTTGTTGGTGTTACTTCTAGGAGGTTGTTTAGGTCTTCATAGTACTAATCAAGTTCAGATTCTTTGACATCACTGGTAGGGGCATAGACTTGGATTACTGTGATGTTGAACAACTTGCCTTGGAAAACGATACCTGGAGTAACAGGCAAGTTTTGCTTTCGGGAACAAAATGAAGCAGGACAAAGGCTAAATGAATTCTGCCAAGAGAATGCACTGGTCACAGCAAATGCCCTTTTTCAACAACATAAGACACAACTTTACACATGGACAGTACAGAGTGGTCAATATCAAAATCAAATTGATTACATTCTTAGTAGCCAAAGGTGGAGAATCTGTATACAGTCAGCAAAAACAAGACCTAGAGCTGACTGTGGCTCAGGCCATCAGCTTCTCATAGCAAAATTCAGACTTAAGCTAAACAAAGCAGGGAAAACCTCTAGACCAGCCAAGTATAACCTGACTCTGCAGTGGAGGTAACAAATAGATTCAAGGGATTAGAACTTGTAAACAGTGTGCCTAAAGAACTATGGACAGAGGTCCATAATATTGCACAGAAAACAAAACCATTCCAAAGAAAAAGAAAAGCAAAAAGGCAAAGGGTTTATCTGAGGAGGCCTTACAAATAACTAAAGAAAGAAGAGAAGTGAAAAGCAAGGGAGAACAGGAAAGGTATATCCAACTAAGTGCAGATTTCCAAAGAACAGCACAGAGAGACAAGAAGGCCTTCTTCAATGAACAGTGTATAAAACTAGAAGAAAATAACAGAAGGGGAAAAACCAGAGATATCTTCAGGAAAATTGGAGATATCAAGGGAACATTTTGCCCAAAGATGGGTACAATCAAGGACATAAACGATGGAGACCTAGTGAGGCTGAAGAGATCAAGAAGACATGGAAAGAATACACAGAAAAACTGTACAAAAAAAGATTTAAATGAACCAGGTTACTATGATGGTGTGGTTAGCCACCCAAAGCCAGATATTCTGGAGAGCAAAGTCAAGTGGGCCTTAGGAAAAACTGTTGTTAATAAAGCTAGTGGATGGATGGAATCCCAGTAGAACTATTCAAAACCCTAAATAATGATGCCATCAAGGTGTTGCATCCAATATGTCAGCAAATCTGGAAGAGCCGGTACTGGCCACAGGAGTGGAAAACATCAATCCTCATCCCAATTCACAAGAAAGGCAGTACTAAGGAATGTTCAAACCATCGGACAATTGCACTCATCTCCCATGCTAGTAAAGTCATGCTTAAAAACTTGCATGCTAGGCTTCAGCATTATGCGAACCAAAAACTTCCATATGTCCAAGATGGGTTTAGAAACGGAAGAAGAACCAAAGATCAAATTGCCAACATTCACTGGATCATAGAGAAAGCTAGGGAGTTCCAGAAAAGCATCTACTTTTGTTTTCATTGACTACGCCAAAGCCTTTGACTGTGTGGATCATAATAAACTGTGGAAAGCTCTTAAAGAGATAGGAATAATAGACCATCTTACCTGTCTCTTGAGAAACCTGTATGCAGGTCAAGAAACAACAGTTAGAACCCTGTATGGAATAGCTGATTGGTTCAAGACTGAGATAGAAGTATGACAGGCTGTCTGCTTTCACCCTGTTTGTTTAATCTATATGCTGAGCACATCATGAGGAATGCCAGGCTGGATGACTTACAAGCTGGAATCAAGATAGGTGGAAGAAACATTATCAACCTCAGATATGTGGATGATACCACTCTAATGGTAGAAAGTGAAAAGAAACTAAAGAGCCTCTTGATGATGGTGAAGGAGGAGAGTGAAAGAGCCAGCTAAAAATTAAATATTAAAAAAAAAAAACCTAAGGACATGGCATCTGGCCCTGCTATTTCATGGCAAATAGAGGGGGAGAAGGTGGTGGCAAGAAGGTTTCCTCTTCTTGGGCTATAAAATCATTGAGGATGGTGACTGCAGCGATGAAATCAGAAGACGTTTGCTTCTTAACAAGAAAGCTATGACAGAGACATTACCCTGTTGACGTCTGTAGAGTCAAAGCTCCCGTCTTCTCAGTGGTCACGCACAGTTTGAGAGCTGGATTGTAAAGAAGATGGAGCCCTGAGGAATCTATGCTTTTGAACTGTGGTGTTGGAGAAGACTCCTGAGAATCCCTTGGACTGCAAGGAGATCAAACCAGTCAATCCTAAAGGAAACTGGTCCTGAATACTCGTTGAGAGGACTGATGCTGAAGCTGAAATTCCAATACTTTAGTCATCTAATGCAAACAGTTGACTCATTGGAAAAGCCCCTGATGCTGGGAAAGATTGAGGGCAGAAGTAGAAGAGGGCATCAGAGGATGAGATGGCTGGATGGCATCACCAACTCAATGCATACGAACTTGGGGAAACTTCAGGAGATGGTGAGGGACAGGGTGGCCTGGTGTGCTGCAGTACATGGGGTTGCAAAGAGTTGGACATACCTGGGCAACTGAACAGCAACTATACTTTTCACTGCCTAGTGTATAGACACTATCTTTACATAAATCTCTTGTGGCTTTTAGCAGCAACTTTTATGTGTCTCTAACTTATTGATGTAAAGGTATCTAAGAGAACAGAGATTTTACTTTCCTCCTCCTTTACTGACAGAATTCATATGGTCAACTATGAACATATGAACTATTTATTTCAATGTCATATAATTTCTGATGCACCTAACCATATTTAATTCAACTTGAAACACATTTTGAGAACCTGGGAGATGGAGAAAAGTGAGAGATAAGTCTTTATTTTAATATACTTGTCCAGCGAAGATTCTGAAAATGTTACTATGGAAATGTCATCAAGTATAGCAAATCAGATTATCTATCTGAATGTTCTAAATGCTGGTTGGTTTTTTTTTCAGCTATAGCATTTAATTGTTTTAATATGGATTTAGTTTTATCTAAAAAGTTTAAGGAGTTATATTTTATTTTACTGTGGACTATTTTATGTATCATTATCAACTTCAGTTTTAGTCCTTAACACTAGACAAAATAGGAAATGACTCAAAACGCAGGATTATAAATGAAAAAGAATGTTCTGGAGAGAAAAGGTAGTGTTTCTTACAGCATTGCAAATTTAATTAGCAAGGAAAATATATTAAGTAGCTTCAAGATTTCTCTTAGTAAACAATGTAGTACTTGGAATAACTATTAATGGGAATCTTTCACAAGGGTAAGTCTAATCCTATGGATTTTTTATGACTGTACGTATATCAAAAATGAAACTTTAGAGTATTAAGAATGGACTGTCTGCCAATGTGTTATACCAATAATATTGCATTCAAAACAGAGTAGTAGTGTAGTGAAGTCACTCAGTCGTGTCTGACTCTTTGTAACCCTGGACTGTAGCCTACCAGGCTCCTCCATCCATGGGATTCTCCAGGCAAGAATACTGGAGTGGGCTGCCATTTCAAAACAGAATTTCTGCATAAATTTGTCATAAAAATGTATGATGGTATTAATTTGCCTCTGAATACTGTTTTAAATACTGAACCTATTTTCTTATTCCTGGCAACATTTAGGGGGAAGACGTTTACACATAACTTTACTAAAAGAATAATATTTTTTTATATGCTCCCTACATAGTCCTTGAATACATGGATAGGTAGGATCAATATAAGAGAATGAAATTTCTTTCTCACTTTAATCTACAAATATAAATTTTTAATGAAAGAATTTTTGGTTGGTTGCCAACTGCTGATTCATTATTTTGATAACAGAATGCAGTTCTTAAACTTCATCCAATCTTTTGTTTTAATAAAGTGTATATTGCTTTGCAATATTTTAATATGTTATATACACTCATAAAACTGTATAAATGAAAATAGGATAAAATATCAAAAATTATTATGTAGAGCTGATGATCACAAACTTTGCGGTCTTTCTGTATAGTAGACCCTCTTTCCATGTAAATTTTAACCCAACATATCCAGTTTCTATAAAGCGTCTACAAAGTTTTCACCACAGTGCATGGGTGCATGCATACCAAATTGCTTCAGTAGTGTCTGATTCTGTGCAACCCTATGGACTGTAGGCCACCAGGGTTCTCTGTACATGGGATTATCCAGGCAAAAGTACTGGAGTGGGTTGCTCTGCCCTCCTCTAGGTGATCTTCCCAACCTAGGGGTGGAACTCACCTTTCATGTCTTATGTATTGGCAGGTGGATTCTTTAACACTAGCACCACCTGCGAAACCCTTAAAGCATTGCATTGTAATACAAATCCAGAGAAGCAGACTTTGAAATGTTCCATGTGTAGAATTACCTTGCATCTGAAATAATAAAATCAGTTATAACACCTTCTAGCTATGACTTCTCATCTTTACAAATATGTTACTACACTATTTGCAAGCCCAATTCAGAAGTCTTCAGTCACATCAAAATTATATTACCACGATCCCTAATTTCTTCCTTTTATTGGGACCTCTGTCTAATCTCTTACCTTTTATAAACAAGAATGTTCAGTCCACTGCTTTAGTCACTCTATCTCATATCTTTAGTTTCCTTGTCACTATGTTCTTTCATTATACAAGCTCCTCAAAGTCTCACTGAATCCTCTCTGACTCTAATCATCCCATGTCTGTGTGTCTCTTCTCAAGCTGTTTAGCACTGCTGAAAGGAGCAGACAGCTCTAGAAAACGGTCCCACTATGAAGGTAATATCCTTAATCTTACCGAGGCCCTGCATGTTGCCACTAGTCTGCTTACAACTTCATAGTGGCTAATTTTAACAGTCACTTTTCAAACCTCCGTCTCCTGCTTCCGTAGGTTGTATCAGAGGCTACAGAAATAATTGAAACTTTTGTACAAAAAAAAAGGGTTTCATTTCCTAACTACCAACCTATAAATCTCCCAACAAATCTACATACCCCTTTTCCTTACATATTTTTACAACAAAAAACATATCTTTATCAGGAATGCAAACCTACCTTCATTCTACATGTTATCCTTTTGTTTCCTTAGCACATTCTCTCTTCTTTTTTAGTTGAAATACAGTTGCTTTTATAATATTGCATTAGTTTCAAGTACACAACAGTTATTTAATATCTTATAGATTATAATTTTAAGTTATTATAAAATAATGGTTGCATTTCCCTATCCTGTACAACATACCATTGTTGCTTATTTATTTTTTAAACATAGTATTTGTATCTCTTCATCTCCTATCCCTATCTTGCTCCTCCCCACTTCCCTCTCACCACTGGTAACCATTGGTTTGTTCTTTATGTCTGTGAGTTTGTCTCTGTTTTGTTGTATTCATTTATTTATTTTTTAGACCCCACTTATAAGTGATGACTTACTCTTTCTTTCTCTCTGTATATATACATCACATCTTCTTTATCTCTTGATGGGCAATAGATTGAGTGTTGTAAATAATGCTGCTATAAACATTGGGTTACATGCATATTTTTTAATTAGAATTTTCTTTTTCTTCAGATACATACTCAGGAGTGGAAATGCTAGATCATATGCTAGTTCTATTTTTAGTTTTCTGAGGAACCTTCACAATATTTTCTATAGTGGCTGTGCCAATTTACATTTCTACCAACAGTGTACTAGGGTTCCCTTTTCTCCAGATTTTTGCCAATGGTTGTTTTTTGTAGATATTTTGATGATGATCATTCTGACAGATGTGAAATAATATCACACATTTTGGTTCTGATTCACATTTCTTTGATGATTAATGATTTGGGGCATCTTTCCATGTGCCTATTGGCTACATAAGGATATATATATATATATATATATTCTTTGGAAAAATCTGTATTTGGGGCTTCTAATCACTTTTAATTGAGTTTGATCTTTTAATATTGAGCTGTTTGAGCTATTTATACATTTTGGGTATTAACCATTCATCAATCATATCATTTGCTAAAGTTTTCTCCCATTTAGTGGATTGTCTTTTAATTTTGCCAATAATTTCCTTTACTGTGCAACAGCTCTTACATTTAATTAAGTACCATTTGTTTATTTTGCCTTTTATTTCCTTTACCTTAGGAGACAGATACAAAATATATTGCTATAATTCATGTCAAAGATTATCCCATACATCCTCTCTTCTTTGAGTTTTGTGATTCTAGGTCTTACATTTATATCTGTAATCCATTATTAATTTATTTTTATATGGTGTAATAAAATGTTCTAATACCATTCTTTTACATGTAGCTGTCCAGTTTTCTCAGCATCACTGATTGAAGAGATTATCTTTTCTTTACATTGTGTATTCTTGCCTCCTTTATATCATGGATTAGTTGATCACAGTTGTGTGCCTTTTTTTTCTTCTGTTGTTGTCTTTAGAATTCTCTCATTAACTTTTGCCACTTTTATAATGATATCCTTGGTGTGGGTCCATTTGAGTTCATCTTGCTTGAGACTTTCTGTGTTTATTTTACCAAGATTTCTGTATCCTTAAGTTTGGGAAGTTTTCAGCCATAGCTTTTTTTTTTTTTTTTTTTTTGCTGTTTTGATTGGGTGATTTCCGCTATTCTATCTTCCAGATCACTTATTCCTTATTCTGTAATCACCTAATTTTCTAACTCCTTTTAGCATGTTTTAAATTTTGGTTATTTTATTCCCCAGTTCTGTTTGTTTGTTTGTTTGTTTGTTTTTACACTCTCTAGTTCTTCAAATTCTCCCTCTTTTCAAAGGATAAAATCTATTCTTCACTTAACTTGATAACTCCTTCTAGCATGTTTTAAATTTCAGTTATTTTATTCTCCAGTTCTGTTTTTTTTTTAACACTTTCTAGTTCTTTGTTAAAAGTCTCCCTCTTTTCAAAAGATAAAATCCATTCTTATTTCTAATGCATTTAACATTCTTATTACAGTTCCTTTTAAATACTTTCCATGGTAGCCTATTTATTTCTGTTTCATTAGTTGTTTTTTTCAGGGGCTTTCTCTTGTTCTTTCAGTAGAAACAAATTCCTCTATCCTTTTATTTTGCTTAACTTTCTCTGTGTCTAGAATATTAGATGATACAAATATCAATTAATCTCTTTAAGTGGTGCCTTTGTGTGGAAGCATCCCTATACTGTCTGTGTGTGCCCAGTGGCTTTGATGTGAGAGCAGGATCTGATGTGAGCATGAGTCATTTCTTTCCAAGGTGTGCTGGCAACTATTACTTTGGTAGAAAGTGGGACTGGAGACGGAGGGACTGGAGTCAGAGCTATATGTGAATCAGGGATTCTTCTCTGTTCAGTGGCCAACACCACTCTACTGAGGACAGAGAGGGACCCAAGCTGCTGGAACAGAGCTCTGGAGAGTTAAGTCCATGCACACTGCATTCCCATTAAATGTATGTTCTTCTCTTCCCCAGAACTGGCATCCTCACTGGAGAGGGAAGCAGTGCTAACACAAGAGGAGCTAGAGCAGGTGCTCAGCATTGGTCTACATGTGACCCGTGGTGGTCCCACCATCAGTTAGAGTCCTAAACCACTTCTGATGTAGTGCCTCTCTAAGCACCAGAAGTGGCTGTACCTGTGGTTTCAGATGCCATTCTGGGTCTAGTATTTCTCAGTTCTTTACAACAGAGAAGTTCTCTCCATCAGCGGCTGCAGCCTTCAGCCTAGTGTGGAGCTGCTTCACAAAACAAATGTGTCAGAGCTGGCCCTCCACTAGGCTGGGGTGAGTGTCAGGAAAGTCACAGAAAACAGGCCAGAGTTCCTTGGAGTCTCAATCTGTTTTTTCCAACTTTTGTGTGGAGGAAGCAAGGAGGTACATGACTGTCATTATCAGAGTCTAAGTTTCCTGTAGACCTTCTGTTAATCCCCCTGGTTTTCTAATCAGCTAAAGGTCCATATTTCCAATGCTGAGCATGAGACTGTGAGACCCAATATGTAACTTGAACCACTCACTCCCTAGGGAGGCTCTCTGACCACGTAGTTCCCCTCATCTTCTGTGTCCCTTCCCAAGGTCACAGGTCCTGACCTGATCACTTTTCTTCCCATTCTACCCAATTCCATAGGGATCATTCTTATAGCTTTGGTTGTACAAGAGCCTTTCTTTCAGTCTTTAGTTAGTTCTCAGTGAGAATTGTGCCACATGTAGATCTATTTTTGATATGTTCATCAGAGCAGGTGAGCTCTAAATCCTCCTATTAGACCATATTGGTCTATTTCTTCTCTTAGTATATCTCTTGATTGTTAACCTTTCCAGTATTTTCAGTCTTCTTCTTTAAAATGGCTTTTTTATGTGTATTTGCACACAATCTTATTTCTCCCCTCATAATAGAATTCATGTTATTCTCAAGTTCCTTAATTCTCCTGTACTTCATATGTAAACTAGACAAAAAAATAATTTTTACTTCACATAGTTATAAAAAATAAATTCAGGATAGTGAAGGCAGACAAATGGCAGAATAGAAAGCCCTGGGCTCTCTATTTCCCCCACAGACAGTGATTCAACAACATTAGGTATAATGATTCAATTTGTAAAAAATCCCCAAAATACTTGAGGCCTCTGAATCCTATGCAGGAGGAAAAGCTACATGGAGCCAATAGGAATATATGAGACATTCTCTTTCCATATGCTGAGCTCCTGACATAGCCCACTTCAACTGGGAAGAAAACCCTATATCGTAACTTCTCCCTTGGGAAGGAAGGGAAAGACTATAATATACACACACATCCTAATTTTTCTGAGAGTTTCCAAAATACTGACTGCTGTCTCATTTGTCTCAGTGCATTGAAAATATACAGAAACCTCTAGATAACGTGACATTTACTGAAAACAAAGACAGTAGTTTGAACTGTTACTAAGGTTTGAGAGGTCACTAAAATCTCTGCCTGAGTTGATTAATGAGATTCACCACCTGTACAAGTCCAGTCTTTGATGAGTTGACCAATTTGTCTTCTGTGCATACGTTAATAGAAAGAGTCAAGGGAAAAAAAGGAACCAAAAAAATATATATATATATTTCAAACAAAGAAATAAGATAAATCTCTAGAAAATGACTCTGATGAAAAGAAGATACATACTGATCAAGAATTCAAAATAATGATTATAATGATGCTTAGTGAGGTCAGGAAAAAAATGCTTGAATGGAGAATTTCAACCAAGACAGCAACAAAAGTCATGGAACTGAAGAATATAATAATTGAACTGAAAAATGTACTAAACAATTTCAAGAGCAAAATAGATAAAGTAGAAAAAGTATCAGTGAACACTAAGACAAGTCATTGAAAATTGTCCAAAGGACAAATAAGAAAGGATTAAAAAGGACTGAAGAAAGTTTAAGTGATGTATAGGAAATGTGAACCTGACTGATATACACATTATGGGAGTCCCAGAATTAGGAGAGAGAAAAGGGGTCAGAAAGTTTACTCAAATAAATAATGTCTAAAATATTGCTATATCTGAAATGGAAATGGGCATACAGATATGGAGGCCCAATGAACTGCAGATTACTTGCACTAACCAAACCAAGAGACATCATAATCACATTGTTAGAAGTCAATGACAAAGAGAGAAAACAGTGAGAGATAAATGACTGTTACATAAAGAGAACAGTAATTGAAAAGTGATTGTCACATACATAGGAACCTCCATAGATTATGAGCAGATTTCTCAGCAGAAATGTCACAAGCCCAAAAGCAATGAGAAGAAATTAATGTGCTGGAAGAGAAAAAAAAAGAAAAACCACCTGCAAAAACACTATACCCAGGAAAACTGGTAAATGCTAAAGAAAGTTCTACAAATTCAAATTAATGGATTCTAAACAACAATAAAAAAGAATATAAAAATACAAAACATTTTAATAAAGGTAGGGCCGGCGGCCAGGAGGAGCAACCCGAGGAGCGGTGGCCGCACAGGCGCAGGAGGGCCTAGAGGAGCTATCCCACATTGAAGGTCAGGAACGGTGGCAGTAAGGAGATACTCCTTGTCCAAGGTAAGGAGCAGTGGCTGTGCTTTGCTGGAGCAGCCATGAAGAGATACCCCACATCCAAGGTAAGAGAAACCCAAGTAAGATGGTAGGTGTTGCAAGAGAGCATCAGAGGGCAGACACACTGAAACCATACTCACAGAAAACGAGTCAATCTAATCACACTAGGACCACAGCCTTGTCTAACTCAGTGAAACCAAGCCAGCCTGCAGGGCAACCCAAGACAGGCGGGTCATGGTCGAGAGGTCTGACAGAACGTGGTCCACTGGAGAAGGGAATGGCAAACCACTTCAGTATTCTTGCCTTGAGAACCCCATGAACAGTATGAAAAGACAAAATGATAGGATACCAAAAGAGGAACTCCCCAGGTCAATAGGTGCCCAATATGCTACTGGAGATCAGTGGAGAAATAACTCCAGAAAGAATGAAGGGATGAAGCCAAAGCAAAAACAATACCCAGCTGTGGATGTGACTGGTGATAGAAGCACAATTCAATGCTGTAAAGAGCAATATGGTGTAGGAACCTGGAATGTCAGGTCCATGAATCAAGGCAAATTGGAAGTGGTCAAACAAGAGATGGCAAGAGTGAACGTCGACATTCTAGGAATCAGCGAACTAAAATGGACTGGAATGGGTGAATTTAACTCAGATGACCATTATATCTACTACTGTGGGCAGGAATCCCTCAGAAGGAATGGAGTAGCCATCATGATCAACAAGAGTTAGAACTGCAGTACTTGGATGCAATCTCAAAACTGACAGAATGATCTCTGTTCGTTTCCAAGGCAAACCATTCAATATCACGGTTATCCAAGTCTATGCCCCAACCAGTAACGCTGAAGAAGCTGAAATTGAATGGTTTTATGAAGACCTACAAGACCTTTTAGAACTGACACCCCAAAAAGATGTCCTTTTCATTATAGGGGACTGTAATGCTAAAGTAGGAAGTCAAGAAACACCTGGAATAAGAGGCAAATTTGGCCTTGGAATTCAGAATGAAGCAGGGCAAAGACTAATAGAGTTTTGTCAAGAAAATGCACTGTTCATAGCAAACACCCTCTTCCAACAACACAAGAGAGAACTCTACATATGGACATCACCAGATGGTCAACACAGAACTCAGACTGATTATATTCTTTGCAGCCAAAGATGGAGAAGCTCTATACAGTCAACAAAAACAAGACCAAGAGCTGACTGTGGCTCAGATCATGAACTCCTCATTACCAAATTCAGACTCAAATTGAAGAAAGTAGGGAAAATCGCTAGACCATTCAGGTATGACCTAAATCAAATCCCTTATGATTATACAGTGGAAGTGAGAAATAGATTTAAGGGCCTAGATCTGATAGAATGCCTGATGAGCTTTGAAATGAGGTTCGTGACATTGTACAGGAGACAAGGATCAAGACCTTGCCCATCGAAAAGAAATGCAAAAAGGCAAAATGGCTGTCTGGGGAGGCCTTACAAATAGCTGTGAAAAGAAGAGA
>SJYX01012944.1:133111-146333 GCA_006410675.1 Oreotragus oreotragus
ATGACAAAATGAATATAAAGAGGAAATTAGATGTTCCAGTAAGGTTTATTTATCTATCAGATTTAACATTTGGAAAAGAATAGCAATTATGTTTAAAAATACATGAATTATGAATTATGTTTAAGAAAACATATAAAATACCTTTGGTCTATACATATTTAATATACTATATGATTAATATAAAAGAATTCTTGAGAATAAAGCAACAAACTTAAGACCTAAAACAGTAAAAAGAGTAACAATAATCTTGAAGTCATGTGTCATCAATCCTACCTGCCTTTTGTGAGGAACCAACAGCCTAAGTATTTGTTTATCAGCCTTTTGATTTGCTTTAACAAATCATCTTATGATATGTATGTATGTATGCATGTATGTATTTATACATATATATGTATATCCTTTGTTTTTTCTTAATTTTAAAATATTGCTCAATTCATATTATATGTAGTTATTTGTGACTTCCTTTTGTTTCTACAACCTTGGTTGAGAGTAGTTGTAGTTTATTTTGTTTAATAAATAGAAAACTAATGTGCATCATTCCAGCTTTCTTCCAGAAAGCACTTACTACAAACTGACCTAGGGAGGAGGAATCTAAGAGCACAACCGTCTCAGTGCGCTGAAAAGACCGAATGAATAGCAGGGGCCAAAGTGATAAAAATGTATAGGGCAGAAAAACAGAAAGGGAGAGCAACATAGAAAATGGCTCGCTCAAATCTATAGTGAGGTATCATTGAGTTTTTGATGAATAGCCAGAGTGCTGAGTTGGAGAAGGCAATGGCACCCCACTCCAGTACTCTTGCCTGGAAAATCCCACGGATGGAGGAGCCTGATAGGCTGCAGTCCATGGAGTCGCTAAGAGTCAGACACGACTGAGCGATTTCACTTTGACTTTTCATTCATTGGAGAAGGAAATGGCAACCCACTCCAGTATTCTTGCCTAGAGAATCCCAGGGATGGGAGAGCCTGGTGGGCTGCCGTCTATGGGGTCGCACAAAGTCGGACACGACTGAAGCAACTTAGCAGCAGCAGCAGCAGCATGGAGTGTGTATATAAACTGATACTTTACACCCTAAGAAAAACTAACCGAGAAAAACTACCAGGAAGAGGAAAAATACTAGATATTGAGGACTCTGAAGAAATTAAAACACTAACCAATCAGAATGATAAAGCCTTGAGCAAATGGGTAATTCACTGAAGATCCTAAAAAAGAGAAAGTTTTAGGACAAGAATTAACTTTTTCCTAAAATAAAAGCTTCCCAGATGGCTCAGTGGTAAAGAATCTGCCTGTCAATGCAGGAGTCACTGGAAATATGGGTTTGATCCCAGGGTCAGGAAGATCCCCTTGAGGAAAGAGTGGCAATCCACTCCAGTGCTTTTGCCAGGAAAATCCCATGGACAGAGGAGCCTGGTGGGCCACAGTTCATGGGGTTGCAAAGAAGCAGAAATGATTGAGCACCTATAAGCACAAAATAAAGACTATGCTAAACACACCCTAATAAAGACTGCAAACAATTCTCAGAAGGATTAATTTGAACTGCAAGTAAAGTTGATGTCAGAACAAAGTCTACCAGTTGTTAAGGACAAATGCTGAAGTCAGGTACTTGACAGTGTATAGCAACTTTTATAATAAATATGATTAGAAGTATGAAGGCACAAAAATATACTGTAAATGGGGAGAAATTCAGTCAATAAAAGCACTCACAGAAATATCAGGTATGATATATTTACAAGAAAGCATTTTAAAACGGCTCTTACAAATATATAAATATTATGACTAAATTTTAAACTACACTTGTTTGGCTTAATATTGTTAGACACTGTAGAAAAATAGGTGAATGAACTTAAGGTAGACTCTATGAAATATATAGAGAGACAAAAAATTAAATTATGCCTATGAAACCTACGGAAAAGTCATTAAATTATCTTATATATATGGAACTTTAGTCCTAGAAGATAGGGGTAGGTATAAAAAATATTTGAAGATTATGACCAACAGTTACCAAATTATTGAAAAATATAACTCTACTGATCCCCTACGTTCAATGAAATAGAAGAAGTATAGTTAGTTAAGTCTCTCAGTCATGTCCGACTTTTTGCGACCACGTGGACTGTAGCCCACCAGGGTCCTCCGTCCATGGGATTCTCCAGGCAAGAATACTGGAGTGGATTGCCATTTCCTTCTCCAGGGGNCTACGTTCAATGAAATAGAAGAAGTATAGTTAGTTAAGTCTCTCAGTCATGTCCGACTTTTTGCGACCACGTGGACTGTAGCCCACCAGGGTCCTCCGTCCATGGGATTCTCCAGGCAAGAATACTGGAGTGGATTGCCATTTCCTTCTCCAGGGGATCTTATAAGACACACAATAATCTAATTACTTAAAAAAAAAAAAAAGATAAAAAGAAAAAAAATTTAAAGTCTGTGTAGAACTATTTGCCTATGTCTGCATAGGCAAAAAGTCTGCATAGAATATTTGGTGAAAATATTCTTCAAGCATGAAAGCAAAATAAAAACATTACCAAGTAAAAGCAAAACAAAGAAAAATAGAAATCCTCAGTAATTTGTTGTAATAGATTGCATTATAAGAAATGATAAAGAACATATTTTAGGGTGAAGGAACACTAATAATATTTCAAAACTCCAATCCCCACAAAAGAAGGAAAGGCTAGATATCATTTTTTCCTTTTTAAGCAGGTATAAGTATAAAATATATTTGGTCTATTTCATTTCTAAAATTCTTAGTATCTACTCTTTTCTTTAAGGTAAAAATAATAGTAATGTGGTAGAGAGTTTATAAAGTATGCATAAATAATATATATTTTCAAAATAACACAAAGGGTAGGAAGGTAGACAAGTGAGCATAATATTGTCATACACATATTCCAAGCTTTAGAACAAACATACATACACAAAATAAATATAGGGCTATAGCTAATAAATTAGTAGAAGGCTTTAATGAAATACTAAAAAAAACTAAGTAATTAATGGAAAATAAGGTAAGGGAAGAGGGCCCCAAAAAAGAAACACAGAACTGATGAAATAGAAAAAAAGCACTAGACTTCAAATCCAACCATAGATAATTGCATTAAATGTAAATTCACTGAATCACACCATTGGTGGACAGAGTCAGACTGGATGGAAAAGCAAGACCCTAAAGAATCCCACTTTAAATGTGTATTATATGTATCTGTATACTTATCTTTCAAGAATATATATGTTGAAGTCAAGAGGATAAAAGAGATATGTTTATTAATCATAAGGAAATTAAGGCTACTATCTTAACATCAGGTAAAGTATACTTCAGCACAAAGAATGTTACCTAATATGAAGATGAGCATGTCATAGTATTAAAAATATTCATTTCTCAAGACATTAGAAAATCTAAAATGTATATGCACCTAGTAACAAAGCTTTAAAATATATAAAGCTAAATTTGATAGTAATTGAAGAAGAAATTGACAAAATCAGAATTATAGTTGGAAATTAACGCTCTTCTCTATTAGCCTATCAACCACAAAGACAGGACANATATGAAGATGAGCATGTCATAGTATTAAAAATATTCATTTCTCAAGACATTAGAAAATCTAAAATGTATATGCACCTAGTAACAAAGCTTTAAAATATATAAAGCTAAATTTGATAGTAATTGAAGAAGAAATTGACAAAATCAGAATTATAGTTGGAAATTAACGCTCTTCTCTATTAGCCTATCAACCACAAAGACAGGACAGAAAATCAATAAAGTAACAGGCATCTCTAGTAATTTATCAATTACAAGAATAAAAAGACAGAAAATCAGTAAAGAACAAGAAAGATGAACACAATTATTAACCAACTGGACATAACTTATATTTAAAGAACACTACAACTCTCAACTACATGATATACTTTTAAAAAGCCTTTTCATGGAACATTCACAAAGATTAGCCATATGATAGGCCATAAAACATAATAAGTATCACTGCTTATTACAGAACCAAAAATGTAGACAGCATATTCTTTAATTGAAACATTTTCAGTGATACTTGAAAAGTCACCAAATATTTGGAAATTCAAAAAATATAACTAAATAACCAAATTATCAAAGAAAAATCACAGAGAAATTAGAAATTATTTTTAATATAAATTTTTTTATTTTAATTGTAGTTTAATTACTTAGAATTCAATGATATTGAATATGAATAGACTGGGGAAAAGTGAAATACAAACCTGACTTTTAGAAAATGTCAATGCAATTGGTAAACATTAAAAAGAAGAGATAAAATTCAAATATCGATATCAGTCAGGAAAAAGGAAATATCACTACATCTCTATTCCAAAACATTAAATGATAGGATGGGAATGTTTAACATTTAATTTTACAGCTAAACTAAATAAACTTCTTAAAGATATAATTTGAGTAATTGACACAGGAGAAATATGAATTATTGCCTATTAATGAAATTGAATTTGTATTTAAAAACCTCCCCACTACAAAGTGTTTGAATAGTATAGCTTCAGCTTCACTGATGAATTTTGTCAGGCATGTAAGGAAGAAATGATACACATGATCAAGTGGGATTTACCTCAGGTATACAGAGTTGGCTTAACTCTTAAAAACTAATTGATATAATTTGTCACATGAATGAAAAAATAAAGACTCATACATTCCTCTTGATTAAAGCATAAAAAGCATATGACATAATTCAACATACTTAACAAAACTTTCAACAATTTAGGACTAGAGGAAAACTTCCTCAGCCAGACAAAGAGTATCTACAAAAAAAGAAGAAGAAGAAAAAGAAAAAAACAATATTCAATGTCATACTAAATGGTGAAAACTAAAGTGTGTCTCCTTTCTTTTTTCTCTAATCACTTAAGTTCAACCTTTAATAGAGATCCTACACAGTAAAATAAGGCATAAAAAGAAATAAAATATCTTAGAGACAGGAAAGGAAGAATTAAACTGTCTCCACTTTCATGCATTGGAGAAGGCAATGGCAACCCACTCCAGTGTTCTTGCCTAGAGAATCCCAGGGACGGGGGAGCCTAGTGTGCTGCCGTTGATGGGGTCGCACAGAGTCGGACACGACTGAAGTGACTTAGCAGCAGCAGCAGCAGCAGCAGATGCAGTAAGGGCTTCCCTGGTGGCTCAGACGGTAAAGAATCTGCATTGCAGGAGACCTAGGTTATATCTCTGGGTTGGGAAGATCCTCTGGAGAAGGGAATGACAACCAACTCCAATATTCTTCCGGAAAATTCCATGGACAAAGGAGACTGGTGGGTTCCAATCTAGCGGGTCACAAAGAGTCAGACATGCCTAAGGAACTAACATATCCTTACCCTGCAGATACAATACGTGTATATGTATACTGTGTTGAAAATCTACCAAAAGATACTAAAATTAATATTTATGGATGAATCATACAAAATATTCAAAATGTATGTACACTAAATCAATAGTATTGCTGAAGAAAAATGAAAGAATGTCTAAATAACTGAGGAGATATACTGAGCTTATTGATTATAAGGGGCTTCTCAGGTGGCTCAGTGGAAAAGAATCTGTCTGCCCATGCAGGAGACAGGAGATGCAGGTGTCATCCCTGAGTTGGGAAGGTCCCCTGGAGAAGGAAATGGCAACCCAGTTGAGTATTATTCTTGCCTGGAGAATTCCACAGACAGAGGAGTCTGTCAGGCTACAGTCTATATGGTTGCAAAGAGTCAGACACAGCTGAGCACACACAGACACATATTGATTACAAGACTCAGTAGTATTCAGATGTCAATTCTCACCAAATTCACATTAATTTGACAAAATCCAGTTAAAATTCCAGGAAACTTCAATTAGAAAATTATTCTTAAAATGTACATTAAAATTAGAACACAGAATAGCCAATACAATTGGTAGAAAAAGACTGAACATAAAATACTTAACACATCTTCCCTCCAGATCATCCCCATACACCAGCCCCATGCATCCTGTATCCTGCATTGAACATAGACTGACAATTCATTTCTTACATGATAGTATACATATTTCAATGCTATTCTCCCAAATCATCCCTCCCTCTCCCTCTCCCTGTGGGGGGGGAGGTGGGAGGGGGGGTTCATGTTTGGGAGTTCGTGTAAAAAAATAAATAAATACAAAAAAATAAAAAAAAATAAAATAAAATAAAAAGAGACACATGTAAAAAAAAAAATAAATAAATCCTATTAGAAGGAGTAAATCTGAAAAACATTAAAAAAAAAAAATACTTAACACAGTTGATTTCAAGATTTTCTCTAAAAGTGTTAATAACCAGAAAAGAGGAATTGGCTTAAGCCAGGCTTACAAATTAATGGAACAGAAGAGTGTCCATAAACAGACCCACACAAATGAGATTATTTTGTCATAAAAAATGCCAAGTAATTTAATGGAGAAAGAGTACTATCTTAAACAAATAGTGGTACAACATGTGGATATTCATGTTGAATAAAAGTTAAAAGCTTGACAATACTAAGCATTTTGCAAGGATGTAAAACAGCTGGAAATTTTATACATTGCTGGTGGAAGTATCAATTACATGATTATTAAGGCAAATAGTCTGGCCATTTTCACATAGTTTCCTTATTATATAGTATAGAAATTCTACCCCTAGTTACTAACCAAAGAGACATAAAATTGTGTCCACAAAAAACTTACACATGAATGTACAAACTGTTTTTATTCATAATCACTTAAAACTGAAAATAACCCAGATGTCAAATAGTCAACAGGTAACTGGATAAACAAATTGTAGCTTATACATATATTAATAGTGGTCAACAGTTAAAAGAAATGGACAACTGATACACATAGAAACATAGATTGATCTCTCAAATCTTATTTTGAGAGAAAAGAACTTGCTAGAAAGGGTACAGTTGGTAAAGATGCCCCCTGCCAATGAAGGAGACCTGGGTTTTATCCCTGGGTTGGAAAGATACCCTGGAGGAGAAAATGACAATCCAACTCCAGTATTCCTGCCTGGAAAATCCCATGGACAGAGGAGCCTGGTGGGCTACAGTCCACAGGGTCACAGAGAGTCAAACCTGACTGAGAGACTGAGCGTGCAGAGCACAGAAAGGGTACAGAAATGGTACAGACTATATGATTCAATTTACATTAATTTTAAAAAGACAAAAGTTACCTTAAAATATGGAAGTCAGATTATTGATCACCTGGGACAGGGGTGAGGATGATTGGGAAGGAGGTGCCTGAGGAAACTTGTAAGAGTGAAAGTAATGTCTGTATCATGATTAATCTAATCAAAGNTAAAATTAATATTTATGGATGAATCATACAAAATATTCAAAATGTATGTACACTAAATCAATAGTATTGCTGAAGAAAAATGAAAGAATGTCTAAATAACTGAGGAGATATACTGAGCTTATTGATTATAAGGGGCTTCTCAGGTGGCTCAGTGGAAAAGAATCTGTCTGCCCATGCAGGAGACAGGAGATGCAGGTGTCATCCCTGAGTTGGGAAGGTCCCCTGGAGAAGGAAATGGCAACCCAGTCAAGTATTATTCTTGCCTGGAGAATTCCACAGACAGAGGAATCTGTCAGGCTACAGTCTATATGGTTGCAAAGAGTCAGACACAGCTGAGCACACACAGACACATATTGATTACAAGACTCAGTAGTATTCAGATGTCAATTCTCACCAAATTCACATTAATTTGACAAAATCCAGTTAAAATTCCAGGAAACTTCAATTAGAAAATTATTCTTAAAATGTACATTAAAATTAGAACACAGAATAGCCAATACAATTGGTAGAAAAAGACTGAACATAAAATACTTAACACAGTTGATTTCAAGATTTTCTCTAAAAGTGTTAATAACCAGAAAAGAGGAATTGGCTTAAGCCAGGCTTACAAATTAATGGAACAGAAGAGTGTCCATAAACAGACCCACACAAATGAGATTATTTTGTCATAAAAAATGCCAAGTAATTTAATGGAGAAAGAGTACTATCTTAAACAAATAGTGGTACAACATGTGGATATTCATGTTGAATAAAAGTTAAAAGCTTGACAATACTAAGCATTTTGCAAGGATGTAAAACAGCTGGAAATTTTATACATTGCTGGTGGAAGTATCAATTACATGATTATTAAGGCAAATAGTCTGGCCATTTTCACATAGTTTCCTTATTATATAGTATAGAAATTCTACCCCTAGTTACTAACCAAAGAGACATAAAATTGTGTCCACAAAAAACTTACACATGAATGTACAAACTGTTTTTATTCATAATCACTTAAAACTGAAAATAACCCAGATGTCAAATAGTCAACAGGTAACTGGATAAACAAATTGTAGCTTATACATATATTAATAGTGGTCAACAGTTAAAAGAAATGGACAACTGATACACATAGAAACATAGATTGATCTCTCAAATCTTATTTTGAGAGAAAAGAACTTGCTAGAAAGGGTACAGTTGGTAAAGATGCCCCCTGCCAATGAAGGAGACCTGGGTTTTATCCCTGGGTTGGAAAGATACCCTGGAGGAGAAAATGACAATCCAACTCCAGTATTCCTGCCTGGAAAATCCCATGGACAGAGGAGCCTGGTGGGCTACAGTCCACAGGGTCACAGAGAGTCAAACCTGACTGAGAGACTGAGCGTGCAGAGCACAGAAAGGGTACAGAAATGGTACAGACTATATGATTCAATTTACATTAATTTAAAAAAGACAAAAGTTACCTTAAAATATGGAAGTCAGATTACTGATCACCTGGGACAGGGGTGAGGATGATTGGGAAGGAGGTGCCTAAGGAAACTTGTAAGAGTGAAAGTAATGTCTGTATCATGATTAATCTAATCAAAGCAATAATTGAATAGGCATATACATTTGGCAAAACTCTTCAGACTGTACACTTCAATGGATTCACTTCATTTTTGGTAAATTACATCTTTTTTTTTTTTTTTTGGTAAGTTAAGGTTTCCGATGTTTTCTTTTTTCTTTTTTTCCATTTGAGAGTCCCCNAATAGGCATATACATTTGGCAAAACTCTTCAAACTGTACGCTTCAATGGATTCACTTCATTTTTGGTAAATTACATCTTTTTTTTTTTTTTGGTAAGTTAAGGTTTCCGATGTTTTCTTTTTTCTTTTTTTCCATTTGAGAGTCCCCTTCCTCCCCCCCCTTTTTTTTAACTCCTACATCTTTAAAAATGTTTATTTGTAAATGCCACTATAATAGTGTACATTACTCTTTGTGTATATGTACAAGAATTTCTCTGGGGATTGTAAGTAATTCTACTCCATTCCATTTCCTGAGTGATCTTCCAGACCATACAATGTATAATAACCATTCTCACTTGTAAGTTGATTCCACTAGCTTTCCAAAATGGCTGCACTAATACAAAACCTCACCATGTGTGTTAGACTTCTTACTGATTGGCATCTCTGTGTACAATTATCAGGTTATTCAAAGTACTACATTTTACAAATATGTTAGGCATGAAATGGCATTTATTACAATCTAAATTTGAATTTCCCTGATTATTAACAAGATTGAATATGCTGCCATATATTTTGTCTCTTTCTCATTTTTATGAGTTGTTTTCTTATACACTTGAGTTCTTTATTCAATCTTAGGCTTTGTCAGTCATTTGTGTGGCAAATAACACTTCCCCGGTTGTGTTCTTTTATTTTTTAATTTTTTTGGCAGCATGTGAGATCTTAGTTGCCTGATCAGAGGTCAAACCCCTGCTCTTTGCATTGAAAACACAGAGTCTTAACCACTGGACCACCAGGAAAGTCTTCATGTTCTTTTAATGAAAAGAAATTGTTCTTATTCATGCAGTCAAATGTATCAGTATTTTATGGGTAGCAATGCTTTATATATTGTTTAAAAATTTAATTCTTCCCTACAACAAAGACATGAAAACATTTTATATATACATAAAATATACATTTTTCTGCAAGAGTTACCATTGATAGTAACATCTATCAAGCAGAACCAGGAAAAAGTGAAAATGGAAGATCATGTAGAAAACTGGTTCCTAGATCATGTTTGGTACATCTTTCTCTCCCTATCCCATTGGCCAGAGCTCAATCCATGCCCCTACCTAAGGGAAGATGGAAAAATTAGGTAATTACATGTCCAGGAAGAAGTAAAATGTGTTTTTTGAACAACTACGCAATCTATTCTTCTGAGGAATATTTCAGTTCTTTCTTCACATTGAATGTACTCAATCTCATCTGGCCTTTGCATACTCTCAACTCCAAAATTTCCAGATCTCCATCAGGTTTAGATATGGATCATCTTGATTCTGTAACTTGTGTACTTAAAATATAAGTTAATTATTCACAGGAGAAATATTCTGCTCAGAAAAAAGAAGGGGTCTCAAACTAATCACTAATCCATCACAAGTATGAAATTTTCCTGTAAGGTCATTCACTGCACAGCCTGTCTTTTTTGTGTGTGATTGTGTGGAGGAGGGTTTGGTTGTGGAAGAATGGGAGAGTTCATGATTAGACATTGATATGACTCTTTGTAAGAAATTATCTTGTCTATCTTCTAGTGTACCTTGGCTTCACTCTCTGACATTTTTCTTGCTTGTTTTATTTCATGGATGCAATTGAAATGAGTCTTGAGGAGTGTTCCCTATTTGGGGCCTGTACAGATTTAGTAGCCCAAACTCCTGTATCTACCTTTGGAAGCTTAAAATGTGCTTTAAGGCTCAAATGCTCAAAGTTTTGCTATTGTTTTAAATTCAGACTCTTGATTTATTTGACAGTGTACTCATTGCAAAGTCTAATTTACTTCTGACTTGTTTGCTTCCACTTAATTCAATGTGCTAATAACTTCATTCAATTTTTTTCAATGAATAATACTTGAATTACACAATTAATAAAAACTCTAAAAGCTAATTTTAAAGTCTTATCCAAAATAAAGCATACTTTTTTTCTCAATGGACATATAACTTTCACAGTAATTCATTCTATATTTTAAGTACAAATATTGATTAAAGTTACAAAAAAACAAAACTGTACAGGTCACTGTCTCTGTGTGTCAGAACATAAGGTATGTGGTTACCTTTGATATCAGAGGAAAAAGTAGCCATACTTTTATTATCAACCATAAAAAATTTACACAAAAAAAAATCCTAGCTAGCAAAGTTAGAGTGGAATACTATGCTAATCAATAAAAAGGGATAAGGGAAATAAAAAATAGAAAGTCACAAATTAAAGCACAAAAATAATTAAAAATTCAAAATACATATTTTAAAGACTAGTAAAATAGATACACCTCTGACAAAGCTTATCATTATAGATAATATTAATTGGTTATATGTATCATATATTTGCAATATATGTATCTAAGTAATTTATAAGAACTTAGCTCACTTAATGCTCAAAATCATACTATGAGAATCATTCATTCATTTGCTTCATAAACATTTAAGTACTAACTATGTGCCCAGCACTCTATGAGACAATGTGGATATACTCCTGAACAAGAGAAATAATGCCAGTGCCCTTAAAATATTTGCGTTCTGAATAACAAATAATATTTTCATTTTAAAATGAGGAAACCAGATTCATAGAACTTAGATTACTTTCTGAAGGTCATATAACATCTGTGTGTTTGAATTTTATTTGAATGTAAATTGTATTCCCAGGTAGACCATGTTCCTAACCAATGTGCAATGTTAAAAGGAGAGGAAGTTGAGAAAGCATATACTCATACCATTAAAGTTGTAAAGAAGATACAAATATAATCATCACAGTATTGCAAACATTTTTTTTTTGCCTCCTTGTTCTGTGCCAAGTACTTTAACTTATCAAATATTTATAACTACCCTCTGAAATAGGGACCATTATTTCTGAAATAGGAACTAATATTTCCACCATATTTTACGTTTGAGGTAACTGGAAAAACAAAACAAGATGTTAAAAATGATGAAATGATTTTTTTTTAAACCATGATTTTTTTTAAATTATTTTTAAGCATTTGGATCTTTAATGCATCTGGACTATATTCATGGTTTTGTTGTGAGATGAGAAATACAACTCAGAAAAGATGTAGTTACACAGTTACTTTTATTCTGGGAAGTCTGACTGTGGAAAACACATTTAACTTCTACTACAACGTGTGACCACTCATAACAGAAGAGTTATTTAAACTTTTAAACAATTAGCATTTATATAACTCACTGCTAAAATATTGAAATCATGGATTAAATACTTTTGATTTTCTAGGGAAACAAGAATTGCCAAAGTAAACACAAACAGAAATTTAAATACAAATAATTAAAGAAAGCAGAAGAAATTGAAAACGCTTTCCAAAACTAACTCCACTTATGATGGGGATGACTTTATTTTTATCAGTCTGATCAGTTTCTTAAGGAACATACAATTTCTCTACTATTGAAGCTATCACAATAGGAGATGCAAATATTCTGGCAAGTTTACTAAGCTATTGTCCATCACTATGACTCCAATTTTGTCAATGCTAGCTTATAAATATTGGAGAAGGAAATGGCAACCCGCTCCAGTGTCCTTGCCTGGAGAATCCCAGGGACGGGGGAGCCTGGCGGGCTGCCGTCTATGGGGTCGCACGGAGTCGGACACGACTGAAGCGACTTAGCAGCAGCAGCAGCAGCTTATAAATAAAGCAACTACCAACTCACTAACAGGTATGTGAGCATGTAAACCAGCAAACCTAATGAGTACAGACAATCTCATCTTTGAATATAGATGCAGAAATATTAAATTAAAAAATATAACAAGTCAATTCTTGTACATATTAAAAGAACAAGGTGTTAGGCCAACATAACAGTTATTTGAAAATGCAATATTCAGTTTTCTTAGATATTGATCTATCTACCTAAACAAAGCACAACTTGTTAACTCTAATATATAGCAATTTCAACTCTATCTTATACTAAAGAAACAACACTCTCCGACATAAATCACAGCAGGATCCTCAATGATCCGCCTCCCAGAATACTGGAAATAAAAGCAAATATAAACAAATGGGATCTAATTAAAATTAAAAGCTTCTGCACAACAAAGGAAACTATAAGCAAGGTGAAAAGACAACCCTCTGAATGGGAGAAAATAATAGCAAATGAAGCAACTGACAAACAACTAATCTCAAAAATATACAAGCAACTTATACAGCTCAATTCCAGAAAAATAAACGACCCAATCAAAAAATGGGCCAAAGAACTAAATAGACATTTCTCCAAAGAAGACATA
>SJYX01012944.1:146761-159671 GCA_006410675.1 Oreotragus oreotragus
AAAAAAAAAAGAAAGAAAGATGTTAAGAAATAAACGCTGTGTTTAATGTGGCATTGTTTCTAAAATTTAACACTGCTATTACTCTTGTCAGGAAAATTAGTGAAAATATATCCTACATTTTGCAATTATAAAATGTTACAAGAGTCCAAGTAAGATATACAAATCACTTTGATGTTTAAAATAAAAATATCCCAGAAGAACACACAAATAAGGAGACTTTACTGTAGAGGGGACATTTAGAATGGCTCTCAAAAGATTAGTAGGACTGTAACAGAAATGATTGGAAACACACAAAGATGTGTTTCTGGGTCAGGAGATGTGGAAGGAAATAGTGAGAAATAGAACTGAAAAAGCAGACTGAGTCCAGAGCATGGAGTGCATTAAATATAGATAGTAATAAATAACTCAGCGGAACAGAACTGTGAAGACTGAAACAGATTTAAGCATGTGAGAACCAATTTTATAGCAAAGGTAAAATTTCAAATATTGTTGGAAAAGGAGTTTTAGTGATTCTAAAATAATTAGTTGCATTTCCCATCTCACACCAAAACCATGAATATAGTCCAGATGGATTAAAGATCCAAATGCTTAAAAATAATTTTTTAAAAAGCTACCAAAAGACTGAAGGAAATATGGATACATTCTTGGATTTACAGATAATTTTTAAACAAACAAAAATTCTGAAGTCATGAGAAAACCTACAGATGCTTGTTTCTCCCAAAAGTATTTGTAAAATTTATCACAGATGCCATCATAAACTATCAGTACACCGAGGAAGAACTTTTCTGGTAAACAAACTCATAATGGCCCTAACACACAAAGAATCCTAAGAAATTAAACACTGCAAATAGGCAAACAGAAAAGTGAAAGAAATAGTTGAAAAATAACATAAACAATTGACAGTGAAGCAGATTCAAATGGCAGATTCATATTATAATTATGAAAAGATGTTCAACTTTCTTAGAGTTCAGAGAAATTGTAGCAAAATGTAATTTTTTACCTATCAATACTGATAAAAATTAAACAGAGTGATCACATAGTATGGTGGCAAGGATATTGGAAAACAGTCTCATGTATTACTGATGGATGTGGAAAATGCTACTATATTACTGAAAACAATCTGGCAGTACTTATTAAAATGAAAAATGGGCATGCCCTTGTATCTGTCAATTCCACTTTTGTGAATGTCTGCAGTAGAAAATAAAAAGCAATGGCATATGATATATATGTAAAAAATTACATTTAGCAGTGTTATTCCTTAGTAGCAAAAAGAAAAGGAATAAAGGCTACACTAAATGTATAGAGAATGTTTGATTAAAATTCTGATGCATCTACACAAGGGAATAATATATAGCTATTAATCAGAATAAGTCAGCAGTTGATCTTGGATTTGATTTTTATTAATAAAAATTTTTTATATATGCTTATATATGCATCATAGAGACAAGGCGGGAAATTGCTTGCTAACTTTATTTCTTTCTGCGGAAGATATTTGAAGGGGTTGGAACAATAATGAGTTCTTAATTCATTTAGCTCATGACTCTTGTTCAACTTCTTATGATAAGCGTATATTACTTTTGTAAGTTTCTCCAAATCACTTTCACCATTTAAACAATTTTACACAGTTTTTAAAAAGTAAAGTATAGCATATATATGTGTAAAATACAACCTTTGAATTGCTTTTCTGAAATACAAAAGAAAAGGAAACTCTCTTTCCTTGTAATCTAACTTATAAGCAGACAATCCACATGGAAACTGAAGTATATCAAACATCACATGGTTCTTAATTATGATTACACTTTATTGCACTCAGCCTATTAAGTGCTTAAATTACCAGATAACAGAATCTATGTTCCTAATAGTGGAAAGTGTATTAATGGCATTTTTACTTCTATTGTAGCCCAGTTCCAACAATCACATGGATGAAGGTTAATGGTTATATTCCTAGTAAGTCACGTCTGCGTAAATCTCAGGCAGTACTGGAAATACCCAACGTGCAGCTGGACGATGCAGGCATATATGAGTGCAGAGCTGAAAACTCACGAGGAAAAAATTCCTTTCGTGGACAGTTGCAAGTATACAGTAAGTGTTCTCAGCAAAGTTTGATGCCTTGGTCACAAGAGTCAAACTGAAAATGCAATTTGAACTAAACATTGTTAGATACATATACCATGCTTCTTTTGTATGGTAAATCATTGAGTAAAATTACCCTACACACCGAAATGCTTTAAATTAAAAATAAATGAGGAATTGTCAGGTTCTTTATATATCATAGATAATTGCTAACCTAGAAATATTTTCCTAGCACTAAAGCTGTCATCTGATGTTGCAAATCTTGTAATAGTTATTAACTTATTCTTGCCCTTGGCCTGAATCAGGAGTCACAATTTATTGCCCATGAACCAAATCCTACCAGCTGTCTTTTTTTTTTAATAAAATATTTTTGAAACACAGTGACACCCATTTGTTTGCATAATACCTGCATCAGCTTTAAGCACTGCTAAGGCAGAATTAAGCTATTGAGAGACAGGTAACTGACTTGCAAAGTGTCAAATATGTTCTATCTCATCTTTTACACAAAAACTTTGCTGGCCCTGCACTAAATTATTGCATCTGTATGATAAATAACCTTCATGGCTTACAAATGTTTATATTTTCCAAAAATTTCAGAGACAGCCAGGTTGTGTGTAAGAATTGGGAAAATCTGCTTCCAAAATGTATACAATTTCATCTTCTATAAATAGCAAATTATACTTTTCATATTTGCTTTTATAATGCATATTATATATCAAAGGTAAGTGATACTATTCTTATTTTCCAGATGAGGACACTAAAACTGAGGGAAACTGTAACACAGAGCACAAGAAAATTCAGTTTCTTACAACGTGAAATTAAACAAATTGCATATGAAGCTGAATCTGCTAGAAACTATAACTGCCACTATATTCAAGATCAGTTCATCTAAAAATCCTTCACAATGATGCTGTAAAATATTTTTAAATACTAAAATATTATTTCAACCTGTTTTGCTTTTATTATATGTAAAAAAAAAAAAGCTCCTTTAAAAATTCAGCACTCCAACCAAATTTACTATGCCATACACATTTTGCTCATTCACTCATTGATTTAGCTAATGTTTATTAAATGCTACTACTGCACTACAAGCTAACAATAGAGATTTGAGGCAACTTTTGATCAACTGAATTAGATGAAAAGCAAACCCCACAGAGGGCAGAGCTTGCTATCTGCTGTGATAAAAGCCTATGGGAGCAGAGTCCGCTACTTTCTACCAGAGTGATTCAAGGAAAGCATTCCAGAGAATTTGTACCTTAAAGGTTTTCCCATCCACCAGTGGCCTGGAAGGCAGCTGGATCACGACCCAGCCCCTACCATCAGTGGGCTGGCACCAGCCCCAGAACTCCCAGGACATAGCCAACTAGCTCAGGACCCAGTCCCAGCAGCCAGTGGGTCAGTGCCAGTCCTTTGCTACCGCGCCATGCAGCCAGTCACGCTGGGACCCAGTCCCACTCACCTCAAGCCACTGCACGAGGCAGGGCCTGGCAGCAAATGAGGCAGACATAAGTGAAACAGAGACTAAAAACAATAAATAACACCAATGAAACGAAGAGCTGGTACTTTGCAATAAGTAAAACTGATAAACCTTTAGCTAGACTCATCAAGAAAAAGAGAGAGGGCTCATGTAAATAAAATCAAAGCTGAAAGAAGAGAAGTCAGCCAATTCCACAGAAAGACAAAGGATCATCGGAGATTACTACAGTTATATGCCAATAAAATGGACAATGTAGAAAAAAGGAATAAATGTCTGGAAATGTACAATTTCCCAATAAACAATCAGGAAGAAATAGAAAATATGAAAAGATCAATTACCAGTAATGAATTAAATCAGTAATTAAACAAAATAAAATAAAAACTCCCAGCAAACAAAAGTCTAGTACCAGATGGCCTCACAGGTGGTAAAGTCTATCAAAAAATTTTAAAAAAGGTTAAGAACCCTCCTTTTCAAACTATTCCAAAAATTTGCAGAGGAATACTTCTGAACTCATTCTACAATATCACCTAGTACTAAAACCAGACAAAAATACAGCACAAAAAATTTACAGGCCAATACCACTGATGAACACATGGAAACATCCTCAACAACAACAAAAAAATTAGCAAATTGAATTCAACCATTGAATTCAACCATACATTAAAGTGATCACACAGTGATCTAGTGGGGCTTATACCAAGGATGCAAGGATGTTTAATATCCACAAATTATTGTTTTATACCACTTTAACAAATCAAATAAAGAAATCTCATAATCATAATCTCATAATCATCTCAATAGGTATGAGAAAGCTCTGGACATCTTGGAATACACACACACACACACACATACACACACATATAAAATGGAATGATACTCAGGCTTAAAAAATAAAAATGAAATCTTACCATCTGTGACAACATGGGTGGACCCAGAGGGAATTATGTTAAGGAAAATAAGTCAGAGAAAGACAAGCATCATATGATTTCACTTATGTGTAGAATCTGAAAAACAAAACAAATGAAAACACATAACAAAGCTGTAACAGAGTAATAGATGCAGAGAAGAAATAGGTGATTCCCAGAAGGGAAATGGGTAGAGAGATGAAAGAAATAGATGAGAGAAATTAAGAGATTCAAACTTGAGAAAAATGTCAATGGAGGAAAGACGCTTTAACCATGGCTTTCCTGACAGCTCAGTTAGTAAGGAATCCTCCTGCAACGCAGGAGACCCAAGTTCAATCCCTGGGCCGGGAAGATCCACTGGAGACGAGATAGGATACCCACTCCAGTATTTCTGGGCTTCCCTTGTGGTTCAGCTCGTGAAGAACACCTGCAATGTGGGATACCTGGGTTCGATCCCTGGGTTGGGAAGATCCCCTGGAGAAGGGAAAGGCTACCCACTCCAGTATTNGCAGGAGACCCAAGTTCAATCCCTGGGCCGGGAAGATCCACTGGAGACGAGATAGGATACCCACTCCAGTATTTCTGGGCTTCCTTTGTGGTTCAGCTCGTGAAGAACACCTGCAATGTGGGATACCTGGGTTCGATCCCTGGGTTGGGAAGATCCCCTGGAGAAGGGAAAGGCTACCCACTCCAGTATTCTGGCCTAGAGGATTCCATGGACTCTGTAGACCATGGGGTGGCAAACAGACACAGCTGAGCGACTTTCACTTTTCACACTTTATAAATTTCATGCATTTGGAATGTTTTCTTTTTTGAGAAAGAAATAGAGTATTGAAAACTTGCATATATAAATATATGCGTAAAATGCCAGTAAATATAGAACAATTTTATATTAAATGATACTTGAATTTACAAATTATTTTTTGAAACAATTCAGGCTTTATTAGGAATCAAAAAGCAGAACAGTTATTCAGTAAGTGGGCTTGTTGTATTACTTCAAACTGTGCTAATGCTGCTCAATATTTGGAAGAGAGATGCCTCTTGTTTAGAAAGATTTTTAGTTTAGAAAGACTTATTTCTAAACAGGTTCCCATGCTCTCCATGGGAAGAATCTACCATTTATTCTAAAGAGGGTAAAGGAAGAAGACATGTAAATTCTCTCCCTTATGACTGATTCATGTTGATGTATGGCATAAAACAACACACTATTTTAAAGCAATTATCCTTCAATTAAAAATAAATAAAATTTTTTAAAAATAAGGAAAAAAGTGCCTTTTGAAGAGGAAATATTTTAAAATTCAACAACAATAAGAACAGCAACATATGCTTCACTTAGATTAAAAAGTGTTTCAAATTATTAAAATATCATCATGATTATATTTTCCACACAGGAAATAGAGTTCTCTGTGTAAGTGCTAAGTTTCTTCCAAAATCCAAGTTACATGAACTGATAAAATATTTAATGCTTATGAATTTGTTAACATTTCATAAAAACTTTTGAGTTTTGTAAAACGTTGAGAAATGAAATCACCTTTCTTTAATCCTTAAACTCTTACAGCATATCCACACTGGGTAGAAAAACTGAATGATACTCAGTTAGACAGTGGGAGCCATCTGCAATGGGAATGTAAGGCTACTGGAAAACCCAGACCCACCTACCGCTGGCTGAAGAATGGAGTACCCCTCTTGCTTCAGGTACTGTTGGTAACCATTAACATGTTCCAGTGATATTTTAGTGGAATTTCACAAAGGACAAACTAACTTCCTTTAGTCTTGTTGAAAGCCATTTCTTATTTATCCTTTATATTTGGAATGAGAAAGATAACATATAAACAAATTAATTTTTACTCTTTAAAAAATTATTGAAATAATTGATTTACAATGTTGTGTTAATTATTTCTGTACAGCATAGTGAGTCAATTATACATATACATATATATATATATTCTTTTTAAAATGTTACTTTCCATTGTGGTTTATCATAGTATATTGAATATAATTGTATGTATTGTACAGTGGAACTTTGTTGCTTATCTATTCTATGTATAAAAGTTTACATCTGCTAACCCCAACCTCCCACTATATCTGTCCTCCAACATCCACCCCCCTGGCAAGCACCAATCTGTTCCCTATCTCTGTGATTCTGGTTCTGCTTCATATATAGATTCAGTGTGTAATATTTTAGCTTTCACATATAAGTGATATCATACAGTATTTGTCTTTTTCTGACTTACTTTGCTTAGTATGACAACCTCTAGTTGCATCTATGTTGCTGCAAATGACATTATTTTGCTGGCTGAATATTCCATTGTATATATGTGCCATGTCTTTGTTACCCACTTATCTGTTGAAGGACATGTAGGTTATTTCCATGTAGGCTATTGCAAATTAGTGCTATTATGAACATAGGTGTGTAAACATCTTTTTGAATTACAATTTTGTCCAAATATATGTCCAGGAGTGGGATTGCTTGATCATATGGTAATTGTATTTTTAGTTTTCCACTGTGGTTGCACCAACTTATATACCCACCAACTGTAGACGAGTTCCCTTTTCTCCACATCCTATCCAGCCTTTGGTAGTTGAAGACTTTTAAATGATGGCTATTCTGTCTGATGTGAGGCTGCAACTTATTGTAGTTTTGATTTGCATTTCTCTAATAATTGGCAATTTTGAAAATCTTTTCATGTGCCTGTTGGCCATCTGTGTATCTTTTTTGGAGAAATCTATATTTAGGTCTTCTGCTCATGTTTTTGTATGGGGTACTTTTTGTTGTTGAAAAAAAAATATAAAGTTTTCTTTTAATTTTAATTGCATCATTACTTTCTAGTAATACAGCACTTCTTCAAATTTTATTCAATCTTATAAGTTTATAGGAAAATACCAGTGATTATCATTAACTCATTGCCATTTTTAGCAGACTTTTAGACATCACCTAACCTACTGCTGTCACTTTGAAGACAGTGGGATAATCAAAAAATAAAGTTGTTTGCCTGAGATTGAAACCATTTACCACAGATTCAGACTTGAACCTATGGGCTGGGACTCTAACCTAGCCCAAACCCACAATACCTGGTTTCAGGATTAAATGAAGCTCAGTTTCTTGATGTCCCATCACAGAAAGAATTCAGTGAGAGAAAAAGTGATGGGTAAGAAATGGATTTATTCACATTCAGAGAAAACTACATTCCCCAGACAGAGTGTGGGCCATCACAGAGGGAAAGTGCAGTGCAAAATGTGGTGTGGTTAGCTTTTATAGGCTGGGTGTTTTGTATGCTAATAAGTATGAGGATTATTCCCACTGTTTTGGGGAGAGGTGGAGATTTCCAGGAATTGGGTCATCATGCACTCCTTGGTCTTTTGACAGTGATTCGAACTGTCATGGTGCCTCTGGGTGTGTCAATAACCTTCCTGATTGAGGATGAGGGTCTAATCAAAGTCAACTGGCTTACTATCTTGGACCCATTTGATTCTAATAAGTTTATCTTGTGTCCTTTAGTCCAGTTCAGTAACTCAGTCTTGTCCAACTCTTTGTGACCCCATGGACTGCAGCACGCCAGGCCTCCCTGTCCATCACGAACTCCCAAAGTTTACTCAAATTCATGTCTATAGAGTAAGTAATGTCATCCAACCATCTCATCCTCTGCCATCAACTTATCCTCCCACCTTCAATCTTTCCCCAAATCAGGGTATTTTCAAATGAGTCAGTTCTTCACACCAGATGACCAAAATATTGAAGTTTCAGCTTCAGTGTCAATCCTTGCGATGAATATTCAGGACTGATTTCCTTTAGCACAGACTGGTTGGATCTCCTTGCAGTCCAAGGGACTCTGAAGCGTCTTCTCCAATACCATAGTTCAAAAGCATCAATTCTTTGTCACTCAGATTTATTTATAGTCCATCTCTCACATCCATACATCACTACTGGAAAAACCATAGCTTTGACTAGACAGACCTTTGTCAGGAAAGTAATATCTCTGCTTTTTAATATGCTGTCTAGGATGGGCACACCTTTTCTTCCAATAAGTAAACGTCTTTTAATTTCATGGCTGCAGTCACCATCTGCAGTTATTTTGGGACCCCAAAAAGTCTGTTGCTGTTTCCATTGTTTCCCCATCTGTTTGCCGTGAAGTGATGGGACCAGATGCCATGATCTTAGTTTTCTGAGTGTTGAGTTGTAATCCAACTTTTTCACTCTCCTCTTTCACTTTCATCAGGAGGCTCTTAGTACTTCTTCGCTTTCTGCCATAAGTGTGGTGTCATCTGCATGTCTGAGATTATTGATTTTTCTCCTGGCAATCTTGATTCCAGCTTGTCCTTCATCCAGTCTAGCAATCTCATGATATACTCAGCATATAAGGTAAATAAGTAATGTGACAATGCACAACCTAGACTTACTACTTTCAGATTTGAAACCAGTCTATTGTTCCATGTCCAGTTCTGTTCCTTTTTGACCTGCCTACAGATTTCTCAGGAGGCCGGTCAGGTAGTCTGGTATTCCCATCTCTTTTGGAATTTTCCACAGTTTGTTTTGATCCACACAGTAGAAGGCTTTGACATAGTCAATGAAGGAGAAGTAGATGTTTTTCTGGAACTCTCATTCTTTTTCAATGATCCAAAAGATGTTGGCAATTTGATCTCTGGTTCCTCTGCTTTTTCTAAAACCAGCTTGAATATCTTGAAGTTCACACTTCACATACTGTTGAAGCCTGGCTTGGAGAATTTTGAGCATTATTTTATTAGCATGTGAGATGAGTGCAATTGTGCAGTAGTTTGAGCATTCTTTCGCATTGCCTTTCTTTGGGATTGGAATGAAAACTGACATTTTCCAGTCCTGTGGCCACTGCTGAGTTTTCCAAATTTGCTGGCATATTGAGTCAACACTTTCACAGCATCATCTTTTAGGATCTGAAATAGCTCACCTGTAATTCCATCACATCCATTAGCTTTGTTCGTAGTGATGCTTCCTAAGGCCCACTTGACTCTGCATTTCAGGATGTCTGGCTCTAGGTGAGTGATCACACCATCGTGACTCTATGGGTCCTGAAGATCTTTTTTGTACAGGTATTCTGTGTATTCTTGCCACCTGCTTCTGTTAGGTCCACACCATTTCTGTCCCTTATTGAGCCCATCTTTTCATGTAATGGTCCCTTGGTATCTCTAAGTTTCTTGAAGAGATCTCTAGTCTTTCCCATTCTATTGTTTTCCTCTATTTCTTTGCATTGATCACTGAGGAAATCTTTCTTATCTTTCCTTGCATTCTTTGGAACTCCACATTCAAATGGGTATATCTTTTCTTTTCGCCTTTGACTTTTGCTTCTCTTCTTTTCATGGCAGTTTGTAAAACCTCCTCAGACAGCCATTCTGCCTTTTTGCATTTCTTTTTCTTGGGGGATGGTCTTGATCGCTGCCTCCTGTACAATGTCATGAACCTCCATCCATAGTTCTTCAGGCTGTCTGTCTATCACATCTAATCCTTCGAATCTATTTGTCACCTCCACTGTATAGTCATAAGGGATTTGATTTAGGTTATATCTGAATGGTCTAGTGATTTTTCCCCACTTTCTTCAATTTAAGTCTGAATTTGACAATAAGGAGTTCATGATCTGTGCCATAGTCAGCTTCTGGTCTTGTTTTTGATGGCTGAATAGAGCTTCTCCATCTGTGGCTGCAAAGAATATAATCAATCTGATTTCGGTATTGACCATCTGATGATGCCCATGTGTAGACTCTTCTCTTGTATTGCTGGAAAAAGGTGTTTGCTCTGATCAGTGCGTTCTCTTGGCAAAACTGTGTTAGCCTTTGCCCTGCCTCATTCTGTACTCCAAGGCCAAATTTTCCCATTACTCCAGGTATTTGTTGACTTCCTACTTTTGCACTGCAGTCCCCTATAATGAAAAGGACATCTCTTTTGGGTGTTAGTTCTAGAAGGTCTTGTAGGTCTTCATAAAACTGTTCAACCTCATCTTCGTCAGCATTACTGGTTGGGGCATAGACGTGGATTGCTGTAACATTGAATGGTTTGCCTTGGAAATGAACAGAGATCATTCTGTCATTTTGGGGACTGCATCCAAATACTTCACTTTGGACTCTTTTTTTGACTATGATGGCTACTCCATTTCTTCTAAGGGATTCTTGCCCACAGTAGTAGATATAATTGTTCAACCTCATCTTCTTCAGCATTACTGGTTGGGGCATAGACGTGGATTGCTGTAACATTGAATGGTTTGCCTTGGAAATGAACAGAGATCATTCTGTCATTTTGGGGACTGCATCCAAATACTTCACTTTGGACTCTTTTTTTGACTATGATGGCTACTCCATTTCTTCTAAGGGATTCTTGCCCACAGTAGTAGATATAATGGTCATCTGTGTTAAATTCACATATTCTGGTCCACTTTAGTTCACTGATTTCCGAAGTGTAGATGTTCACTCTTGCTATCTCCTGTTTGACCACTTTCAATTTGCCCTGGTTCATGGACCTAACATTCCAGTTTCCTATGCAATATTACTCTTTTTAGCATTAGATTTTCCTTCCATCACCAGTCACATCCACAACTGGGTGTTGTTTTTGCTTTGGTCCACTTTAGTTCACTGATTTCCGAAGTGTAGATGTTCACTCTTGCTATCTCCTGTTTGACCACTTTCAATTTGCCCTGGTTCATGGACCTAACATTCCAGTTTCCTATGCAATATTACTCTTTTTAGCATTAGATTTTCCTTCCATCACCAGTCACATCCACAACTGGGTGTTGTTTTTGCTTTGGTTCCATCTGTTCTTTCTTTCTGGAGATATTCTCCACTGATCTCCAATAGCATATTGAGCACCTATCGACCTCATGAGTTCATCTTTCAGTGTCCTATCATTTTGACTTTTCATACTTTTCCTGGGATTCTCAAGGCAAGAATACTGAAGTGTTTTGCCATTCCCTTCTCCAGTGTATCACATTTTGTCAGAACTCTCCACTGTGACTCATCTGTCTTGGGTGGCCCTACACAGCATGGCTAACAGTTTCATTGAGTTAGAAAAGACTGTGGTCCATGTGATCAGATTCGTTACTCTTCTTTTATTGTGGTCTTCAGTCTTTCTGCCCTCTAATGGAGAAGCATAAAAGGCTTATAGAAGCTTCCAGATGGGAGAGACTGGCTGAGGGGGAAACTAGATCTTGTTCTGATGGGTGGAGTCATGCTCAGTAAATCTTTAATAGAATTTTCTGTTGAAGGGCATGGCTGTGTTCCCTCCCTGTTATTTGACCTGAGGCCAAATGATGGTGGAGGTAATGAAGATAATGGGGACTTTCTTCAAAAGGTCCCATGCAAGCACTGCTTCAGTTCAGTTCAGTTCAGTCACTCAGTCATGTCCGACTCTTTGCGACCCCATGAATTGCAGCATGCCAGGCCTCCTTGTCCATCACCAACTCCCAGAGTTCACCCAAACTCTTGTCCATCGAGTCAGTGATGCCATCCAGCCATCTCATCCTCTGTCTTCCCCTTCTCCTCCTGCCCCCAATCTCTCCCAGCATCAGAGTCTTCTACAATGACTCAACTCTTCACATGAGATGGCCAAAGTATTGGAGTTTCAGCTTTAGCATCCATCCTTCCAATGAACACCCAGAACTGAGCTCATTTAGAATGGACTGGTTGGATCTCCTTGCAGTCCAAGGGACTCTCAAGAGTCTTCTCCAACACTACAGTTCAACAGCATCAATTCTTCAGTGCTCAGCTTTCTTCACAGTCCAACTCTCACATCCATACATGACCCAGATAATCATAATGGTGTGATCACTCACCTAGAGCCAGACATCCTGAAATGTGAAGTCAGGTGGGTCTTAGAAAGCATCACCACAAACAAAGCTAGTAGAGATGATGGAATTCCAGTTGAGCTATTTCAAATCCTGAAAGATGATGCTGTGAAAGTGCTGCACTTAATATCTCAATATGCCAGCAAATTTGGAAAACTCAGCAGTGACCACAGGACTAGAAATGTCAGTTTTCATTCCAATCCCAAAGAAAGGCAATGTGAAAGAATGCTCAAACTATTGCACAATTGCACTCATCTCATATGCTAGTAAAGTAATGCTCAAAATTCTCCAAGCCAGGCTTTAGCAATATGTGAAGTGTGAACTTCCAGATATTCAAGCTGGTTTTAGAAAAGGCAGAGGAACCAGAGATCAAATTGCCAACATCTGCTGGATCATGGAAAAAGCAAAAGAGTTCCAGAGAAACATCTATTTCTGCTTTATTGACTATGCCAAAGCCTTTGAGGTGTGGATCACAATAAACTGTGGAAAATTCTGAAAGAGATGGGAATAACAGACCATCTGACCTGTCTCTTGAGAAACCTATATGTAGGTCAGGAAGCAACAGTTAGAACTCGACATGGAACAACAGACTGGCTCCAAATAGGAAAAGGGGTATGTCAAGGCTGTATATTGTCACCCTGCTTATTTAACTT
>SJYX01012944.1:161358-172231 GCA_006410675.1 Oreotragus oreotragus
GGCAGAAAGTGAAGAGGAGCTAAAAAGCCTCTTGATGAAAGTGAAAGAGGAGAGTGAAAAAATTGGCTTAAAGCTCAACATTCACAAAGCTAAGATCATGGCATCTGGTCCCATCACTTCATGGGAAATAGATGGGGAAACAGTGAAAACAGTGTCAGACTTTATCTTTTGGGGCTTCAAAATCACTGCAGATGGTGATTGCAGCCTTGAAATTTATGACCAACCTAGACAGCATATTGAAAAGCAGAGACATTACTTTGCCAACAAAGGTCCGTCTAGTCAAGGCTATGGTTTTTCCAGTGGTCATGTATGGATGTGAGAGTTGGACTGTGAAGAAAGCTGAGTGCCGAAGAAGCACTCCTTGGGCTATGCCAAAAGCATCAAATTGATGCTTTTGAACTGTTATCTTGGAGAAGACTCTTGAGAGTGCCTTAGACAGCACGGAGTTTCAAACAGTCAATCCTAAAGGAAATCAGTTCTGACTATTCATTGTTAGGATTGATACTGAAGCTGAAGCTCTAATACTTTGGTCGTCTGATATGAAGTACTGACTCCTTTAGAAAAACTCTGATGCTGGGAAAGATTGAAGGCAGGAAGAGAAGGGGATGACAAAAGATGAGATGGTTGGATGGCATCACCAACTCAATGAACTTGAGTTTGAGGAAGCTCTGGGAGTTTTTGATGGACAGGGAAGTTTGGAATGCTGCAGTCCATGGGGTTGCAAAGAGTAGGACATGACTGAGTCACTGAACTGAACTGAACTGGGCTATGTTCTTTCAAAAGTTGTGCCCTGCCACTTTTTCTCCTGTTTTAAGATCAAATATATAGAGACATGATTGGGAGAGAATTTTAGTCTTCTGTGTCCTAGGCAGTTTCTTTCCATGACATCTTTCTAACACAGACTTAAATTGCTTTTTAGTAAATCTAGTAAGTGTTTTTAAAACAACTTAATAAGTACCAGATTTTAAAATAAATCACCATTTAATATCAGAATAATTGTTATAATTTCACCTTTCCCTTGTTGTATCCCTTTTAAGGCCAAGGGGAAATAGTTAATTACCTATGGACAAAAGGGAAGGAAAGTGAGTAAACTGAAATTCCAAACACAGTTTCTGCCCAAGTTCTGCCATTATCAAAGGATCTCGTTTCTGTAGCTTGCCCTTTTGGATCTTGATTTATCCTTTTGTAAAATCAAAAAATTGGATCAGATCACCCCCACAGTCACATCCAACTCCAATGTTCCCTTATTCTAAAATCACTAAGGCTGAAGCACAATTACAGAAAAAGACCGACACAAATAAAAAGAGCAGGAGAACTGTTAAAGAAAAGTGAGAGGGAAGGAGTGGGAATTGGGACACTGGCTTATTGCCTGTCTCTCTAATCTTCTTGGGATATCACATAAACCTTGGTAAGGGTCCTGTGCTGGTTATATTGTCTACTCTCATCAACTCAGTAAATTCCACTGGCAGATGAATGAATGATTTCATTTTAAAAATGATGTCAAATTACTCGACATCTCTGTTGATAGGTAAGCAAAGCACTGCCCACTAAAATTAAAAGAATGATTTGCTTGATGTTAAATAGATAAGATTGTTAAACATTTTAAATTTAAAATTTGTTTTTAAAGTGTGCTCTTGGCCTCAGTTCACCTCAGTTTGCATGTGCTTAATTTTCTGTTTTCTCTATTCTTTCATCTGATAATGAAATTTACATTTTCTGGCCAAAAGTTTTATACAGATTCCAGTTATAAGACAGTTTTTTATTTTTTTTAAATCTATGTCATTGTGCTGGGAGTGAGAGAAAAGACAAACATCTGACTAGATCAATATAATAAAGAGATTCTTGGAATTTAGTGGACTGTANCATCTGATAATGAAATTTACATTTTCTGGCCAAAAGTTTTATACAGATTCCAGTTATAGGACAGTTTTTTATTTTTTTAAATCTATGTCATTGTGCTGGAAGTGAGAGAAAAGACAAACATCTGACTAGATCAATATAATAAAGAGATTCTTGGAATTTAGTGGACTGTATTTAATCTTGATCCTACATATCTGCAGTCTCAATCCTTTCTACATTTGAACTCCAGCTTCTTATTTGTAAAATAAATTCAATAAAAGCATTATCTGATGACTGTATTTCATAAGCTTAACCAGTATACCAAACAAAAGCAGCTTATTTTAAAATATAATTAAAAGCAAAATTCATAAAAATTATTATAAGAAGATATAGTTATAATTTCTTTTCTGATCAAGATATAGCTATATTTTGCATTAGAATAATGCATAGTAAATTTGTTTTCCTAAGTTGAAATAATGTTCAACTGTATTAATTATGGGGGCTTCCTGTTGACTCAGATGGTAATGAATCTGTCTGCAATGCAGGAGACCCAGCTTCAGTGCCTGGGTCAGTAAGATCCCCTGAAGGGAATAGCTACACACTCCAGTATTCTTGCCTGGAGAATTCCATGGAGAGGAGATGGAGGGCTATAGTCCATGGGATTTCAAAGTTGGAGGCCTTTTTTTTTTTTTTCTTAATCTAGGAGAGAGTATATGTAAAACGTGTGTGAAACATTCAATTTCTATATCTATTTTTCTTATTCCATTACAGAGTAGGGTTGAGATGGTTAATGGAGTATTGATGATCCACAACGTGAATCAATCAGATGCTGGAATGTATCAGTGTTTGGCTGAAAATAAATACGGAACCATTTATGCAAGTGCTGAGCTGAAGATTTTAGGTATGCAGTTTCTAACTAAATAAATAGGAAAGAAATGTGGCTTCTTTTCATGCTCTAATTCTTACTATACTGACGGTTTATGATGTGACTGTAAAAACCTATTTTATCTTTTAAAAATAAATAATATGCCTTGCTGAATGTACTTTTTAAATTTTGGGAGATAGGTTATATGGCATATAGTTTGTCCCATAACTTTTATTTTCTTTAATTTTAGTTTTAATCCTAACAGATTTACACACTATATCTTTCTATGGCTTAAAAAAAATCACATAAGAAAAGTATGCTAACTTTCAAGGAAAGTTGTCATAAGGGTAGAGGATCAGAATGTAGGTTATCAACATAGCGATGATTAATATTTTCCCAAGCTGCTCCTACCTACCAGTAGGTATGTGGGTCCTGCAAGGCAGGACTCCCAAGAAAGCATTCTCTGTCAAAGAGATGTTATCACCTTAACAGGTTGATGAGACCCCTCCTAAAGCCAGGCACAGTAAGCTCACCAGAACACTAGCACTAATTCATACTTTACTACAAGAAAAATTCAATTCAGGGTAATAGACTACCAGATTGAGCCTCTTGAGGTCACTGGAATTGATTCTCCTTTTTCTCACTCTCAAGATTTTCTAAATTTTGGTTCTGGGATAATTATAATACAAAGAGAGAGACTTAGATGATCTTAACACACCATTTCTCAAAAGTGGGCAAAAGCCTGAGTGTGCTTTGTATTTCCCACTGACCCAAAGCACAACATTAACAGAAACACCCAAGCTCTTGGAATCTGAAAATGTGCCTTTCATATATCAGTTAAATATAATACACCATAAACCAACTTGAATCATGAATGTTTACATTTGAGTTTTTTCACACTATAACAAATCCAATTTTGATACAGAAGTCCATGTTTCAGTGTATCACATCCTAACCAATCAAAAAATATTTACTTTCTTGTTAACTCATACACCTGTATTTCTGAATTAAAAAACTGCTTCAGCACTCACCTAATCAATGGTTTATCCAGAAACACTCTCAAATGGGTCCCTATCTTATTCAAAAATATTTTTTTCAAAATTACCTTTAAAAAGGTATATCTCCAGTAGGCAAGCAAATATGTTATCTTTCTATAAATTCCTAAACTTTTCTTTCAATTTCTTAACTCATCTCAGTTGGTACCTTTTTCTGTTTGTGATGCATAGATATTTTTTAATGTTGTGTGCTATGGTAAAACATTAGATATCTTTTAATGTTATGTGTTATGTGCTAAGTATAACTATGTTATACTTCTATGTAATGAACAGAAAACAAAAATGAAATATTCATAAGATTGTCAGATTGGCATAAATACCAACACCAATAAATACTGTCTAAGATACAGTAAACTTGTACAGATATTTTCCAGTTTCTCTTTTAGATATAAAGTTGTCTCTTTTTGTTTGTTTGTTTGTTTTTTCACATATTCTTTACTTCAGCATTTGAGGAATCAGCGAACTAAAATGGACTGGAATGAGTGAATTTAACTCATATGACCATTATATCTAAAACTGTGGGTAAAAATCCTTTAGAAGAAACAGAGTACCCATCATAGTCAACAAAAGAGTCTGAAGTGCAGTACTTGGATGCAATCTGAAAAACGACAGAATCATCTGTTTGTTTCCAAGGCAAACCACTCAATATCACAGTAATACAAGTCTATGCCCCAACCACTAATGCTGAAGAAGCTGAACAGTTCAATGAAGAACCACAAAATCTTCTAGAACAAACAAACACCCCAAAAAGATGTCCTTTTCATTATAGGGGACTGGAATGCAAAAGTAGGAAGTCAATAGATACCTGGAGTAATGGGCAAATTTGACCTTGAAGTACAGAATGAAGCAGGGTGAAGGTTAACAGAGTTTTGCCAAGAGAATGCACTGATCATAGCAAATACCCTCTTCCAACAACACAAGAGAAGACTACACATGGTCATCACCAGAAGGTCAATACCAAAATCAGATTGATTATATTCTTTGCATCCAAGGATGGAGAAACTCTATACAGGAAGCAAAAACGAGGCTGGAAGTTGACTGTGGCTGAGTTTATTAACTCCCTATTACCAAATTCAGACTTAAAGAAAGTAGGGAAAACCACTAGACCATTCAGGTATGACCTAAATCAAATCCTTTACGGTTATANCAAGGATGGAGAAACTCTATACAGGAAGCAAAAACGAGGCTGGAAGTTGACTGTGGCTGAGTTTATTAACTCCCTATTACCAAATTCAGACTTAAAGAAAGTAGGGAAAACCACTAGACCATTCAGGTATGACCTAAATCAAATCCTTTACGGTTATATACTGGAAGTGACAAATAGATTCAAGGGAATAGATCTGATAGAGTGCTTAAAGAACCATGGAGGGAGTTCATGACTTTGTACAGGAGGCAGGGATCCAGACCATCCCTAAGAAAAAAAGAATGCAAAATGGTTGACTGAGGAAGCCTTACAAATAGCTGAGAAAAAAAAGAAACTAAAGATAAAGAAGAAAAGGGAAGATGTACCCATTTGAATGCAGAGTTCCAAAGAATAGCAAGGAAAGAAAAGAAAACCTTCCCCAGTGATCAGTGCAAAGAAATAGAGGAAAACAATAGTATAGGAAAGACTAGAGATCTCTTCAAGAAAATTAGGGATACCAAGGAAATATTTCATGCAAAGATGGGCACAATTAAGAATAGAAAAACTATCTTCAAAAAAAAGATATTCAGGACCCATATAATCATGATTGTGTGATCACTCACCTAGAGCCAGACATCCTGAAATGCAGTCAAATGGGCCTTAGGAAGCATCACTACAAACAAAGCTAGTGGAGGTGATGGAATTACAGGTGCGCTATTTCAAATCCTAAAAGATGATGCTGTGAAAGTGCTGCATTCAGTATGCCAGCAAATTTGGAAAACTCAGCAGCGGCCACAGGACTGGAAAAGGTCAGTTTTCATCCCAATCCCAAAGAAAGGCAATGCAAAAGAATGCTCAAACAACTGTACAATTGCACACATCTCACACACTAGTAAAGTAATGCTCAAAATTCTCCAAGCCAGGCTTCAGCAATACATGAACCATGAACTTCCAGATGTTCAAGCTGGGCTTAGAAAAGCAGGGGAACCAGAGATCAAACTGCCAACATCTGTTGGATCATGGAAAAAGCACAAGAGTTCCAGAAAAACACCTACTTCTTCTTTATTGACTATGCCAAAGCCTTTAACTTTTTGGATCACAACAAACTATAGAAAATTCTTAAAGAGATGGGAATAAGCACACTCCCTCACCTGACTCCTGGGAAATCTGTATTCAGGTCAAGAAGCAACAGTTAAAACTGGACATGGAACAGCAGACTGGTTCCAAATCGGGAAAGGAGTACGTCAAGGCTGTATATTGTCACCCGGCTTATTTAACTTATATGCAGAGTACATCATGCAAAGAACTGGGCTGGATGAAGCACAAGCTGAAATCAAGTTTGCTGAGAGAAATATCAATAACTTCAGATATGCAGATGACACCACCCTTATGGCAGAAAGTGAAGAAGAACTAAAGAGCCTCTTGATGAAAGTGAAAATGGAGTGTGAAAAAGTTGGCGTAGAACTCAACATTCAGAAAACTAAGATCATGGCATCTAGTCCCATCACATCACGACAAATAGATGGGGAAATAGTGGAAAGAGTAAGACTTCAAATCAGTCATGAAATTAAGATACTTGCTCCTTGGAAGAAAACCTATGACCAACCTAGACAGCATATTAAAAAACAGGGACATTTCCTTTGCCGATAAAGGTCCATCTAGTCAAAGCTATGGCTTTTCCAGTAGTCATGTATGGATGTGAGAGTTGAAAGACAAAGACAGCTGAGCACCAAAGAACTGATACTTTTGAACTGTGATGTTGGAGAAGACTCTTGACAATCTCTTGGACTACAAGGAGATCCAATCAATCCATTCTAAAGGAAGTCTCTCCTGAATATTCATTGGAAGGACTGATGCTGAAGAGGAAACTCCAGTACTTTGGCCATCTGATGGGAAGAACTGACTCATTGAAAAGGCCTTGATTCTGGGAAAGATTGAAGGCAGGAGGGGAAGGGGATGACAGAGGATGAGATGCTTGGATGGCATCTCTGATAGGCTTGAGTATGATGACACCACCCTTATGGCAGAAAGTGAAGAAGAACTAAAGAGCCTCTTGATGAAAGTGAAAATGGAGTGTGAAAAAGTTGGCGTAGAACTCAACATTCAGAAAACTAAGATCATGGCATCTAGTCCCATCACATCACGACAAATAGATGGGGAAATAGTGGAAAGAGTAAGACTTCAAATCAGTCATGAAATTAAGATACTTGCTCCTTGGAAGAAAACCTATGACCAACCTAGACAGCATATTAAAAAACAGGGACATTTCCTTTGCCGATAAAGGTCCATCTAGTCAAAGCTATGGCTTTTCCAGTAGTCATGTATGGATGTGAGAGTTGAAAGACAAAGACAGCTGAGCACCAAAGAACTGATACTTTTGAACTGTGATGTTGGAGAAGACTCTTGACAGTCTCTTGGACTACAAGGAGATCCAATCAATCCATTCTAAAGGAAGTCTCTCCTGAATATTCATTGGAAGGACTGATGCTGAAGAGGAAACTCCAGTACTTTGGCCATCTGATGGGAAGAACTGACTCATTGAAAAGGCCTTGATTCTGGGAAAGATTGAAGGCAGGAGGGGAAGGGGATGACAGAGGATGAGATGCTTGGATGGCATCTCTGATAGGCTTGAGTACTCATCTCTGATGAGTTTGAGTAGGCTCCAGGATTTGGTGGTACAGCAAGCCTTGCATGCTGCAGTCCTTGGAGTCACAAATAGTTGGATATGACTGAGCAACTGATCTGCACTGAACTTTAGTTCAGCGTTCTTAACCACAGTTACCTACTGGAATGTCTTGGGAAGTTTACATGAAAACTATTAATAAAACTCTAGTAATGCAAGATAAGTATTATTGAATGTTCAGGCCTAGGTGAATAATTGCAACCAATGAGTTGAAATTTAAATGCTTCAATTTCTTAAAACTCTACATTTAGTTTTGTATACTATTTAAATGGACTTCTCAGGTGGCCCAGTGCTAAACAAGCTGCCTGCCAATGCAGGAGGTACAGGAGATCCCAGTTCCATGCCTGGGTCAGGAAGACCCCTGGAGTAGAAAATGGAACCTGTTACAGTATTCTTGCCTGGAAAATTATGTGTTACAATGATTGGACATGACTGAGAGCCTAAATGTACACACACATGCACATTATTAAATAAAATATGCATCAAGACTCAGAGATTAGAAACAGGTGACACAGGATTGCTTTATCCACAGCCTCCATTTTTCCAAAGGAAGGCCCAAACAGATCCATGTTCAACCCCTTCACCTTTTGTCCAAGGGGATCATTCAGCTTTCACAATTAAAGTTTAATTATAATTAAAGCATCTCATTCTTTGAAACAACCTTTTTCTGTGGACATCCCTGGTGGCTCAGATGGTAAAGTGTCTGCTTACAATGCGGGAGACATGGGCTCAGTAGGCCCCACAATTGTAAGAACCTGCTAAATGAAAGGACAGCCAATAAGATATCTATTAGGTAATAATTAAATTAAATTTCAAATTAGTGCCTTTTATATGTGTAGATATCCTATGATTTTATTAAAAGTATATTCCAAAAATAAAATTGCCCAATCTCAGTGAGTCATCCATTAGAAACTGCTGTCATTGCTTCTGGTAGAATTAACGTTTTCTTTTTTATAGCTTCAGCTCCCACTTTTGCACTGAATCAACTGAGGAAAACAATAATTATTCCCAAAGACCAAGAAATCATCATAGAGTGCAAGCCTCAAGGATCTCCAAAACCAACTATCTCTTGGAAGAAGGGAGACAAAGCAGTTAGAGAGAATAAAAGGTTAGAAGTCTATTTCATAATTTAAACTTTTAATATCAGACTTTTCTGAATTTGCAGATGATACAGACAAAATATATGAGTCTTAACATAATTTTGAGACATATTTCATGAACTGAGTTATGGTTTTGTCTTCATACTGATTAAAAAAGATCTATAAAGGAAAGAACAAGTGATCTATAAAGGAAAAAGTTCTGTCTCAAAATGGCCATACTTCTTTGTTTTTGTGGTATTTCAGCACCAACTGGGAATTTCACCAGCTTATGAAGAAAGCAAACACTTTCATTCAGTTAGTTAATTTTTCATTTTGGGTCTCCAGGTTTTTTTTTTTTTTTTTTACTTTATTTTACTTTACAGTACTGTATTGGATTTGTCATACATTGACATGAATCCACCACGGCTAGGAACCAGAAGTTATCTATGATAATTTTTAGATGATGGGTTCTCATTTCAATGTTAGTATTAGAAATAATATAAACATATTCTTGATATCTTGGGTAATTCCTTTATTACAGAATACTGCCAAGTGAAATTTGCATCTAAATTTTCATTTTTGCTTTAATTATGTTAATGAAAAATACTATTGAATTATTTCAGTTGCTATATGCAAATGAGGAATGTACAGAGAACTTTCTACCATATAAAGGTCTGTCATTGATACTTAAAGTCAAAGCAGAGGATAGGACTAGAAATGAGGAAAACTGATGAGAGCATCACATAGTTGCACAACAGTCTATGTACGACAAATTCAAAAGTCCCATGCATTACCAATCATTATTATCTGGTGTTGCAAATGGTGGTTTGATAAAATATTATCCTCTATTATGTTAAAATAATGTTGTATATGTTGTTTATGGTTATGTTTTTTATTTGATCTATAAAAATAAGGAGTTTATGTTTTGATTTATGTTTCAGTCTCAGTGAACATATAGCTAAAATAATTTAAGTCAGCATTAGAGCCCATTTAAACAATTCCTTAATTAATCTTGGAATATTTTGACATATTTGAAAAATATCTTTGGAATATACGCTTTTCCCATTCAAGTCTGAGAAATATTATTTTAAATTGCATGTCTCTAATGAAATAATTTATGAATGATTGGATTATGGTCAGGCCCATTGTTTCAGTCTCAGTGAACATATAGCTAAAATAATTTAAGTCAGCATTAGAGCCCATTTAAACAATTCCTTAATTAATTTTGGAATATTTTGACATATTTGAAAAATATCTTTGGAATATACGCTTTTCCCATTCAAGTCTGAGAAATATTATTTTAAATTGCATGTCTCTAATGAAATAATTTATGAATAATTGCATTATGGTCAGGCCCAAGGATCTATGCTGCCTAGAATTGATATGGATTATCACAGACATTGGGTTTTCCAGGTAGCACCAGTGGTAAGGAATCCATCTGCAATGCAAGAGATACGGGTTTGATCCCTGGGTTGGGAAGATCCCCTGGAGGAGGGCATGGTAGCCATCTCAAATATTTTTGCCTGGAGAATCCCATGGACAGAGGAGCCTGGTGGGCTATGGTCCATAGGGTCACAAAGAGTTGGATATGATTGAAGTGACTTATCTCTCACATAATGGATATTTTGTTAAAAAAAAAAAAAACTATTTCTTAGTGCAAGTGAGATTGGGGAGCGAATTACAAGCTGTAAATTCAGTGTTGGATTTGGTTGAATTGTATATGGTTGAAATGAATTTTTAATTATTGTTGCTCAGAAATATGAAAAAAAACAAACAAACAAAAAGGAAACAAAGAAACAAAAACCTCACACAAACCTTTCATTGTAAGAGAAGACAATGAATTTGTAGTATCCTAGTAAGAACATATACTTTACATTGCATCAGTTCAGTTAAGTTGCTCAGTCGTGTCCAGCTCTTTGCGACCCCATGAATCGCAGCACGCCAGGCCTCCCTGTCCATCACCATCTCCCGGAGTTCACTCAAACTCATGTCCAACGAGTCAGTGATGCCATCCAGCCATCTCATCCTCTATCGTCTCCTTCTCCTCCTGCCCCCAATCCCTCCCAGCATCAGAGTCTTTTCCAATGAGTCAACTCTTCACATAAGGTGGCCAAAGTACTGCAGTTTCAGCTTTAGCAACATTCCTTGCAAAGAACACCCAGGGCTGATCTCCTTCAGAATGGACTGGTTGGATCTCCTTGCAGTCCAAGGGACTCTCAAGAGTCTTCT
>SJYX01012945.1:0-27901 GCA_006410675.1 Oreotragus oreotragus
CATGGACTGCAGCCTACCAGGCTCCTCCGTCCATGGGAGTTTCCAGGCAAGAGTACTGGAGTGGGGTGCAGTAAAACATTTTACTGTATTTAGAAAAAGGGTTTTCTTGATTTCAAAGAATACTGATCTCACTTCTTCTACTACCATATAAAGGCATATCCATTTTTCTTAAATATTTTGAGAGTTCTAAACTAGAATTTGCTTTAGAATTTTTCATAATAATTCCTTTGCTTTCTGATGTGCTTCTCTCAAAAATGAGAGGCAGAATGTATTGACCTCAACATCCCATGTAACTATTTGAGCTTTTGTCATAGTTTAGTAGAGAAAAAGTTTTCCAGATTTGTGTGGTAGGGGGTAGTTTTGTGGCCAAATAAGCTTGAAAACCACTACTTCATGTATCTACTTCAGTAAAATTATAATGACTGTCCCTGTGTTCTTGACACAGAAGTTCTGTCATAAAGAAACCTGTTTAACTTTGTTAAACCCAGCATTTTTCAAATTTATTTAATCTCAGAACCTTGCATATGTTTGTTTATAGCTGAATTATTAATGGTTAAAACAAGGAAGGAAAACAAATGCCCATCAATTGATAAATGGTTAAACAAAATATACCTATTTTTATATTCATTATTTGGAATATTATTTGGACATAAAAAGGAATGAAGTTCTAGTACCTACCACAACATGGGTGAATCTTGATAACTCATTGGTAAGTGAAAGAAGCCAGAAATAAAAGACCATGTATTATGTGATTTGATTTATATGAAATGTCCATTATAGGCAAATCCATAGAAACAGAAGGTAGGTTTGTAGTTGCCATGAGCTGGGGGTGGGGGTAACAGAGAGTGATTGCTAATGGATACAGTTTTTTGGCAGGGAGAACAGAGAAAGATTTATTGCAGGACCATGCAAGGAGACAGGTGGCTTATGCCCCCAAACCCAAAACTCCCAGGCTTTTTTTTGAGATGATGAAAATGTTCTGCAAATAGATAGTGGTGATGGTTGCTTAACTCTGTGACTATTCCAAAAACCACTGAATTGTATACTTTAAAAGGGTGACTTTTTTCACATGTGAATTACATGTCAACAAAGCTGTTATTTTAAAAAATAACCATAAAAGAGGCTATAATAGCAACAACTAAGAAGTAAAGGCTTAAAATAGGGCAGTAGTAGTAATAGAGAGGTAGGGCTTCCCTGATGGCTCAGATGGTAAAGAATCTGCCTGCAATGTGGAAGACCAGAGTTGGATCCCTGGGTTGGGAAGATCCCCTGAAGAAAAGAATGGCAACCCACTCCAGTATTCTTGCCTGGAGAATTCCATGGACAGAGGGGCCTGGCGAGCTGCAGTCCACGGGGTTGCAAATAGTCAGACACAACTGAGCGACAAACACTTTCACCAGGGAATGTAGGGGTTGAACTGAAGGGCTTGAAAGACTGATTTTTACTGCCAGGAATGCAAAGTCCCCAGGGCTTAAACCCTAAGGGGACAGGGCTGATGGACTCTGTGGTGTCTAGGTTTGCACTAGCAGTGTCTAGCTTCTCCAAGAGTGATGGAATTCTATAACATAGTGAGTAAAAACCTTTTAACAAAACTATTGCTTCTTCAATCATCTGTAAACAGGGATGGATAAAGCAGAGCATAAAACTGTGGCCTTGCCTTTATACTTTTCATAACTCAAAACATTTTTCATGCTGTCAATAGAATCTGCTGCCACTACTCATCAAGGTTATGTGTGTCCTATGGCGGGAATAGGAGGACATGGTCCCTGTCTATAGAGAACATAGTGTTACTGACCTGGTGTGCTCCACTCAAAGGCTGTGCTCACCTTTCATGAGGATAGATGCCCAAGGGACTTGCCAAGTGTTACCTAGAGGGCAGCAGAGCACGTAGATTGTAAATTTTAGAAGATGACAATAGATTTTGGGGTTGTCTAATTTTTGCCATCATATGGAAAAGGCGGGCTTCTTGGTCCTCATTTGAGGTCCTCAAGTCCCCATTTAGCAGTCTGACCTTCTACTCCTTGGGTGACAAGGTCATGGTGTGCCCTCTGGGGTGGAGGATGGTGCAGCCAGTACTAGCATTATTCTCCACTTCGCTTTACTCTCCCTGATTGGGGTTGGAACTCCTTAAGAGTTCACACAGAGTGAAGGCTCACAGGAGGAGTTTTAAGTGAGCAGCAATAGTATCTTAGTCAGTGACCTTTTTTCTTCCCCTAAACTCAAGTTTCCTGTGTGAAACCATAGTCTTCTGTGGAGGAAGCCAGTGTGTTACAAGAATCTTACCAGCCATTTCAAAAAACAATTGCTTCTACAGAGGACTGGATCCAGCACAGAGCTAAATGTCTATCATATTCACAGAAGTCTCTGTTTTCTTAACACAGGTTTCTGAGGTGGCTTGGGAAGGAGGAAGGAGCCTTAGTCTTAGAGCAATAAGTGCCACACAGCTCCAGGCAGCCTTGAGGAGGCAGTATGGTGTCGCACCACCTCTCTGGAGGCCTTTGAGCAGGGTTTGAATACTGATGTGCCTTAGACTGGCTCTGCCTCATGTCTGGAACCTGTGGTCTCACTGTCAGCAGGGATAACCATCCTCCGTAGGACTGTGATGAGTGTCAAATATAACAGTGTATGGAGAACACCTGGGGTCTAACTGTTACTGCACAAGTCACTCAACTTTTTTGAGATTGTTTCCTCTTAAAGAGTAAAGATGAAGCCCTGTGCCTTTTCGGGTAATTGAGAGGATAACATGAGATAATGGATGCAATTATGTTATAAAATATATAATTAGAGAATATCTTCATAAGGACCTTGGTAACCTATTCCAGACTTTTGCACAAATAGATGTTTTCTTTTGTTGAACTAGATTTTCTTCTTTATTATTGTCTTTTTCATCTTCTTTGACCTTCCAAGAACATAGAGAAGTATTGGTGTTCATTAGTTTTATGAAAATCTTCATGTACAGGAAGATACAATCCATTCACCTCTAGCCTTTAGGTTTAAAAAAACAAAACAGTCTTGATTATTACTGGAAATCTATTTTCTTATTTATAATTCTTTGTTACATTGTTCTGAACCCTTTCTAATTTCTCCATTGTTTATGGTGTCCAAGATAGGAATGATATTTGAGAATTTCTCAGGCTAAATATAGGGAAAAGATTATTTTCTCTCCTTCATTCCTCATTAAAAATATACATGTATATCTATATCTTTATTATAAAAATAAGATCACTTTATATACATTTTGGAAAAGAGAAAGAACAGTGTCCACAATTCCATCAGCTCAGTGAATAGTAGTTTTATGACTATACATCTGGTCATTTTAATAGACATATTTTACACATTTTTGTATATATGTATATAGCTTATATATTATTATATACATATCTTATATAACAAGTCATATACAAATATGAATCTTGCTCCCCCCCTTCTATAAGGCTTCCCTCATAGCTCAGTTGGTAAAGAATCCGCCTGCAATGCAGGATACCTGGGTCGATTCCTGGGTTGGGAAGGCCCACTGGAGAAGGGATAGGCTACCCACTCCAGTATTCTGACCTGGAGGATACCATGGATGGTAAAGTCCATGGAGTCACAAAGAGCTGGACATGACTGAGCAAATTTCACTTTCACTTCCCTCCCTTCTAGTGTTTTCTATATTGCAGCTGCTGTCTAGTGAATTACGAGGGTTCAGTGCTTAAAGTGCTCATGCTCAGTATGGTGTCTGGCATACAGTAAGCATCAATAAATGAGAGCTAGTTTTTACATGACCTTTTCCACGGTTCACGTCATTTCCTGATGGGTGCCCAGAAATGGATTTACAGGTCAGGTACTCTTTAGGCTCTTGATACATGTCATCAGCCATGCTACTTTCTAAGAGCCATTTTAGTTTACAAAGCCCTTGGTGCTACCCAGGAGTTTCACTGCTCTTCACACGCCCTCCTCACCCCTGCCTTTTTTTTTTTTCTTTTTTTTTTTTTAAGGTTTGGGAAGCTAATTTAGTAAGTAAAGATGTGACCTCATTATTTAAGTTTCATTATTTAATAATTATCAATGTTGAACTTTTTTATTATATGTTTCCTCTTTGCAAGGTCTATTCATGACGTGTTTAACAGTTGGAATCACTTAACAGTTTCTAATTGAATCACACAGGTTTTTAAATAAAGATATTAATCCTTTGTCGTATGGACTACAAATATTTTTCCTGTTTTCTTCCTATTTCAGCTTTGAATTTTTTAAAGTTCTCATGCGTGCGCACACACACACACACACACACTGTGATCCATTTCCTGTCTGTGGCTGTCACAGTAAGTTTCCTCACCATCCATGCCAGGTCTGATGGTAAGAGCCTCTCCCCATGGTTACACAGACGCCTGATACAGCAGATACACATGTCTTTCGTGGTAAGTACACAGACTCTTCATAGACTCAGAGAAAATATTTCCTTTGATTTAGGCAAATAGAGTAGAGAAGGAAAGAGGTAGCAGACTATTGCTTGGTTTTTATAATGGATTATCATTTCAGCTCTTTTTGATTGACATCTGCCAGATAGTCTCCATCCTTTCCTCTAGGACTGATGTTGCTGAGGGACCAGGGCAGGCATTTTTGGCAAGTGTATGGTCCACTCATCATAAGCTGTCAGCTGAGTTCTTTGAGGACTCCCAGATCCCCTATCCCAGCCCACCTTCTTCCAAAAAAATTTTTTTTTTTTTTGCAAGGAGACTTTAGGTCTTGGTGAGATTTGGGGATTAAGGGTATGGGGTTCTTCATGTGGGTGAAATGCTGGTAAATCTGCCTTCTCCTGTGACTCCATTAAATCTAAATGTTTTCCCTGTAAGAGAGGGTGCAGTCCTGTCTGGTGGCCTATACTTTTGCTCTAGGCTTTGTGTGGGTGTCCTTAGCAGAGCAAAGTCAGTCTCTTCAGCAGGTTAGAGAGCAGCCTATGGCAGGACTGAAGAAGACTGAAGTAGGGAGGCCACCCTGACTAGATTTTAGGATGGAAGGCACAGCTTGTTCTTCCTGGAGGAGGCATGTTGTATCTCAGGCTGATGAAGTGGAGTTGCCATGTGGGTTTGGCACAGTCCTCCAAAAAGGTCTTGGGCACCGGAGTCAGACCAGGGGAAAGCTAACCATGAAGCTTTCAGCTGCACAAGCATAATAAGAGCACTTAACCTGGGGACTTCTCTGGTGGGCCAGTGGCTAAGATAACCTGCTCTCAGTGCAGAGGCCATGGGTTCATCTCTGGTCAGAAAATTGAGGACCCCACATGGAGTACAGCCAAAAAAAAAAAAAAAAAAGCATTTGAACTGAAGGGAGATCCTGAGAGTCAATGCCAGAGTGTTTGCAAGTCCCTTTCAACTTTGACTTTAATTGTTCTTGAGTCTTGACTTTCAGCTCTATACACTCCCTTGCTAAGGAGTCCCATCTTTTCTGCATTTGATGCAGAATGCACCAAGATCTGCATTTGAGCCTGTGGCAGAGCCCAGACAGCTGATAGGAGAGGCAACACAGGCCTACACCGGGTTGCTCTTCTTGGGGTCAAGGATGGTGGCACACAGAGGCATTCCATTGGCTTCCGAGTCTAGATCTATAAATATATTTATTATAATATAACAAGAACTTAACAATAAACATATACTATGTACAATACCATTACAGAGAACCCTGTTTTATATCATTCACAGAAATAGCCAGTTTTGCTCCAGTGTGATAGATGAGGAGAGAAACGGGATTTCAATGTCATCTGTGTTGAGTCTCGCTGACCACTAGCACCTCCTTTGGAGGCAGACGCACACCAACGCTGACATCCGCCCTGCCCCAGGCAGTTAGACACTTGTGCTCCAGTCCTTGGGTTCACACTTGCACCCTGTTTGACATAAATACTTTAAATGACATACAACGTATGTAGTTTTGTGCTTATTACTTTTTTAAAAGAATAAATAATATTAAAAACTGCATAACGAAGCTTGGCATCCTGTCCAAGTGGGAGCCACACGTGTAGTGTGAGAAGTTGATGCCCAGCACTGGGACCTTGTGTCATCAAATACTGAGAGATGGGACGCGTGTCCTGTCCTCTTTCCTTAGAAATGGTTTTCACGATGAGATGACGCCAAGTCGACTTCCCAGATATAAAAATGGTAAATGTGTATTTGGTACCAACTTCGACTCAACAGCTCAGCGGTGGCGGCCGCATCCTTCGTGCCCTGGAATGGAAACTGGTCACCGTGTGAGGTTTGAGGGTCTGAGGACTAGCGGGAAGGCCTTTCTCTGTGAGCCACGGGGTGGCCTCCCCTCAGGGCCCCCCTTGCTTGGGTGAAGATGCTACCAGAAGAGCGGCCCTGCTCTTCCCCATCAGGCTTTGCCTGGCATGGCTCATCTGAGAAGGCTGTCCCCATCCTGAGAGCTCTTTGCGGCAAGTGCCTTAATATATAGCTATAAATATCAAAAATAGTCTCCTGTGCTTTGTAGACATGTATTCTCCCTCCTTCCCTTCCAGCCTGGCCCGGGAACTCAGCTTTACCTCGTGGAGGGAGCTGGCCTGGTGTTGAGAGCCAGAACCGGTTACCTTCCGGAACAGTCATCTTTCCTTGACAATGCCTCCACGAGGCACGGCTTTTACAGGGCTGTCTGGGAGTTACTTTTTCTAAAAATAAAATGGGGGCTTTCACCACCCCAGCCCCCCAGGAGAGATCCTCTATTCTGCACATAGAAAAATTGGAGCAAATGCCCCACTGTGGCACTACCTACAAAGAGCTTTGGGAATTCCCACATTATCCCTCTTGAGGCCGCCTCCTTCTCTCGGTACTTAAAAATAGCCTTTTTGTTTATCAAGAAAATGCCTAGGAAATCTAAATAATTCATACTGGATAAGAGAAAGCTAGCACAATCACCTTGTCCTTCTCCAGCAAAAGCACGGTAGAAAACCCTGTGAAGGGACAGACGGCTGTCCCCAGCTCTCCCCACGGTGGCCCTGCCCCGGTCACACCAGGCCGCACGTGGTGGCTGGACTTATCGACCCAGTGGGGACTGGCGGCCTCCTTGGCCTCGTGTCCCCGTAATGTAGTATTGTCCCTTGTTTTCCCTCGGCCACTGAAAGTGTAGATTGGTTAAAAACAAAAGTAGGAATCAAAGTGGTAAGGACACTTTGATCTTATTCCAAAAGAGCCTGACGTCTAATATTGTCAGAGGATGACTGATCTATGGTTGGCTGGGGGTCAAGCTTGCTCTGCAGGAAGGAAAAAGACAGCTGCTCTCTCCCAGCTGGAAAGTTATGTGAAACTCCATTGCATGGGGCCAAGCGAGAGCCTCTGTTCAGAGCAAGTGCCCCTGCAGGAGCGCTGAGGCCCGGCTCGCTCACTGGGAGGTTGCGGTTCCTGCTGCCTGGAGGCCACTCCTTCTTGTCCCCCCAAAGGCGAGGATGATTTCCTACATTCAATGTAGAGAGTATTCAAAATGTCCAGCGCAGTGAATTCCTTGATTGGGTTGGTCGGCCTCTTATCGGTGTTGCTGAAAGTCGATCTTTGTGAGTAGCATTTGCTTCACCAGACGTGTCCACAGTCTCGGTGTGGGCTTTCTGCTGATGTCAGCCGCTTTGGATATATTTCTTTATCACAACACAGCCGTGTCTGAACACAGGGCAGGGCATGTGGGGGAGGAGGGTCCACGTGTTGGTTGCAGGCTCATAGGCTTCCATGTTGCCCAGGGCTGGCCCTTCACTGCTAACAATGCCTCCGGTTGCATAAATCTTGCCGTCGAGCACCACGGCACTGTCAGAGAAAGTGGGGAGAGACTTAGCCACGGGGGATCCCCCCTGGGACCAAGAGACAGAGCCCTGTCCTGTTGCTGGCTGCCTCTCCCCTTTTGCAAAAGTCCTATGGGATCTTGAGGACTTCCCTGGTGGTCCAGCGGCTAAGGCTTCATGCTCCCAAATGTGGGGGACCCAGTTTTAATCCCTGGCCAAGGAACTAGATTCCACATACTGCAACGGAAGATCCTGCATGACTCAAGGAAGACTGAAGATCCTTACATGCTGCAAGTAAGACCCGGTGCAGCCAAGTAAATAAATAAGTAAAAATAAATTTTAAGGAGAAAAAAGTTCAATAGGATCTTGCTGCTCTTCTTTGCCCTCTGACCTAAGCTGGTGTAAGAAAAACACCTCTCCTCCAGGACCAATCAGGATACCACGCTATACAACCCTCTGGCTGAGGGTGACACTGATGCCTACTGGGCGGCCCATCTGACTCAGATTGGCTGGGAGACTCTATGTGCAGGTGCTCGGCTCAGGTCACGGGTCTCTACACAGCATCTTGTTGGTGTTGGCAGGACAGAGCCTTCCTACCACTCAAGTCCAGCTGGAAACATGACTCACCAGAACGGTAGCAGACAGGGTGTAAGGAGCTAAACCCTAACTGAGTATGGGCTCCTCGAACAGGAATTTCACCCTGGCCCAGGGGCTCAGAGTCAAAGCTTGCTGCTGTGATTCCTTCACACATGTGACCTTGTGCTGCTGTCTGCACGTGGCCATCAGGGCATCACCAAGCGGCCCGGGTGCCCACCCGGTGCCACACTCACTGGCTGGGTCCTGCCGTCTCGGCGGCTCCCTGCTCTCCTGCACTGACTCCCTTACTGTGAATCTCAGCTACCCCTTCACACAGATGGCTACCCCTGTGCTTCCAGTCCGAGTTCTCTCATCTCAGCTAATGGCTGTTTCTCTTGGCCATCCCCTGACATCGAGCAGATGCATTTCCTAAGTCACCACCCATTTCTGAAAGCCTGAGAGTCTTGACACAACCTGTGTGTCTAGATTTCTTCCCAGATTCTGAAGCTCCCAGCCTTCTCTCTCACAGCTCTGTGCTGTCTGGGCCCTTCATGCTTCTCCCCCTGTGGCATATCCTGTCCTTGCTTCCAGTGCAAGACTCAGCTTAAATCTCCTCTCAGGCATCGTCTCTCCGCACTCACTTTTACTCTCAGGTGAGGCATGGGAGTCCCCCCACCCACAAGGGGTGCCCACACCCTGGTTGTCTTGGTCACAGGACAATATTGTCAGAGTTACCATGGACGTGGGCACCATGTAAAAGAGGGCTCAAGAACCGTGACATCGTCATACTAACAGGAACTTGGCACTCATCTGGTCCAAGGGCCCATTTATAGCTAGAACTTCCTTAGAGAGAGGACGTTATTTTCCTGAGGTCTCATAACGTGTTTGTAGTGGATTGTCGCTTTCCTGGCCATGCCAACAAACAGTGGGCACTCAGTAAATGCTTTTCCCGCACTGAGGGCCAGGGGTCACCTCTAGGAGTCTTCAGGAAGGCTTTGTATGGAAAGGCTGCAAATGGAGTCTCTGGGACCCCTTTAGTTTCCTTATTCCTCTTAGTCCGGAAAGGATGAGGCTGGAAGAGCACATTGTGCACCTCACTGCCCAGAGTGCTTATGGTTTGGGACCAGAGCATCCTAGGAACGAGGCCACACTCTGACCTCTACCTGTCTCTTCCTGCGGGTGGTCTGGTCTGGGTGTGTTTCTGCCCAGGCAGCTTCAGGGCTCCAGAGCACCCGTGCCTTGTGCCTCACCGGGTCCAGCTCTGAAGATCCATCAGGATCATGCGTGTCGTCAGGGCATAAACCACCATCATCCCATGTAGGGTATCCATAGCTTGGGGTGAGCGCTACCTCTCATCTGTGACCCAGCAGGCAGGCCTGGGGAGGGAAAACCTCACAACACCACCCTCTCCTCTCACTGAGAGAAGGTGAGGCCTTAAGGACCCAGGGCTGTTGGAAGCCTTTCCTGTGCAGCTTTGAGGGGGGTGGTCTGCTGGAGCCCAAGGGTTGGGCTTCTGGGCCAGGGGCTGCCCTGGGGTGCTTCCCGCTCTGCTCTGCATGAACAGCCACACCCACGGTGCTGCTCTGGCCTGGGCACCACCTTGGTCACGGGATGGTGGTCCGTCATCTGCACCAACCCCTCCTGCTGTCCCTCCCGCTGACTTCCTTGCTTCCTGCCCCCTCACCTGCAGAACTGGCGAGAGTGATTCATGTTGGGGCCGGCCTTGATGTTCCCTTTGTCTGGGTCGTAGATGGTGGTGGCTCTGGCATAAGCCCCACCCAGGATGAAAACGAAGCCATTGAGGGTGACAGCTGGAGCGTACTTGTTGTCTGCCGGGAGAGCAGGGCAAGGGACAGGTCAGGGTCCTCTGCTGGGCCTGCAGAGACCTCCAGCATCACTGGGTAGCCTGAGGACTGAGCTGGGGCCAGGAAGCACCTGGCACAGACCAACGGGCCCTTTGTCTGGGTAGTGGGAGTTGCAGCTGCCCCTAGGCTGGGGGTTCACCTCCCCACATTCCCCTTCTGCCCCCCAGCCCAGACTTGGGTCTGCAGAACCCTTGGGCTCAGCTGGATATCTGGGCTTGGGATAGTGAGACTGAATAAATCAATGGAGTGGGGCTGCTGCCCTGGTCCTGGGCTGAGGAGACAATTGGTTCTCACCAATCATCGGGGACTCGATGAAACTCCACGTGTTGGTCTGTGGGACATAAGATTGGAGGACGCCCGCAGCTCGGCCTGCCTCATTCACGCCCCCAAACACATAGATCTTCCCACCACACACTGTGGCTGCTGCTGAGTGCACTGCCTTGGGCAGAGGGGCTACTGCCTCCCATTGGTTGGTGATGGTGTCATACCTGTTGAGAGAGAATAGGCGCCCAGAATCAGAGATGGGCCTTGTGCAGGGCAGGGGCCCCAACCAAGGCAGCAGACATGGAGGAGCCCCACCATCTTCTTTCTGCCATGGGTGTAACTGGAGATCACAGAGTTAGGGGCACTTGGGATGAGTCACTCAAGACCACCCAGGATTTTGCCCAACCCAGCCCTCTCCACCTTCCTCCCGAACCTCAGGGAGCTCTTGTCTGTCTGTTGAAACCTCTGTGCAGACTTTTGTCTTCCTTCCTTTACTCACACTGGGCTCCCCAGCTTCCAGGCCTGCAGTCCTCTCTGTCCAGCTCAGTCCTGCTCTTTTCTTCCCCAGTCCTGCACTAGGCATCTCCCATGGGCTGAAATATACCCACCTATGACCTGATGCTGGGAGGGATTTGGGGCAGGAGGAGAAGGGGACAACAGAGGATGAGATGGCTGAATGGCATCACCGACTTGATGGACATGAGTTTGGGTAAATCCGGGAGTTGGGGATGGACAGCGAGGCCTGGTGTGCTGCAGTTCATGGGGTTGCAAAGAGTTGGACATGACTGAGTGACTGAACTGAACTAAACTGAACTGATGGACTGAAAACTGGGGAAATAGTGGCCTGGCCCAAAGAAGGAGGTGGGAACAGAAGGAAAGGTGAATTGAGATGGTGCAGCATGAATCACTGTCTTAGTTTGGGGAGTTGCCTAGGATGCCTCAGGGTGTCTGGGCAGAGGGGGCACCTCTCATGGGACAGGCAACCAAATTTGGGAAGGTTTGGGAAGGAGGATGAGTTTGGCTTTTATTCCTGAGGAGTGTAAAGTATCTGCTGCTGCTTCTGCTAAGCCACTTCAGTCATGTCCGACTCTGTGCGACCTCACAGACGGCAGCCCACCAGGCTCCGCCATCCCTGGGATTCTCCAGGCAAGAGCACTGGAGTGGGTGGCCATTTCCTTCTCCAGTGCATGAAAGTGAAAAGTCAAAGTGAAGTCGCTCAGTCGTGTCCAACTCTTAGCGACCCCATGGACTGCAGCCCACCAGGCTCCTCTGTCCATGGGATTTTCCAGGCAAGAGTCCTGGAGTGGGGTGCCATTGCCTTCTCCATTGGATGTGCAGGGCCAGTCGGTATTTTGGTCTGGATTAAATATTCAGCTTTGGGATCATCAGCATGTAGCTGGAAACTGAAGGCAAGGGGTCCAGGCTCCTCTGTCCATGGGATTTTCCAGGCAAGAGTCCTGGAGTGGGGTGCCATTGCCTTCTCCATTGGATGTGCAGGGCCAGTCGGTATTTTGGTCTGGATTAAATATTCAGCTTTGGGATCATCAGCATGTAGCTGGAAACTGAAGGCAAGGGGATTCACAGGGAATATGTGCGGTGAAAATGGGCTGAGAACACTGGGGAGATGCCGGCCTATAGAGGGGAACTGAGAGGGGTCTGAGAGGAGCGGTGGTGTGACAGGAGACAAAGCTGCAGCATGGAAGGTGTGATGGGAGGTCAGGGAGTCCCCAGCAGGTCACTGGTGGTGTGTCAAGGGCACATTATGTGAAACAGGAAGTGCAGGGTTATTTGTGTATGGAGGAGGAAGCGGGAAGACAGGCAGTGGAAATGGATGGTGGAGACATCTCTTGGGTGAAACTTCACTGGGAAGATGGGCCAAGAATGTGGGACTTAGAAGGTACTGCTAAGAGGTATTGTCCGTGATACGCTGATAAACTGTAAAAACCAGTTCTCCAGGGAAGAAAGCCCTGGTGTGTAGCCTTTGCTGATTTCTGTGATGTAAATGCATGACCGATTTCAGGCTACCAATAGGACATCACTGACTGTGAGGCTGGGAAGAGACCCAAAAGCACCCCAGGATACAGAATCTCCTTCACATACAGACGCAGTCGACACGTAGAGTACAGGCAGTGGTAAAATGGAGTAAAAAATTAGATAGTGGTGAGTTTTGAGTATGAATTGCCTTTGTTTTAAAATTAGTTCTTGTCAATGTATGCCTAAACCAATAGAGTACTGTAAAGTAAAATAAAGTAAAATGGAAGCTCTAAAAAAAATAAATAAATAAAAAAAATAAAATTAGTTCTAAGTTTATACGACAAGTTTTATTTTTTTATTTTATTTATTTGCCACATGGCTTGCGGGTTTGTGGGATCTTAGTTCCCTGACCAGGGATTGAACCTGTACCCTCAGCAGTGAAAGCATGGAGTCCTAACAACTGGACCACCAGGGAATTCCCTATATGACTTAATTTTTAATAATATTTGTAGCTAACAATTGACATGCAGAGTTCCTGAAGATTTAAGCCTGGGCTCCCATGAATCAGTATGAACCAGCTCCAGCACAGCACGGGTTTTGTTTTACTTTTGGAGGGCAAGGTTTGATTGTGTCTACATGCTAATAGGAAGGAGCCAAGTGGATAATGAAAGATGAGTTATATATGAGAGAAAGGGGAGAGCTGGTGATCAGGGGCTCCTGGTACCTGGATGCAGACTGGATCCAGAGTGGAAAGGAAAGTGGTGGCCATTTAGGCATGAGGGAGGAAGTCAAAGATGGCATGAGTGTAAAGGCAGATGCAAGAGTGATGGCAGGAAGAGGATAGAGTTCTTGATTGATGGCTCCAATTTCTCTGTGAAGCAGGAGTAAACTATTGAAGGAGTCTGCAGGGTAAGAGTCTTGAGGAGAGAAATGAAGGTGGGAGACAGATGGTCTCAAGAGTGGGAGGTGTGGTTGACAAGGGAAACTCGGAAAGATGCTCTATACTGTGAAGATCCAGCAGAGACTGGAAGATTTCAATACATGGTGGAGCCAGTCTCCAAGATCATGGGATATTCTCATGCAATCAGCCCTAGGGGGCAGGTGTGGAGACGGTAAAGGGTTGGGCTGAACGAATCTGCAGGATGTGTGGTGCAGGAACAAGTGGCAAAGTCAGAGGATGGAGACGTGATGGAATGTGAGTTCCAGGCAGGACGGGGGAAGCCATGACAGGCAGCAGCTGATGGCAAGAGTAGACTTGGTGTTGAGCAACTAGCCACTGAACTGGGATCAGTGGGGTCTTTCTTCCTGGGGCAGCTGTGTCTGTCCGTTGTTGCCTGAGGGCCGCTCTCCCAAGCATTCTCTCTGGGTCTTTCATTCACAGCTCACGGTTCACTGTGCTTTCGAGGGCTCTGGACCCAGGGCGGGACCTCCATTGTGGGCTTGCCGCACCACCACATGAGATTCCCCCAGCACGCCTCTCCTGGGAGGCACACTTTTCCTTCTGAGCCTCCTGGGGGCATGAGTCGTTGCACAGTCACAGCTCGGTGACCCAGGAAGACAGCCTTTCCTCGCAGGTGCCCCTGGCTGTGGAGACATCCAGCTTGCACGGACTTCGGGATTTGAGAAGAGGCTCCAGCACCTTGAAGGGCAGCAGGAGCTGATTCAACAAAGCCCCAAACGAACGATATGTGGCTAGTAGGAGATGGAATGAATAGGAGATATGCCTTTTGGGACAGTGTCAGAAGTTTGGATATCTGCTTTTTAAGTCAGTGTGGCAGAGATCCAAAGAGCTCCTGCACAAGGAGCTGGGAGACAGTGGAAGGCTGTGTGGCTGTTAGTCTTCAAGCTTTCAGTACAATGGCACCTCAATGGCACCTTCCGCCAAACGCAATGTTCTCCTTATTCCAGGTGGCTGATTGCCAAGCCACCAGCCCTCCATCAGCTCAATCTGTCAGCTTCCTGCTTGGGAAGGATATGCTAATGACATGCAAATGACCCCGCGGAGTGAGGCACTCGGCTATCATTTATCCAGTAACCACAGCTACCGCAATATATGGCCATAAAGTATTAGACTCGGTTATTTATATAATGATATAATACAGGTTTGTCTATGACACTGTTGTTTTAATCTATAATTATATAATCTTGCTCGAGTCCTATAATGCCTTGGTGACCCAGGAAGACGGCCTTTCCTCGCAGGTGCCCCTGGCTGTGGAGACATCCAGCTTGCACGGACTTTGGGATTTGAGAAGAGGCTCCAGCACCTTGAAGGGCAGCAGGAGCTGATTCAATGAAGCCCCAAACGAACGATATGTGGCTAGTAGGAGATGGAATAAATAGGAGATATGCCTTTTGGGACAGTGTCAGAAGTTTGGATATCTGCTTTTTAAGTCAGTGTGGCAGAGATCCAAAGAGCTCCTGCACAAGGAGCTGGGAGACAGTGGAAGGCTGTGTGGCTGTTAGTCTTCAAGCTTTCAGTACAATGGCACCTCAATGGCACCTTCCGCCAAACGCAATGTTCTCCTTATTCCAGGTGGCTGATTGCCAAGCCACCAGCCCTCCATCAGCTCAATCTGTCAGCTTCCTGCTTGGGAAGGATATGCTAATGACATGCAAATGACCCCGCGGAGTGAGGCACTCGGCTATCATTTATCCAGTAACCACAGCTACCGCAATATATGGCCATAAAGTATTAGACTTGGTTATTTATATAATGATATAATACAGGTTTGTCTATGACACTGTTGTTTTAATCTATAATTATATAATCTTGCTCGAGTCCTATAATGCTGTAATGTAATGTAATTATCATGCGCCATACATTTCATTCATTAACGATGGAAGAGTGGTTTGTACCATTAGTGCTTCCTGGGGAACAAAGCGTCTTCATGTCAGTCCCTGTTCCCCTGACCCTCCTGTCACCCAGAAGTTTCCATCATCGCCACTGTGTGGCACAGAGATTGACCAAAGGAGATCCAGCTCTGTTCCCTGGGAAGCCGTGGGCATCCCTCCACGCACCCTCCTCCCAGGGGTCTTCAGGTCTGCGTCCTGTCCCAGCAAGGACAGTTGACAGATACCAGTGGGCTGGGGAAGGGGCTCAGGGCACCATGCCCTGGACTGCTCCTCGATCTCCAAGGGTCCCAGGGGGGTCTTGCTCCCTCTGTGCCCCAGCTGATGTTTGATAGCAGAACAAAGGCTGAGCCAACCACCAAGGCGATCTGATATCGGCTGCTCCTGAGCATTGGAGCACCGCTCCTGGGCCCAGTGAGAGTGGAGCCTGTCCCCACTCTTGGTGCATTTGATCCTTGAACAAATCCCTGTATTTATCAACAAGTATAAGTTTGCAAAATGAGTAATCAGCGTCTTAGGAGATTAAAAATAGCTGACAAAAGCAAGACAGGATGACAGATCTAGCTCAGTTTACTCCTACATAGAAAATGTCTCCTTTTCATGTGTTTATAGTGGATGACAAACGACTGGAAGCTGGTGCTTCCGGAAAGCTTGGGGCTTGACGGGCGTGCAGTGGGTCCCACAGAAGGCTGTCAGCAGCAGGGCTGACCCAGGTTCAACAGCAGTATTAATATCTTCATAATCACACAAGGATTCCCCATTATCTCCAAATCAATATGACAATTAAATGTTACTGAGCCATCTCTGGGCTCCACTTGGGGGAGTTAAAAGCCCACAGTGAACATCCAGAGCCTGTGTCACTCTGAATCTGTCTCTGCCGTAACATTTGTCAAATGTCCAATTAGCCACCGAGGGGAAAAAGACAAACTGAGGGGTTTGTGTGACTCCACAAGCAATAAGCTCTCACAGGGGGGAAGACGTGCTTTCCGTGGGAGTCGATGCTGTAGGCCAGGATGGTGGGCTAGGCTGTGGGATCCTGTGAGTGTGCTCCGTCGTGTCCAGCTCTTTGCAACCCTTTGGACTGTAGCCCTTAGGCTCCTCTGTCCATGGGCTTCTCCAAGCAAGAATACTGGAGTGGGTTGCCATGCTCTCCTCCAGGGGAATCTTCCTGACTAAGGGATCAAACCCAAGTCTCCTGAGGCTCTTGCATTGCAGACAGATTCTTTACCTGCTGAGCCGTTTTAGAAGCCCCTAGGGTGTGGGAAGAACATGGGAAAAGGACTCCAGTAATCTTAGCTGTGACCCACCCTGGGTTGAAACTGGAGGCCAGCTCAGACTAACTTGCCACTCTCTGGGTCACTAGATCCTGGGAAAGCAGGTCTGCACCGCTGACTGCTGCTGACTCACAAAGCTGTTGGAGCTCTTCCTGCAGCTTCCCTCCAAGGTATCTGTTGCTCAAAAGCAATGACTGTTTCTACCCAGAAAACTGTCCTCCTCCAGCCTCTGGCCCTCCTGCCTGTACCAGATCCCTGTTCTAGGTGAGGCCAGATTTGAGGACTCTCATGAGGAAGCCAGCCCAGGACTTCCAGCAGAGGGCAGGCTTTATACACACAACTTCCATAGAGAGTTCTAGAGAATTGGCCAGGCCTGTGTACAGTGACCCTTTCCTGTGTTATTACTACAAGCAGACTTCTCAGGATGTGTGGGATAGAGGGAGGAAGGGAGTGTCCCTGGGGTGTCACCTCCGCTTGGTAGGGACATGACGGTCACATTTGGATGATGGTTCCAGCTTAGCCCTGCATGTATGCTCAGTCACGTTTGACTGTTTGTGACCCTATGGACGGTAGCCCACCAGGCTCCTCTGTCCATAACCTTCTCCAGGCAAGAACACTGGAGTGGCTTGCCATGCCCTTCTCCAGGGGATCTTCCTGATCCAGAGACTGAACTCGCATCTGCCTGCGTCTGCTGCAGGCAGGAGATTGTGTGCTATAGATGGATTCTTTACCCACTGAGCCACCTGGGAAGCCCCTCGCTTAGCCCGACATCCCAGCACATCTCTGGGCTGCTGCTTCCAGTCCTAGTAAGCTCCCTAATTGCCTAGTCTGGACAGCAGCAGGCCCACCCTGAGCTTTTTCACCACCGGATCTCATGCCTCCAGCTTGTCTGTCCCCTGAATTGGGACAAGAGTGCCCCAAAGCAGTTTGTCACTCTTCCTGCTTCCACCCCATCATCCCGATTCTTCTCCCTCTGCTGGGCAGGAAAAGCCTGAACGATTGGCTTTAAACGTCCGGCCTCCAGTGGGTCTTAATTGGGTAGGGGTTGAGGAGGAGAAGCAATGTGCTTTATAACTCTTGGGGGACATTAGAGGGTGCCCCTGTCGTGACCGTGGCCTCATCACCTCTCCACGTGGTCCACGTTGCCTGCCACGCCGAGTCCCCCGAGGGTGTAAATCTTCCCGTCGTATACAAGGCTGTTGTGCCGACAGCGGGGCACCGTCATCCTGGAGACGAGGTTCCAGTTATCGAGCAGGGACATGTAGCACCAGACATCGGCCAGCGTCACCCCTGATTCCATCCCACCTGTGGGCAGTACGGGAGGGAGGTCCAGAGAGTGGGCAGGGAGTGAGGAAAGGCCCACGGCCGGGAGGCCCAGCCCCGGGGGCAGGAGGAGGCTTCACGTGCAAAGCAGACACTTCCGGGCCTTGTGTCTTCCTTACCATGGTGTGGGGAGAGGACCCCCGGGGAAGTCTGTGCCCTGTGCCCAGCCCAGCCCTGAGGGGGCCTCACCTGAGAGGTAGATGTTGTCCCCGGCACTCACTACACTGAAGAACTCGCGGTCATAGAAAGGCAGTGAGGCCAGCGGGTACCACTTGTTGTTCTGTGGGTTCCAGCAGGTGACAGCCACCAGCGAGCGCTGGGTCATCCCCACCATCTGACGGCCCCCCACCAAAACGATGACCTCGGCCACACCTGCAGGGACACGGAGGGGCACCCCTGGGATAGCCTGACGCGGTGTCAGCCTCTGTGCCTGTTGCCTCCTGGGGGGACCCACCCACAGTCGCGCTGACGACAGGGCACCTGCCTTGGGGGGTTTGGGGCAGGTCCTGCCATACCTGCGGAGAGGCGGGGCCGCGTTCGGGGCGTCTGCATCTCCTGGCGGGCGTGGGGCAGCATGTGGTAGCGTTTGGCCTCGTTGACCAGGTCCCGACACGCCTCTGACGACTTGATCAGCTCCTCGTTGTCTACCACGTTGAGCAGGTAGCTGGGGTGAATGAACGGGAGGCGGACCACCGCCAGCAGCTCTGCTGCATGCTGCGGGTTCAAGGAGACACGGGGTCTTCTTAGATCCTAAGGTGGCACCGCCTCATGTGAGTCGTATTGAGAAGGGAGAAAGGAGGGCTGTGGGGCTGAGCGCAGGGATAATTCTCATCTGCATTTGGCTCGGGAGTGCCGATCCTGCTCACCCCAGCTGGGACAGAGATCATGGGAGCTCCCAGCAGCTGGAGGCAAGAAGGGAACCCAGGGAGAGGTCTGCGTGCTGGGGCTGACCCTGGGGTGGACCACCCTTTTGTCTCTTGAGCACCTTCTTCCTGCCTCTTCCTTCCAGGTCATGGGCCTCTGTTTCATACCAGGCTGCAGGGGACCAAATGAGGATTCTGATCCTCAAAAAGGTGTGCGTGGGGGCAGAAACTCAGGAAGGGGTGGGAGGGCCCAAGAGAGCTGATTGTGATCGTTAAGCTTGCCAGGCATGACCATTCCAACCTGTGCCTCTCCCCCTCACCAGCAAACCCCTGGAGTGGCACCCCATTGGACCCCACCCTTGAACTCAAGGCTTTTCACTGACTGATTTGAATCCCCCTCTTGTCTGGCAAACTCTTTGCTCATTGCTGTAGTTTCAACAAACAAGTATTGGTGACCACTCTATGCCATTCACTGAGTTTGTTTTTGGGGGTGCAAAGGCCAGTATGACCCAGTCTCTGACCTCTAGGTGTACACAGTTTCATGGTGGGAAGAGGATCCATCACATCAAAGGACTCTTCCCAAAGAAGAGTCTAGTGAGGGGTGGTGGGGAGGCCCTCTAGAAGAGGCTCCCCAGAGTGGGTGATGTCTGAGCCTGCTGTGGAAGGATTGCTGACTTCTCCAGGCCTAAGGTAAAGGAGAGAGAGGCCATTCAAAGCACACACAGAGGCACTGGAGTCTGAGAGAGCATGGTGGTGCATTTGGAGAGACTTCTGGAGCTTATTGGGACTCCCCCGGTGCCTCAGCAGTAAAGAATCCACCTGCAATGCAGGACATGTGAGTTCAATCCCTGGGTCTGGAAGGTCCCCTGGAGGAGGGCGTGGCAAGCCACTCTAGTATTCTTGCCTGGAAAATCCCATGGACAGAGGAGCCTGGCAGGCTACAGTCCATGTGTCTAGCAGAGTCAGACACAACTAAAGCAACTCAGCACACACATGGAGTTTTTTCTTGTTGGATGCAGAAGGCTTCCGTTGAGGGGTTGGGTAGCAGACAGGAAGAAACAAGACTGGAGAGGTGAGCTGGGTTCTGGCCTCTGCTGACCTCAGGCTTGGCTTGCTAAGGGCTGTGTAGTGCTTCCTGCAGAGTGGATGAGGGCACTCATGAGGAGTTTATTTTTAAAAAATTTTAAAAACTGTATTAAAAGTTTTTTCGGGGCCACACTGCTTGGCATGTGGGATCGAGGGATAGCCCTGCATCTCCTGCAGTGGAAACGTGGAGTCCCAGCCACTGGATCACTAGGGCATTCCCTCATGGGGATTTTAAACAGAGAAACCGCAGGACCAAGCATGTTCCTAGGAAGACCAGCGGGCTGCAGGGATGGGAATGGATTTGGAAGGAGGAGACTGAAGGCAGGGAGCCCTCTCAGGAGACAACCGTGGTCATCCTGGCAAGATCAGGGGGCCCGGAATGAAGAGAGAGAACTTGGCCCTCATAAGAGGAGGCAACCGTGGCAGCAATATGTGACCACATGGAGGTGGAAGGCGTGGGAGGACTCGGCTTCTGCCGTGGTTAGTGGCCAGAACTGCAATATGGAACCCAAGAAGACAGGTAGGTCTGGGGGTTTATGAATGAGAGGGGCTTGGGAGACACTGGCTGGAGGGATCCTGTAGACAATCAAAGGCAGAGGTCTGGGCTGGAGGCAGATCTGAGGGTTGCGGTAGCTGGTGGTGGTCACTATTACAGTGGCCTAACTTGACTTCCTTCCTCTGAAAATGAATCTTGCTCCATCCCCACCTGGTAGGTCAGAGGACCACCTTCTCCTGGCCCAGTGGCCGGGGCAGGCCATCTCTGCGTCCTGTGTATACTTGATGCTGTGGATCCAGTCCCTGCCCCGTCCCTCCTTCCCTTGTGCCTCTTATTGCTCCATGTGCAACAAAGTAGCCCTGTCATCTGTCACTCAGCTGCTTCAGCTCTTGCTGGGCTCCCATCTCCCTGCCCCATTTCCCCATCCATGCTTTCTGGGTGGACTCTGAGCTCTCCTAAGAGCCACCTGCGTGTCTGCACTAACTGTGGGGGCTCCTAGCACTTTAGAATCCAGGCAATCCGCCCCAAAGCAAGGATCCCAAATTCATCCCCATCCCTGCAGCCTGCTGGTCTTCCTAGGAACGTTTGTTCCTGTGCTTTCTCTGTTTAAAACCCCCATGAAGGAATTCCCTGGTCAGCTGGAGATCCCTGGGGCTGTGCTTGACCTCCTGTGACTCAGGGGCTTTCTTCTGCTCTGGACTCTGGCTCTCATTTCCTCTAGCTGACCCTTCCAAGGGACTTGCCTTCCCTCCTGACAGGTGAACGTTGGTTCCCCATCTCCAGCCTGGTTTCCACTCAGTCCAGGTGCTCCTTCCCCTCTCAACTGCCAGACCCGGGGTGGGACTCCTGCTGCATTTGAGGGAGCCCAGGGCCCCTGACTCAGGCACACCCTTCTCTCCGTAGGGCCCTGGTGATGCTAGCTTGACCCTGTGGACTCTCGGTCAGCTTGGGTCTCCTGCAGGTACAATGCCAGCCCTCGAGAATCCTCTGGTGCCTGATTTCTCTTCTCCCCTCTGCACCGTGTGAGCTGGTCTGGCCTCCCTCTGCAAGGCCACCGGTTCTCACATGCTCCCACTGCTGGTTAGACCAGGCAGTCCCAACTCCCTGCTCCAGACGCCCTCCCTCACCAAGAGGCAGAGGGGCAGGAACCGGGGCAGGTGGGTTGGGCCCTACCTGCGCACGGGACACGGGGTCCTTCTTGATCCACTTGATGACGGTCTCATACACTAGCTCCTCGGCCTTGGTGTTGAGGCTGTCATTGGAGATGTAGGCGATGAAGTCGTCCTTGGAGATGCTGAGGATCTCCTCCTGGGCTGCCACCTCGGGGAAGATCTGCAGTGCGAAGGCCTTGGCCATGTGGTAGAGCTCGCTGCACTGCATGGCCTCGGCCATGGCCAGCACCCCCAGGCAGTTGCTGGCCGTCAGCTGCTTCTCTGGGGGCAGGAGCACAGGACAGCACCGCTGACTGCAGGGGAGGGGTCCCCGCCCGTGCTCATCGCCTCTGGACCCCTCTCTGAGCCCATGTCCTTGTGACCTGCTTTCAGCATCCAGAGTCCCCACAAACCCCTTTCCTGTGTCCCTGGAACTTCACACCCATTTTCTGGGTTTCCTCTGCCCCGTCTCAAACTGACTTTCCTGAGGCCTCCCTCAGCAGAAGGACAGAGACTGAGTTATGGGGTGTCAGCACCAGGCCTAGAGCTTCCTCACTGCCAGGGCATGAAGGAGGCCTGGGCTGGGGGCATGAAGGAGACCGAGGCTTAGAGTGTCTTCTGTAACGGTGACAGACAAGTCTGGGGCCACAGATTTTTACTTCAGCTTCATGACAGCAGGGACACCCCCTGATAAGCCCACCCGCCATCTCCCACAGGGACTCGGCCTCACCCAACCTGACCTCCAGACCTGGGGTCAGTCTGGCCAGGGCTCCTGAGATCCGACTAACGGTGATTCTAATCTAGACATGGCTGGGTCCTAGGAGGCCCTTCACCTAGAGTCATAGTTCCTGACTCTTCTAAATGGTCCATGGCCCCAAAGTCACATCTTAGGCCCCTGGCCATCCCCTGACCTGCCCCCACCCCCATCTCTCTCACTCCACCCCCAGGCTGGTTCTGGTGACTCCCATCTCTGCCCTTCCCTCTCCCTGCTCTCACCCAAACTGGGCAGCTCCAAAGTGTAAAGTGAGCACGTGCTCTGGGTTGAGGCCTTGATGGAAGCAACTTGGTTTAGTGTCTAGATAACAGGGCTGTGAAGCCAGGCATGGGGCTCCCATGAACAGACCATTCACACGGGCCTCTCAGCCCATTTGTTCTCACAAGACTGTCTGGGGGGCCCAGCATGGCACTTCTGGCCCCCGGGGGAGCAAGGCAGAAAACCCCTCTGTCCACCGGTGAGCAAAGGCCTCTGCCCACATTTATCCAAATGATCATCTTACATCTGCTGGGAAATCCAACTGCAGCCCCAAATGACCTGGCTGGCATGCATTCAGTCCCCACTCAGTCCTTGAATGTCTCGTTCATTGGTGCTGCTCCCCGTGGCTCACCGAGAAAGGACACGCAGACTTTGCAGAAGGTGTGGAACTGGAACTTGCTGGCCGCCTCCAGCAGGGTCTTGGCGTTGGCCGAGTCGATGACCAGGGAGCCCGTGTACACAAACTCCAGCAGCAGCTCCAGGACGTCGGCCTGCAGGTTGGACAGGACCAGTTCCAGCTTCTCCCGGCCGCACTGGCTGCCGTCTTGCACTGACCTAGGCACAGAGACCAGGGTGTCCTTACCTGCCGGCCCGCGGCCAGGGTGCCGCCTCCTCACAGGGCTGGGTCTCCCTGCACACCTCGCTCACAGCCCTTCACTTTAGGACTCAAGGGACACGGCCAGTGACACACCTGAACCTAGCGACCTGACACGGGATCTGAAAGAGAAGAGTCTGACCAGAGACGCCCAGAAGAACAGAAAACCCTGCTTATCACTACTCGGCATGTCCATGCAAAAAAAAGATGCAAATCAAAAAGCATGAGCTGTGGATGGGGACGAGGACTAGGACTGGCCTCAAAGGGAAACAATACGGTTCGGCTCTGCTGCTGGCCCCGGCGTCTCCACCAAACAAGGTCAGCAGGCCCGGGGCATCGGATGGGAGAGTCTCCAGAGTGACTGAGGCTCCTGACCGGCCGTGATCACAGCCGACCCCTTGATCACTCCAAAGACCGAGGACCCCAAGCCGCCCTGGAACCCCAACTCCAACCCAACTTCTTTCCCTAAAAGCATATTGTTTCCTTTTAGGCATGGAAAGGAAGCCCTTTATGACATTGCTTTGAAACTGAGGACGAGACGAGATAGACGGACAGAATGGTTAGAGCCGGGAGGAGGGGAAGGGAACAACCAAGGACTTCCGCCACAGACAGCCAGCAGCCATGACCTAGGACCTGGCCCGGGGCGGGGCCCTCCTGCCACATGGAACACGGGGTCAGAGGTCAGAGTGGCCTGCGTGTAGAGTGTGCATCGGGCTTGTGAACTGGGGGGAGCAGGGGAGGGACACAAATATATAAATATGTTTATATCTGGTGTCTACAGAAATACAAAACCATTGCAAAGGCTCCTAAGGCTTGGCAGCCGCGCCCTAAAGCTGGACCTGGAAGGAAACAGATAAGATGAAGCAAACATAACACCAATCGAGAAGTGACCAGGAGGAGAAACACCCAGAATGTTAAGAGTCAGGAGGCAGGGTTATCAGAGGTGGATCGGCTTGGCACCCGGTCTTGGCTGCTCTGACCTGTCCTGGTTCCCACACTGAGCCTGGTCCTGCCCCGGGCTGTGTTCAGCCATGTGACTGGGAAATGACCGCTGTATTCTCCCTGTCCCTCACCCCACCCTGAGGAGGCCAGGGGCCCAGACTCTTGTGACTGGTCCCTTGGATGCCCCTGCGGCTGGCAGTGGGGGTGTGGAGGTGTCGGGCAAGCAAGCAGGCTGGCCCCAGAGAGGCCAACTCCTGTGTGAGCTGGGCGTAAGGGAGCCTGGGTGCCTCAGCTCTGTCACCCACAGCCGGGCAGCCTTGGCCTCTCTGGGCCTCAGGCTCCTCTTCTGCAAAACAAGAAGACTGGACTGGATGAGGTCTCGAGTCCTGTGGGGCATTTCTGTGACAGAGGCTGGAAAATGCCTTCCCAAGAGACTCTGCTCTACATGACAGAACCTGAAACGCTGCCTTTAGCACAACATTCTCTCTGGTTAGGCACTGGCCTCACAGGGCCTTTACAACACAAATATGACCTGGCGGGGAACAGGTGAAGCTGTGAGTCTGCATCCAGGCCCCCCATCCCAGGGTACCACGCTGGTCCCCCTCCAGAATGGCTCATCCAGCCAGGAGCCTGAAGGGTCTATTCTGCCACAAGTCCTGGACAGGCTAGACAGAGCGTCTGAGGAGAGCCCCTTCTCAAGCCCATAGACACACACAGTTTGTGTGAGTTTGAAAGTGTCTTAACATACCTAGTCTTCAGCTGTCAGGATGGATTTCCATGCTTGGGTGACTTTGTTAAGTATAAAAATTGTTTATTATGGAATCACTTGAAACCACAGACATTCTGAACACCCCAGGCCTCAGGAGCTATCTGGTCAACCTCTTACTCTACTCTGCTTTCACCTACCTGCCACTTTCTGCCCCCCACCACCCCCAACACCATCCTTCACGCTCTGGGGAGGTCATGCTGGGCCACAGCCAGGGCAGGGCTCATGAGGCCGAAGTGGGGCTGCTCCCCTTCTCCCAAGGCTCCCAGCCCCTGCTACCTAGCTCCATCTGGCCAGCTCTCCTGTCTCCTGCAAACTCTCAGCACAAAAGCTCTCTGATTTTGTGGGACTGAGGTGGGACTTTAGGATGTACACACACATGCATGCACACACATGCTCTGAAATGCATGCGACACGTGACCCTGAGGACCATGGAGTCACCCTGTGGGGAGGGGTGTTGGGCAGATGGAAGGCCAGTGGAGCCCACGGCCCCAAGTGATGGGTCTGGTGGGACCTGTGTGGTTAAACTTGTGGGGAGATACTTGTCTTGCCCAGAGTCTGAGTCAAGGATAGGTCCTGGGGACACGGTGCTGCCTCATGGCCGAGGAGCCAAGGGTTGCCCGGGGGGGCACAGGGGGATGCTGACCACGGCAGGGGCTATCCAAGGACTGCCGCTCGTGCGATGCTCAGTTGGGGCTCTGTTCTCCCACATCCCCTACTCCCCCACTACTGGGGCCACCTATGGAGGGGAGTCAGCCACTGAGCAAAGGATCTGTGGGGAGTGGCTGGAGGTCCTTGGGGCCAGATGCCAGATGTTGTGAGCTGAACAACCATTCCCCTTGGCTACAGAGGAGCACATGGGGATGTCATGGAGACTTTTTTGGGTGGTGGAGTTCAAGATCTGGAGGAGGCAAGGCCCCTGACAGTGAGGCCTCCTGCAGCTCCCTTGCACAGCAGGTTCATGGTCCACACCGGCATTCCTGGGTGGCCCAGGCAGCTGTGGGGGCAGAGGGAGGCCAGTGGTCACTCTCCCTCCCTGATCATCAGACTATCTTGGGACAGGACCTCTGTGCTCCGTCGGCCTCTTCCCTCTGAGCAAGGACCCCCTGGAGGCATTACCCTTGAAGGGTGGCCCTGATCACCACTGGGGGGCTGTGTCCTCCCTAGATGACAATCTGTCCCTGTCCTAAGCTGGCTCGTGGGCTCTGAGAGTCCCATTCCCCTCAGCCCCACAGAGTATCTGGGGAGCTGCTGGATAATCGAGGTCATGATATGACCTTGGAGAGAAAGGCAGCAGGGCAGGAATGACAGCCTTGGCAGGGTGGGACTGTGGCCTGACACTGGGGGCAGGAGCATGGGAGTGAGGGGTAGGCTGGAGCCTTCCATTGCACGCAGGGCCCACAGGTTCTCTCAGAAGACTAAAACTTCCTGGGGTCACCTTCTCCCAATCAGGGGAATGTCCCCAGGGTATGGGACATAGGCTCTGCTTGGCAGATCTGGCAGATCTTGGCAGATGTGCTGGGAATGGCTTACCCCAATGTTAGGATTTTTGTGACCCCACCACTACCAATTCACTCTTGCGGGATAAGAGCTGCCCTCTTCAGAATTCATGACAGAATCTCATCCACCCCCACACACCTCAGAGATCAGATGCATTCATTCTGCAAGCTGGATCTGGAACTGTTGGGGCAGTGGGGAATTGGGGTAAACCTGGAGCAGGGATGAATGTGGACAGCACCCTGCTCCACTCAGGAGGGTGACCCCACCCAGGACTCGGGATGTGTGATTCTCTCTCTCTTTGCTCTTCTAGTCACACTGCTCTGTTCTCCCAGGAAAGGGTTAGCTTGCCACCCACAAATGCCCAGCTTCTCAGGGAAGGAGGGAGAAAGGCATATGGCTAGACTAGTGCATTAACTCTACTGGGCTCCCCTCATGCCAGGTCTGTGCCACTCAATTACAGGGATCCTTTTAGCTTACCCCTGGAGAGGGGGCTGGAGTGAGAAGTCCAGCGTCTACACATGGGGCTTGTGAAAATCAACCTGCAGAAAATTTGTCCATCTGTTTTCATTTACTATGAAAAGAGGATGGAGCTCAAATGTGCTGGTGGCTCCAGCAGGCTTAGTGAGAGGAGAGAGAAGGTAGAATGCCAAGTCTCTGTCCCATTTGGTGAGATGCGGGGGCAATGCTCCTTTGGGGCTGGGCATTGTCTCCCACACTTGTGGCAGGGAGACAGGGCCCCTGCTGTCTCTAAAGAACAGACCGGTCCCCTCTGAAGGGGACTCACAAGGCCAGTGAGTGCAGCCAGTGCCCCTACTGGCACCAATGGTCCCCCAGAGCTCCTTGGCTCCTGGGGGAAAAGTGAAGGGACTTCTTCATGAAAGGCAGACCTCAGTCCTGCTCACTGGGGTTGAGAAGTGACTCTTGACTCAGAAGCCTGCCTCCCCAGGACCCCACTAGGTCTTATTCAGTCGCCAAGTCATGTCTGACTCTTTGCGACCCCATGGACTGCAGGACGCCAAGCTTCCCGGTCCCTCACCATCTCCTAGAGTTTGACCAAGTGCGATTCATGGGGTCGCAAAGAGTCAGACACGACTGAGCGACTGAACTGAACTGAACTGAACTATGTCTAGGTTCTAGTCTGCTCAAAACATCCTCCTTCCCTCCTGACACCTGGGGCTCAGTCCACTGAGCCTCTGTCCTCCTCTCCACTCAGTCCTGCTGGTGTTCGCCCGCCAGTCTGGGTGCAGGTAGGGCCTGGTTGTTATGTAGCACTAGGCTTCATGTTATCCAAAGACAGGGCTGCAGCTCCGTTTCCTGCTGGGCTTTCACCTGATTGTCACGGGGACTCAGAGTAGGCATAGAAGGATGATTCGACAGCCCTGCCATCTCATCCTGGGCTTTGTGCTGAACTTCCCCTTGGCCTCATGTGCTCTTTTCCCAGCCTCTCTGAGCCTCCTCCAGCCCTCACTCCAGTGGACACAGCCCCTCCTGGGTATGGGGGAGAGGGCTTGTCTCATGGGGGCACGGGTTCTTTTCTTGGGTGGATTCTGTGGCCAGTTTACAAGCATTTCTAATATATGTGCACACACACACACACACACACACACA